>JAPDOI010000335.1:600000-786671 GCA_029168955.1 Aplectana chamaeleonis
GAACACTCAGATTACAGGAATGATCACGTCAAGGAAGTGCTGATAAGTGAGCTGATCGCTTGATTGCACTGATAGGCATAATCCATCATAGCGGTCAGTACCTCCACGCTAAAAATCAACGTGTACAAGGGAGGGCCTATTTTGGCGCAAAAACGCGTCCTTTTAGGCATGCCCTTCTATATACGTAGGGCACCAGACCTTTCGTAAACAGTGGAGATAGGAGTAGTGGAATTTACGTGACCCCTGCCTGTAACCCCTTCCCATGTTTCTAATGGATACTGCGACAAAATTCCTGAAGATGTCCAGGAAAAGCGTGGGATATATCGTTTTTCAAATCTCATCACGCGATTGAAGATGACGGTGGTGATCCTTCCGATCACGAATTCCGTGAGATCCAAGCGTGGTTTGTTGCGATAATCCACCACGTGGTGTTGAATAGAAAAAAACGTTTTGTTTTGGCATGTGCACCGATCAGAGGCATTTAAAAGATGCTGGATAACGCAACGTCATTCAGCCTTGCACGCTTTGGTTTTAGCTTCCTCGATGGTGTGCTGTTTTTACTTGTTTTATTATTTGGCTTTCCACGGTCTTGACCATCACAATATTTTCGTATTCTTGCCTTGCTAGGTAGTCAAGTATCCAAACATTGACTACGAAGTATTCAAATATACTAGTTTTGTATCGGATTCGGAATTCTTTTTTATCTATTTCGTTGAAAGCAGGGTTGAGCAGGCCGTTGCGTCAATTTTCGGCGGAGGTACGACCCCCTGGGGCAGCCTAAGCCTAAGCTCTGTTGCTAAAAATTTCTGTGAAAATTTCCAAAATTTTTACGAATCACACCCGAGATGAGAGACTCCTTTAGTTTTTTTTGAGTATTAAAGTTGTGAAAAAACCAAGCTTGTGGCAAGCCTTATATCTCATCGCCAATGACTTTCGAAAATCTGACGAATTCTGTTACTAAAGCTACAAAATGGAAAAATTCTCTTTCTACCCCAAATTTTTTTTTCTAACAAAACTTCCAAAATTTTTACTATACCGTATCCATGCATTCTCATTACCAGGAAATCAGAGCCGTGTCGAGTACGCAGCGTCCTGGTCTGTTGCTTTCCAAAAATTTCGATGATTTTTGCTACATATTTTCCGATAACTTGGGTTTTCTGATTCCAGTTTTCAAAATGAAAACTTAATTTCTTACGACGATAGGAACTATTCCAATTTCACCCTCCTCCTATTGTCGATAACTCAGCCCAAAATTTTGCACGGTGGGACTACCCAAGGGGTTTACCATTAATATGAAGTTTGCTGTCAGCTTTCGGAACATTTTCTGGTAACGGTTGGTTAGGGCCGTATACTGTAGTGACTCATACACTGGAGGGGGCTAGCGCAGCTCTTCAGGGGCAACCCCTCCGGGCACCGGCGCTTGCCCCCAATCGGGGGGGCTACCGCCGGAGTGACAATTTGGCTTGATCGGAGCCCCGTCACTGCCCTGAAGCCCCCTGTGGCTGCCCTGAAGCCCCCTGTGGCTTCCCTGAAGCCCCCTGTGACTGCCCTGAAGCCCCTGTCACTGCCTTGAAGCCCCCATCACTGCCATGGAGCCATGACGTCACGGCTCCGGAGCAGTGACGTCTGACGGCCCGGAGCAGTGACGTTACCCTCCCCGGAAAGCGTCTCCGCTTTCCTCCAAAAATATCCCTTTCTGACAGTGACTCGAAGTCGCCTTCCAGGGCCGGCCCTGTTGGGCCGAATGCGGCTCTCCATGAGGTGAGGCGCCTTTTATACCGGTCGAGCACGTGATAGATGCCTTCTCTAGCCTCTATTGTCGTAAACTACCTTCTACGACTTCTTCCCATCTTTTCCCTCTCTTCCTCTCGGGGGGGCAAGCGCCGGAGGAGAGCAGGGGCCTCCCCTGAAGCCCCCCTCGGGGGAGGCCTGCGCTGTCGCTCCCCGAAGTCCAAAACGGGCTCTATTGTCCGGCGCTTGCCCCCCCCCGCAGAGTCTGAGGAGTAGACGTTCTAAATTTGTCTGACACATTGCCCAGAGCCGGCATACACCAATAATATGCACGTGAGAAATTAGGCGCGCGAAATTGTGCACGCACATTGGGGTATCTGCGCGTTTTTTTTTCGCTGTGATACATCATTGAAACATGAGCACGCGCCAAGAGGAGGGCCGGCTGATCGTGGACAAGTTCTCCAATATGTGCAAAATGAAGCTAAAATGCAGAACACAAATAAAGCACTACCGTAAATCGACTTTCATCCACTTGCCTGCCTTCTTGCTTCGCCCTATTTCCATTTTTATCTCACTGTAGTTTCTCCAGAACCTGAAATTGTGCCTTCCCCTTGCAGGTCAAAATTCGAAGTTTTCGCTGCTAAATATCTTATCATCTTCTTGTCTTGGTCATATCCTCATGAACTGGCCATTTGATATATTTGGGAGCGATTCTCATAGCAGCGTCGAGGCATTAATCGAAAAAGCGAGACACAGAAGGCTGCGTAAAACCGAACGCATCACCTTCTATTAGCTGTTTGTTGTCGTCAGTGCCGAGAAAGTACCACGACCTTCGAGGTTTCCGCGATAGTTCCGCGATAGTACCACAGCGGTTCCGTGGTTAGACGATTCTGTTGCCGTGTCTTGGAGCCTCGACATTGCCGCGATATTACCGCAGCGGGTCCGCGTAAAAACCGCGCCGGCTCCGCGAGGATGCAGCAGCGAACCCGCGTGAAGTACGATGCGCTGTCCTGTGTGGTAAAACGAAATCGTCGCCGGTTCAATTACCCAAATTGGAGTACATTCCGTATTTCCTTGGATGCGAAAACGGCTGTAACCTCTGCTCTTATAAGACAGAGGACGTAACAACCTCAGGTGCTTATTTTTATTCTTAGGTCCCCTTGTTGTTCTATAATTCTCAAATAATTCCATAAGAGATACTCTCTCGGAGCCGCGGCCGCACTACCGCGTCGCCGCTACGGCCCCGCGGTGACACCGCCGCGACTAAGCGATAGTGCCGCTTCGGTGCCTTTAGGCGCCGATGCGACACTATTGCAGAGCCAGAGAGGCAACTTTCTTTCTCTTAAAGTTATTCCGAAATGGCAACGCTTAGTCTGAAGATTTGCAACCGTGCACAAATGTACTCCCCGTTTTGGCGCACCGAAATGTGCACGCCATTCGCGCGGTGAAATCAGGCCCGCGCACCTTCGTGTGTGCCGTGTTAGGCCACGCCCATCAAATGTGCGCGCTTTTCGTGTAATGTGCACGCGCACAACCAATGGTGTATGCCGGATCTGGACCCGAAACCTTTTTATGCAACTCAACTGTGCCATTGATAGAGAAAGCTATCTTAACATCTCAACATTATCAGTCAGTTTGATAAAGTAGTTCTGAAACGGGAATTTTTAAGATTTTCTTCGAACTTTTTTCACGAACGAAATTGTGGTTTGTATCTCATCTCCAGGGAGCCGCGATGCAGCTGCTATTTCGCTATCTTGAGGGCAGCAGACACGCTCAAAAATGGTATCGATTTTATGACATAAATCAAAGGTTTGGACCTGGTTGTATTGGGAACTGACGAAAAAACGAACGAAAACTGTATGCAAATAGAGGAATAACGGTTATTATATTATCAGGTGAAAGTGGATGAGTTTTACGGCGCGCGGTTCAAACAGCATAGCAACAAAACGGTTGAGATAGAGAAGCCGATATACTCTTACAGCCTCTACTGGAACGTTCACCTTGTTGGAAGCATCAAAAACCAGCCAAAGGGACCGTATTAGTACTATCAATCTGGACGGGTTTGTATTTTGGGGCGGGGTTGCAGAAATGTTTCGATTCGCAATGTAGAAATTTAGTAGATTGGACTCGTTTTTGACGTTTGCAACGGCGTGAGCATTCTACTAGGAGCCATACGACTCCAGAAACGTAGTTATCTCAACAACTTTTTCGAGCGTGTCTGCTTTAAAGGCACAGTCCACCCTCAGAGGTAATTTTTCATATTATGGTCCGGTCGCCGCCTACAGCAACCTTGCCAAGCGCGAAATCTCAATTCGCTCAAATAATCGAGAAAAAGCCAGGAAAAAGTCGGCTACGCCCCCTTGAAAGAAAAAATGGGTAACGCCCACTGCCAGGTTTCCGACCTCAATAGGGAAGAGACGCGCAAATGATTTTATCCAAAACCTTTGCTCTTCGATTTGTTTTTGGCCTAGATTTATGTTGTGGCTTGCTTCAGAACGATAGCTGCAAATAACGAGAAAAGACAGGCTCGAGACAACTCGTCCGAGAACTTCTAGCCGTTCAAAATCGAGATTTTTGAGGAGCCGTAACTCCGTTCGTAGTGAGTTCTGAGCGAGTCTGGAGGCACCATTGTGATCAGCATGAAATTTTCTCCAAAATAAGCAGAAAAATGAAAATCGATTCCGAGGTTGGACTGTGTCTTTAAGAGCGGAGCGGTTGTTTCTCCATACCTAACACTGTTTTCTCAACAACAATCGCTTAAAGGCAGCATACACGCTCGTAACCGCTGTTGGGATAACAATGTGAATCGAACCGTATGGCTTACAACATAATTCCTACGCATTTTAAAGTGTCAAAAACAACCCACAATGCCGTTACATGAGTAAGGATTTGGCCCCGCCCTGTATTTTCACGCCCCTGTATTTGCCCTTTTCCTGCAACGCAGGGTTGTTGGGCCATCTTCGCCGTCAGTGACGTGTGTGGTTCACTTGTTAGGCAATCTACCAACAGTACCGACGGTGAATATGACCCAGCAACCTTGCGTTCCGGGAAAAGGGGAAATACAAGGGGCGTAAAAATACAGGGCGGGGCCAACTTCTAACTCATGTAGCGGAATTGTGGGTCGTTTTTGACACTTCAAAATGCGTAGGCGTTGTAATCTAGGCCACACCATTCTATTTCCGTAGTTATCTCAATCACGTTTACGAGCGTGTATGCTGCCTCTAACTTTCATCATAAAGCTATCATTTTGAAGCGTCGCGGTTTCCCCACATCCAAAGATTGACTGTATATTCACTTTGATTCAAATTCAAGATCATGAACACACATGTGAAACAGACCTTATGGAATTGGCCGCAAATCTGCTGGGAACACTTCGGCATGTCAACATATGGTCTCCTTGTAAAGTTTAGTCTAGTGAAGGAACAAGACTCGAGCATTGCAATGGGCCGTGCGGCGTCCGCGAGACAACCGGCTGGCGGGGTTTCCATCACGCGAAACGATCTATCGCCACAGTCACGCCTATTCACTAGACTCATTTCTGCGAAGAGACCATATGTACACTCTGTTCTGATTGTAAGCTCTTCGTGAACAAGGCCAGGAAGTGGTCTCTGTAAGATTCAGTAAAAGCATGGACGAACCCGACTCTCCATGAAAAGGAACCCAGTTTAAGAATGGGTAAGGGTGACTCTTTCTGAAGGAAGTCTATTTCAACTAGGTCTTTGATATCTATCAGAATACAGTCTCTATCGATATGTGGGTCTCATTCCTTATGCTATCAAAGAGTGAAACAAGCCTCCCTCAACTTCAGGTTCAGCGCAGTTAACAACCTCCCGAAGGTTCGGCAAGTAACACTGTTCAAACTCTTAAAAATGTAACCTTGAATTTATTTGCTATTCTTTTCGGGCACTTTTTGGAAAAAATTGGAAATTAAAGGCCGAAAATCATCAGAAGTCAGAAATCTGCTCATCTCTTATTGAAATGGATCGTGCATCTGGCCCCAATGAATATCGGAGACTTGTAACGGAGCGTGGCTCATTTTTTCTTTCCTGGAGGCGTGGTCTATTGTTTTCCTGGTTTTTATCGCTATCGGACTGAATTATAGATGAAGAATTCCAAGTCATAAAGAAAAAGGCGAGACTAGAAAAACTCAGTTGTTATCTGCTTCAACTGCGCCGCGCAGTCACCCCGCCCGGCTTACTCTCTGGAGGATAAGCTGTAGATGAGTCATAGAAATTGTAATTTTTCTAACATGACCGCGGTTCCCCATCGCTACGATTCCGGGCTGGGACAATGATATCATAGTCTTCGCACCAACCAGATTCCCACGTCGTGTCATGTGGACAGTCATCGCAACATATTGCTTCAGAATCGCATGATAGATGCCTGCCACGTCAGTGGAACCATCGCAGTGCATTTGCTGACATTCGTTTTCTAAGCACACCAATCTCGTCCTTTCCTGGCATTCATTACCACTCTGACGTTGGGTTGTGAAGGGATTACACAATTATATACTTCAATAGATACACTCAGAAGCCTAATATTTACTGAGTTCGTAAACTATCAAACTTTGTGATCACTTTTTTTCACGGCTTACGTAAATATGTAGCTGTAAATATATCGCGCCGGATGTGCTGTTATTTCCAGTGCTACACTTTAGAGGGCCGGTGGCGGCGGTTTTTTTCCCTGGTAAACTCGAAATTCAGGTTCTGCGGGATAGTCGTCAGTAGGCGAGAGTGGTGCAGTCAAGAGTGGTAGCTGAAAATCGCAAAAAGCGTTGGTAAGAGCTGTTGCATACCAAAGTTCGATCCTGCCTTAAAGGCAGTGGTCACGATGAAAAACGTTATCGAAAAAACTACAAAAATCATCTTAGATCAAAAACAGCTGAAAAACTATGAAGGTAGCGCGGTGAAAAACGGTCTACAAATAGAGTTTCTAGGGCCCAAAGAAGCTAGTTCGTGCACACGTGCACAGCGATGACGAAACAGATCGCAGTCTCATGCCGAGCAGTCAAAAATCATCGACATTCAGAGGACGAAATAAATGCAAATTAAACGAATAAAAACAGTTGAATAATGAAAGCATCACTTCAGTCAATGTTTTTGACTAGATGTGTACATAAATTCGAAGGTTCATTGATTGACATTCAATTCCAAGCTAGCTGATGTTCTTGATATAAGAGGTCATCGATGCCGATGATGTGGAGAGGCTCGTCCACCATCAAAAGACAAGAAAGTTCAGGTTTCAAATTCGGCCCAAAACAGTGGTTTCGCGATTTTTTTCTTATAGGTCCTACTACTCGAGACCCAGGAAAGGATTTGGAGAGAAAAAGACGACAAGCATATTTGAGCGCAACCACTGCCTTTAAATCGTGTAATGGACAATTTCACTGATGCGACAAATCTTCAATGTTCTTGAATTGCGTTACGCCTCTTTTTGTGACTGAATGCAGCTAGTTCTCCAACGTTTTGCTTTTCCCCAAAGAGTTGCGTCGCTTCAGCTTTCTTCAGATCTTTACGTTTCGAAACACATACCTGAATTTCTTTCCTCGGTGCAAATGCATTCATCTTTCAAACCTTAGCCTCTAAGTATGCATATCTTTTTCATATTTTTCAATCATCATGAAATTAAACGAGATAGTTCTCCTTTAGAATTTTCACCTAAACGAATCTCGAAAATTTTAAAGGAAGCGCACGCGCAAAATAAAACCATCTTATTTTGACTGGGCGCAAGCGCGGTAGTGGCTAGTGGCGCCATTGTCACGTGCACGGTCGAGTGAGCGTTCCTCACCCAAAGCTTCTAATCCTAAGGGGTCGGCAAATTGGTTTTAGACTTGCCTGAGAGAATAAGAACACTGACAAGGACATCGGCTGGCCCCCGCAAATTATTGTATAGACCCAATGCACATTCAAAAGGAAAGTCGAGAGTGTGGCGCATCCCCAGAGGGATTGATATACGCCAAGAACTTTATCCTTTACCTTTTCTACCCAGTATTTTTTGCAAAGGTGATTTTCAGAAGAAGAGGCATGATAGCGGAAGGTTTCACGACAATCGCGATCCTCGGGAAAAAAGTTATCTAAGAGATTTCTGAAGCACTACATTCTTTAACTACACCTATTTTGTGTGTTTCATGAAAAGAGTATACAGTGTCGGATTACTTTTGCGCTTTGAAGACAGTGTTCACTGTGGAAAGTTTCTTTTTTATGCAACAACGTTTACAGTCCACGGCAACGGGAAAAGCTGTTGTGCGGTTGCGTATTTCCACAAAGCATACTGTAGGTTGCGCCATGATGAGCGACAAGGTTCAATTTTTTCCTTGATTTTTGAAGAAAAAACGTCAGAACCGTCGAAAATTGTGAGCTTTCTTCCAGAAACAAACAGAATCAATAAACTTAGAGTCTTTACTATGGACACTTGCAGGAATAACAAGTAAAAAAGATTTTTCTCTGTTCTTTTTTTCTGTAGTTTTCCGTTCTGTCTTGTTATTCATGATACAGGCTTCAGGTAAAGTCTAGCCCACTCGGATGAGTCCGGGTAAACAAACACTATAAACAGCGGAGCGGTCGGTCATAGAAAAATATAACAGTGATGAGAAGATTTCGACATGATAAGCCCGATAAGCCTTACTTCGACCGACTGAAAATGAAGGAGGAAAGGCATATATCGATGAAGTTTCTGTGTGTGTGGGGGGGGGGATCCCACCGCTTTTCAGCGTTCAGAATGTTTTTGCTCCGAAATTCATTAGAAATTTACATCTTTGTGGTCGACTGTGACGCAACCTACGTTATACTTACGAGGGAAGTGTTTAGAGTGGTAAACTAATTTGTCAAAACGACGAGTATCGTTAGTGTCTCTAGTGGCTCAATAGTAAAACTGCGCAGTATCCCGCCCCGAGCTGCAGGTTCAAAGAAGTTACAAGGCCAAAAATGTGGTTTTTTGTGCTTTTTGTGCCCTCCAAAAAGGGCATTAATCTTTCGAAAATCCGGAAACGGACCTCATAAAAGTTTTCAGCGCACAAAACTACCCTCCTGAGCCGAATTTGGGTGAAAGCGCATTTTCCATACTTTATCCAGACTGACAGCGTTTTGGAATTGTACGGATTTTCCGGACCAGAAAGCGCTTGAAATTCGCGTGGATTAGACGACGCGCTGGATCACCTCGCCCACATTATAGAGTAGTTTTCCATCCAAAGAAGCACTTGTCGATTTTCTGACTGCTCGTTGTTCTGAGAGGTCGTAACATCCAAAAAATGCGCATTGAAGACGTCTTATTTTTGTGAATTCTCGGATAAAAGAAGTTCGAAAAATAGAATTCACTCAATGAGTTTTTATCGTGAAACCATTTTCGGCACTGCGAGGTCTGCCACACCAAACACACAAAGGCGTATGGACGATGATTGCTTGCTTCAGGGGTCTATTTTAAAATTTAAGAGTGTTTTTTTCTCTATGGCCTTACAATGGCCGCACTAATTCGCTCAAAAAGTCGCGAAGTCGCGACTTTTGCGACTTTACGTCATAACAAGGCTCAATGTTAACCGTTTGAGGAGCTAGGGCATGTTTGGGATCAGCATCGAGGGCTCTTCATTTTGAGCACACTTATTCCTTGACCTGCAAACAAGTCATATAGGGTTAACAGAAAAATCGAGGGAACGAGAACACCACCGACGTCTCGTTCTAAGCTTAAACGGGACCAATCGACCGGGACTTGGCCTACAATTTTGCTTTCCGATCCTCCTTCAAATAAGCACTGCGGCAGCTCCAATCCAGGAAAGGCATCCCCTTCACATGTGTCAAGGCCATTCTCGCTTCAAACGGGACCAGCTCAAGAGATCTGTGCACAAAATCAAGAGCTCTCGATGCTAATTCCAAATATGACCCTAGCTCCACGAACGGGTCACTTTGAGCCGTGTTATGACGAAAAGTCGGGAAAGTCGCGATTTCGCGACTTCTGCGGCTTTTTTTGAGTAAATTAGTGCGGGTATTGTACCTGCTCAATTTTAGCCGCTTGATGTTAGGTCTATCGACCTTTTCATGTCTCCTAATCACTGTTGTATTCTGTTATTGCCGACCGCTTCGCTGGTTGCTCCGCCCGGACTCCATATGGGTAGAACCTATACCTCGACTTGATGCAAATTTCCAAGAAAGATAGAGGAGAAGAAGCCAGATGTGGTTTTCTGCGCGCACCCTGCCTTTAGGTGTAAATTTCACTAAGAACGCCTTCACTAATCTATGATCTAAAGTTCCATGTTGACGCTCGAGTTCCTCCAAATCTGGTTTTCCAGAAGGCCAAACTCAGTTATTATTTTGTTTTCTCCAAGAAGCAAATGGTTATCTAATCCTTCAATACTTGTCATGAGAAATACTTTTTTTGGAAAACACACATTATCGATATATTATTGGTCCAGTGCCAAGAGGCAATTGAACACACTTCTGCGGAAGAATTTGTACACATGGTCCGATTATTCGACCGAACGCGGTCACATCCGGCTGTCTGTATTGGTTCCTTTTCCGAGTTTTTGCACTTTCGCTCATCTCTCACCCACTCATCCGGAAAGTTGTTCGTTTTCGTGGCGCGATATGTCCACAGACGACGTGTACATAAACGCATCGTCCTTGTTGCCTTAGATTGGATAAGTTTTCTCCGTAGTCGTACATTTAACAGTGTACTACTGAAAACTATTTATTTTCTTTTAGTTTGAACAATTTGAGACTAGCCGGAACTTTGTTTTCTCCTTGATGTAATATTGATTCTTCTAGATTTTCGGATATTTCAAGACAAAACGAAAGAAATTGTTTTGCCATGGCTTTTCAGATTTCCTTTCAGGGTTGTTTTTTTCTGTGGTTTTTATTCAGTTTTCTTTGCGCTGGTGCGGTGGTGTTGTGGCAGAAGCTGCTGTATTCATCCACACAGTCGCACTCGGTGCCCCACCAAGGCCGAACTTGCTGTCCCTCCCAGGATCACCAAATAGACTTCAGAAATCTTTGAGGACATCGAAAAGCTGATTTAAGAATCGGCTAACCCTTTACAAGTCAGAGTATAGTTAGTTTTCTTCTACGGGTACAAAGTCGACTGTTGGACACAATTCTTTTCGGACTGGAAACTTCGAGTCTTTTCGATTTGAGCCGATTTGCTGCCTAACCGGGACTCGTCACAGGTGCACGTGCTGCAAATGTGACGTTTGGGACCAAGTCTTTCCGAAAGGGGAGGGACTCTCTTAACAATGAAACGTTTCATGTCACTGTCCGTAGAAAGTAGATTAGCTCTTCCCCAAAAAGGACATTATCCTCGTCACGGTCCATAACTAGAGAGGCTCCGCTACCACGGGTAATAAGAAACTTTTTTCTTAGGGGTCGAGAATCTTCTAGGAAATGAGCCTTAGACCTTTCCAGGGTTGGCCTGGCCCGAATGGGACAATCGGTCCCTTCTCGAGAGCAGAGGTGTGCGAATAACTTTGGAACTCGAAGAACAAAAAATTTTCGGTCAAAAGTTTGTAGAATGCTTCGATGCATTATGCTACGTTGCGGAAATACGCTTTTTCGACTTTTCGTTTTTCGCTTTTTTGGAAAAATCAATACCAAGAAGAAAAAAAAAAACAGAAAAAATTTTCGAAAAATAGTCATCCTTCAAATGACCTCTTTGCACCAAAAATCTGGACTGGGAACGAGGATCTTCATTTTTTGATTTCGAAAAAAATTCTCACATCCCTGCATGAGAGGAGTTGCATCATATACTTGTTGATTATCACTGAGCACCATCTTAATCGTTCAGCCCTTCTGATTGTGTAGAAAGGAGGAGCACGTGGCCTTATTGTCGTTCGAAGTGGCATGCAGTTGAGTTGAGTGCATACTGTGCATGCATTCAATTCTCTATCTGCTGACGCGCATGTTGAAGTTCGGAGCACAATAGGAGGACGTGCTTCTCCAGCAGCACACCCCTCAATGTTACTCGAGACCGTTTAGTCCTCAAGGTAGGGGCATATCCGGCACACATTTGAAGGCAGTGGTCACGATGGAAAACGTTATCGAAAAAACTACAAAAATCAGCTTAGATCAAAAACAGCTGAAAAACTATGAAGTTAGCGCGGTGAACGACCGGCTAGAAATAGAGTTTCTGGGGCCCAAACATGCCAGTTCGTGCACACGTGCACAGCGCAGCCCAAAAAGATCGCCGTCTCATGCCGAGCAGTCAAAAATCATCGAGATTCAGAGGAAGAAATAAATGCAAATTCACCTAACAAAAACAGTTGAGCAATGAAAAAAAGCGCATTAGTCAATTTTTTTTTGACTAGATGTGTACATATACTCGAAGGTTTATTCATTGAATTTCAATTTCAAGCCTCTTCTTTATATCAGAGGTCATCGATGCTGATGATGTAGAGTGGGCTCGTCCACCATCAAAGGACAAGAAAGTTCAGGCTTTAAATTTGGCCCAAATCAGTGGTTTTTTCGCGATTTTTCCTTATTGGCCCTAATACTCGAGATTCAGAAGGGTTAAGAGAAGAAAAGACGACAAGCATATTTGACTGCGACCACTACCTTCAAGGCGGCCATTGGACGATTGATGAATTAGACCATAAAGTCGCTCAAAGCCTCGTATGCCTTTTTCTCCATATAAGAGGGGGAAAGGTGTGTACTCATCTTTTCGAAATCGGATTACGTCTCCATGTCTCTGAGAATCAATATTTTCGTGCAATTCTTTTTCGTCAAACGAATTTCATGGAATGGCCCTCCCATTCACGGTTGGTCCGACCATACGTCTAAGGTAGTCTGAAATCTTGGTCTATGTACGATTCCATGCGTGGACTCAGAATGAAATTCTCTTGTTTATCTTTATCTGATCCTGTTTAGGCAGTGGTTGTTTTTCTCCGGGGGTGAGCAGCCTTCAGTGGTTTGTTTTGGTCAAACTTCTCTTCTTTTTGCTCTCGGAAAGGCAACAGCTGACTAACGAAGCAATGTACTTTACTTTCTGGTAATCTTCCAGGAATGTTAGTAATGTGTTTTCGTTTTTTGATTGCGACATTTGCAGTCGCGTAGTGGTCAAAATTACGTGCAAATTAGGCTACATACATAGTCTAACTCTAACAATTTGTGTGTTGCCCTGTAGTTCATAGAAGAAACCTACTTTTTACCTATAAATCAGGCGAGGTTGTGGAACCATGACCCGAGTCCGTTTGCGTGGAGTTACGCATGCCACCCCCTGTGGATCTAATCCTCACCTCGTGGATGAACCCTTTCTCGCTCCGTTCGTAATGCACAATTAGCATATTCCCAGATCTGTGGCGTATTTCATGCACATGTGTAGAGTGTCAGATCGGACTCAGATAGACCCTCGGGGAGAACAGCATATGTCATCATGTAGAACCCCCGAACGGCAATCCTCACGTCCATAAATAGGCAATTCGCGGACAACGATTTCCTCTCTCCCGTCCATGATTTGTCACCCTATCAGATATGCGCATACGCATGTTATGGGACGTTTTGTTTGTTTATGAGTTGTTCTTGACAGGGCACGGGAGCAGTCTCGAGTGCTGAAATAGTCCGACTCCGCGGAGCAAGTTCCTATCGCTACGTGGACGGCTTTCATTTATCTGAACCCTTATTCACCTGACAGATTTAGCCAATCTTCGCGCCGATTTTTCCTATGAAGAATCGTTTATTTAGCCCATTATAGAATTTTGACATAACCCTAATGTATTATTACCAAATTGTTGTTCTCTGGATACTTTTGTGGGTATTTTCCCGGTTCCTGTTCGATTCTTCTCAAAAACTAGTAGACCTCGTAAGGCCATTCCCAAAATTTCCAAGATGATGAATGTTTTCCGGTCAATTTTGGCTCGCTGTCTCAGAACCTAGAATCAGATTTTGCTGCGGACACCTCTGAACGAAGTTATATACCTTTTGAAGCTTCGCGGAAAGGTAAGGGTACCCATCAGCCGATATATAATACCCGCACTAATTTTTTCAAAAAAGCCGCAACAGTTGCGAAATCGCGACTTTCGAGACTTTTCGTCATAACACGGCTCAAAGTAACCCGTTCGGGCGCTGAGCGTAAAGCTGTGGTCTGCGTGTTGCTAGATTTAGGATTACTGTAGATCACGGTAAAGATAATGCCTCTTAACTGGCGTTGCCTACTCCGAAAATCGAAAAATGGACCGCGAATTCGTGTTTGGCGTTCAAAATAACACCCACAGAGAAATTTTGAGCCAGATCTGAGACTTTGACCAAGCTACCATATACCCACCGTATCCTACCGAAATTTGTCGAAAATCGATAAACTCGCTGCAGATGCATGTTTATCACTCCACGAAACCCCCAAAAAGGAGATTTGGGCCTCATCTATCGAGCCAATCCAAAAATCGCCGAATATCGCGTTTTGCTCTAAAAATTTCCCTTAGAAATCTTTGATTAAAATATGTGTAATACTCTCGAAAACTGTCCAATGAACATCAGATTCGTGACCAGCATCTCAAAAATACCACATAAGGAAATTTTGAGTCAGATCTGAAACGTTTTTCCGGACTGCATTCAGAACCATACACTTACGTAGAAGGGCGTTAAGCAAACAATTAGAGGCTTCTAGTCTTTTCAAATCTGTAACTTATGGATCCGCAACGTATTCCATTGAAACACAAGAAATCGATTTAGTATTCAAATTCATCCAAGAGCTAGAAATGTCACATTCAGTTCAGCCGCAGGGAATACAAACTTTGACCGGCTATAACTTTTTGAGTAGATGTCCGCAGCAAAATCTGATTTCAGGTACACTATGCGTGCTTCGCTAGTAAGATGTACAAAAAGGCCGGGATCGAGCTGGGCAGGATTTGAGGGCGTTGACGGCGGTATAATGTAGTTTGTGGGAGTTTATTGCTGACAATATTACTGAGGTTTAAAAGAAGTTTACGTTTTGTGAACAAATAAGAGTAGGCAGCCCTGGAGGGCGTATTTTAATTCTGGGACCACTTCTTAAAGTGTATGGAACGATTCTCTCTGAGCAGATGATTTTCCCAAAGAATGTTCTCTTGTGAGTAACGGACTCTCTTCATTTGATCTCCCCGTGTAGACCTTCATTGTAGTCGGGGAAGAATTCCTTCCCTGTTCTGCACGATATCGCCCACTTTAGACCGTCTGAAAGTGGTTTCCGGTTCTTGGCCGTAACGGTCATTGTGCAGGCTTGGCGACATTCAACTGTTCCACTTGTTCCTTTCTTGCCAATGGTGGTGGCCATTCAGTCTTTTTTCCCGTCGGTGGGAACGGAGTCGGTGTCTGCCGCGGCACACTCGCTGCATCGGCTGCTATTTCCCCCGTCATCTTCCGGCCCACCTCGTCGTTGTCCAGCTGAGACTGCCCGTCCCTCTCTTTTAGCCCTGCCGCCGACACAATTGGATATATAGTTTTCAGCGAGCGCTCGTTTATTGTCGTCCACGTCGTCAGGCCGGCGATAAACCCTTCTCTTCGTTAGTTTTCTTCGGCTTGTGTGTTTTACTCTTGTTCCGGGCGGCCTCCCCTCGGCAAAAAATATGTTATGCTGTCGAAATGCTAGCAGACTTCGAACGAGTCAGAGCACATACGAAGTTTTGGGTATCAAGTTTCATCGAAAACTCATTTACAAGTCATTGATTTTTGTTATGAACGTTTTCCACTGATTCCAGTTGATTGCAGCTGCCTATGTGCTTGAGTTCTCTCACTCCCTCTCATTCCAAATGTAGTAGATAGATCATACATATATATTGCTCTAACTATGTGTTGAGCCGAACCTATGAAATGCACTATTCATTATGAATCCAAGAAACGCGAGCTTTCAGTAAAAAGAATGGCGAAAATAGGCAGAAAATAAGTTAAAATGGCGTGGATCGCCGGACCGTTGGGCAATCCCGCCTACATTTAGTCCATCAAATAATACAGTCGCCGAAAATTTGAATGCTCATCATCTCCAATTATTGTAACATCCAAATATGTTCATTATACTCTCATTATTGAAGAATTTCCAGTTTAGAAAACACAAACCCAAGTGATTTACCAGAGAAGTTTGAAGCGCAGAACCATTTCCGACGTTTCGAATTGCGAACCACTCAACTGCACCAACCACACAAAGCAGGCGTAATTGAATATTTCAGGTTTCTTTAGCAGTCTCTCCTGCGAAAGTTGAGTGTCTTGTAGGGACTTTGCGGTGGTATCCTCTTCATACCCTAACTCTCGAAGCCAAATTCCGGTCCGCTGTTGCGAACTGCGCCTGCTGCATTACGCGACACGTGATATTCGTGCTGTTAGAAAGGTAAATCGTGCCGGGACCAAGTGTGAAATCCTAACAGCGCGGCTGCTGCGTCATAGAAAATGCAGCAGGTCCCGTATGTCCGCAAATGCAGGACCGGAATTCGGCTCTGCAGAACGACAGTACGTCGTGGGCTAATCTGCGCATAAACATTGAGGGCTACGGTGCGGTATTTTATCGTGAGACATTTACTGGCCAGTTTCAGGAAAGCTGTTCACCTCTCGAACCTTACTCAAGAGAAATGAAAACATATTACTTGTAATATGAAAGGCTTAAAGGCAGTGTTCACGATGATTTTCGTTTCCAAGTTTTCCACTCAAAACAATGTGTTGGCAACCTAGTATTACCAAAATCACGACGAAGCGGCGAGAAACGCACTAAAACGTCTTATTTCAGTGACATTATTCTATGGCCTGGACTAGTTGTCTGGTTGGATGAACGTGTTCATGGTGGTTGTCACCGGGAAAAAATGGGACTAATCGAAAATAGAAAAATATTTTGGGCTAAACAGTACTAGTTAGGGCCCGAAGAAAGAACGGAGCAACACAGAATGGAGAATTGCAAAGACGGGTCCACAAAAGATTTCATTGTCACAACGAACAGTTCCATTCATACTAAAGAGGCGGGCTGATACTTGAGGATTTCGTGCCCTTCTGGTGCGTTTTCTCGGTTTCTTCGTCATTTCAGTTCTACTCGGGGGCCAAACAATCGATTTAGCGTTTAATCTCAAAATCGAATATTGTCGTGAACACTGCCTTTAAGACAATATACTTGGGGCATAAATCGGTCAATGTGTATTACTTGCGAATCATCTCGTCCCCTGCATGTTACATGCGATCTATCAGCGCCACAAACTTGCTGCTTCAGTTATGGAGCAGCAAGCTTTGAAGGCAGTGTTCACGATAAAAATCGTTTTTATGTTTTATCGCCTATCTTGAAAACGGTCCCATGCTGATTCCAATGATGTTTTTGGAATCGTACAAGACCTTCCGGGAGCGGAGTTATGGTCCCTCAAAAATTGAGCTGAGGAAACATGGTGGACGAGTTGTCCGAGGCTTGTAACTTCCGCCTTTTGCAGCCGATGTATGCGAGCTGACCTGAGTAAAGAGAGAAGTTGAGAATGAAGGGAAGAATGGGGCTATTGAACGGAAACTATCGCTCATCTCACGATCTTGATCATTCATTTGTTCACGTCGGTGGGCGTGTGTTGCGCTTTTGGGGTTTGCCTTGCGCTCAAAGCGGCAACTTCGGGCTCTTTTTGGGGCTCTTTCGTGGCTCATTTTCATGCGTTCTTTCGACGTCAACGTTACAGTGTGCCCCTCCACTACCCAATCCTAGTGGAAACTGAAACACATTTTTTATCGTGAACACTGCCTTTAAACTCCTGGGATGTACAAGAGAGCTTATAGATTGCGGATTCGTACCCAAGGCATCAACTTGGAATTTGCAGCTCCAAGGTTGAAGCAGTGATATATGTTAGTGTAGGTAACATGTCTTGTAAAGGTAAGATACTTGAATGTCTCAAGCATGTTACAATTTATATTACATGTGACATGTTTCATTTCTCTGAGTACATAGAGCTTCCTTTAGGGGTAAAGACGAAGGCACGTTAACACCCAAAGCTAGGAAACCCCATTTTGAACCATCAGTGAAACGGGAAACTTGAAACAAAAAATACGCACCACCGCCAGGAGACTTCCAATCGAATCCAGGATTTATTTGATTGCTATTGTAATTATTCGAATATTTGAGTATTCACATACACTATTCGTTGAGGTCATTACATTTTAAAGCATCCAAATATTTATTTTTCAAGTTTTCAAATACTCGGTTTACTAGAAAGAGAAAGAGAATATTCGATTTCTGGAGAACTTCACTAACTCCGAACTACATAAGTACGATTTTCAAATACTTTTAATGATACCAAATGCCCAATCGTTTATTAAGAATCATTCGAAATTCATTCATTCCTTAAAACCCATTCAGTACTTGAGCAAATACCCGAATATTCATTCGAATCAAATAAAGAACCGTTTTTTATTGTGTTCACCCATTGGGGAGGATGGACAGTTTAATTTAAATAAACGTTTACTCAAAATCCTTGAAAGATTTCATCTTGAAATTTTGTGGAAATTCTGGCTCTTAGGTTACTGTATTACACAGAATTAATGTCAACTGGATCGTCCAACGAAGCTGGTGCGAGAGGGTCCTGAATGGAACACCCATTCTTATCTCGTGGCAGACTACACACAAGTGTATACTTGCACGGAGGCATTTTTGAGAGCTCATAGCTCTGTTCGTGGGATCTTTTCAGAGATAGTAGTATTGATATGAATATCCCTAAGATTTTTCCAAAATCTTGACAAGTGGATTTCGATCGTATTCTTTTCGAGCCAATTCACATGCCTTAAATCTTTTTTGTCCTTCTGCACTCTGAAGAGATTCGATCACAGCACTCCCCCAGAGATCCGAATGTTAGTTGCCAAAAGTTTCGTCGACGTTGTCTCAGACGTGCTCCTTCTCGTCTTTCGGCCTCGTTGAAAAGGTGCAAAGCAGATTATTCAAAAGCTATACGGAAAATCGACAAACTCAAATTGAATTCAAAATTCATTTTAAAAAACCGTACCTGGTTGAAGCGCTTGGCTTCTTATGTGTTCTTCATAGTTTTGTGAGAATGAGATCCCGCACTGCGCAGTGTTGCTGCATGACCGGCTCTGTCGGGATATCGGGCACTATCCGTATTTCAGCCTTCACTGAACTTACCAGAGAGGTTAACCAGCGGGGTTAGGGTAAATAATACTAGGAATATCTAAAATTCCTGTGATATAACTCCATCTCGCTTGCCCTTGGAGGAGCGAGATGAAGTCATAAACCACAGGAAATGCAGAGATTTTGTGTGTTCGTGTGACACTTAACCCTTACTCCTCCGGTAAATCGTTCATGAACAAAGACCCAATGCTTGCCCCAGATCTACCGCGGGGTTTCGCGAAACAGTATGTTGACAGTTGTAGATGTGCGACAGCTCATAAATAATTAGCGAACAAAATTCTCTGAAGGCTTCAGGAAATTTCAGAAAAGAGTGTTTTCGTAGCTCCGCAATGCAAAAGAGGGTACCCAAAAGGCGATTTTTAGGTTGCCCATGCTCGGAATCGCCCCGCCGCGAAGCGGCTAGAGAGGTTTGGTTTTGCCTACGCATTGTGATCACTTGGAAATTGATAAAGTAGATCATAAAATCTTCGAAACAAATTTTTTGGAGATTTTCCCTTGGATATAGATGAGAGGGTTCAGTAGACACATGCTGACAAAATTTGAGCCAAATATGTCTAGAAACTGTTTTCTGGGGGTTGTTTTGGGGGCTAGTTACGAATCTGAGGTCCATTTGTTGGGTTTTGGGAAGTTATGTCTAACTGGGTCTAAAGCTTCCCAGGGGAAGGAGAGAATTTTGATGTTCAAAGGCGACTTTGGGCGATTTTCGAAATGTCACGATATGTTTTACTCAGAATTTCATTCTGGTGTTAATTGAAGTGCTTAATTCGGATCTGAGGTGGGGGAAAAACTGGGCTTGGGTAAGTCCAATTTGAAGCCAGTGGAAAACGAGTAATAAATTACACCACGACGTATGTGAAGTTCATGTGTATAGAATATATAACAAGTAAGGACAATGAAAGTCTTAGGAAGTCATACTTTTCTCAATTTCTCTTCCTTTTTTGGGGTCCATCTGATAGTGAGATTCTTTCAGTGGTACGTTGAAGCTTCGAAGGTTTTCCTTTCATACACAGGTGAACATATTATGCTACACGCCTCGTACAGGAATGTTTATGCTTCTTGTTTTTTCCCAAAAAAGCCGAAGATCGGCTATTGAAAAATGCGCGTTTCATTGTCTTCATGTGGGAAATTTGTTGAATTCCGTACATTCTGGATGATGTCATTGTGAGGGAAATCTGGGAACGATGAGGTGCCCTCAATCATCACCCGCGACAGGAATTGATGATGGGTAAACACATCAAGGGCGCGATCAGTGGCCGTCTTTGTTGAAGGTATCGCGCCAGGCGGGTCATTCGAAAAACCTTCGGCTCGCTAACGTGAATTCCGCAGTTTATCATAGTTATTTGCTTAAAATTTTATGATCTTCTGCTCCAAAAAGATTTGAAGAAATGTTAGCCGCCCTGTTGAATTTCGAAATTTCAACGTAATGAAAGAATGGCGTAGGGTTGAGTATAAACTCATAGACTGCGGAACTGTTTGATTGAAACGTTTTTCATTTTTGCAATTAACACTACTCTCTCTCCTGAAAGCCTCGTGGAGAAGCCAACTAAGTTTTATTCAGGTTTGAAGTTTTAGTCTTACCTAAATTTTTTATTTTCGGTCCTCATTTTTACGTTCCTGCTTCCCAAATTTAATAATTTTTATGGGATTCTACGTCCCCACCGTTGCAGTAAACACGGGGCAGTAAACACTTGACCCTGGGTTGAACTTCCGGGTTGGCGATTTTTTGACTTGGGTGGTGCATAATTTCTCCCCGACTCCCCATCGTGGGAATTCTCTAAAAAATATGGGTTTGCGAGTCTAGCGGTATTCAGATTGCTGCACTCAAAACAAGGACCTCTCACAACTCCGGTAATTTTCGTCTTCATAGTTAAGAAACAGCGTTAAATATGAAAAAAAAGCTTTAATTTTGAACGAAAACCGAAAGATCCTAGGCTGCAACAACAATGTAGAAGAAAACGGCTTTAAACTAGCGATAAATGGACTCACCTGGGCCTCAAACTTCAATATGGTATGCCCGCCCAGCCCAAACATGCAAGTTCTGCCGCCGTTTAGGGCTACTATTTACCGATTTTAGCCGTTTTTTTTTTCGTCAAAATTATTACAATGTGCACCTAACCTTTCGGTTTTCGGGTAAAAGCAGTGTTCACGGCGCATATCACACTCGAGTTCGACCCAAGAAATGTGGTTGTTTGGTCGTGAGGTGAGTAAAATTGAAGGAACAGCGAAGGAAAACGTTGAGAACAAGCTAAAATAAAGGTTTCTAACGTTTAGGGCGCGGGCGAGCTCATGGGCGCGGCTGATTTCCGCAAGCGCGCAGTAATTGTCAAATGGCTCGAATCGATCATTCTGGAAGCGGCAGAGTTGCTTGACAATTTGCCATCGAAAACGTGCGCGGCAGCACAAGCTCGTCCGAATGGGTAGGGAAAGATTGGGATAAGAAGGCGCACTGGGATAACTTTCAAAGCCGTTTTTGCCGTTGTCGGGCCCGTTTTCGCTGCTTTATTTGACCCCATTCTCATCAGCATCTGCCAGCTTAGTGTTTCATACTGAAACCTTGAGAATTAAATTTACCGTGTACACTGCCTTTAAAACTCGAAGACTGCCCTCTACTTCTTTGACAACTAAACCATTTCTAACACCGGAAACGCAGCCCATAGGCGAAATGTCTGTGAACGGGCAGTTGAGTTCGAGAAAGCCACCTGGAACGTTCTGGTATTTTTCAGTCTGGGAGAAGCATTTGGGTAATTTTAAAGCACTGAAAAAAAATTTTCGAACTCCTTTGTATGAACGTTGTGAGGCTTTTATGATCAATATTAAAACCGTTGTTGCATCTTTTCGGGCTCCTGTCAGAGTCACTTCTAGAAGAAGTATTTATAATATATCGAACTGGTACAACGTGTTATCTCTACTGAATAGGGCTGTGACTGATTGTGATTGCTCGTACTGTCATTTTCGCTCTGGAATTCAGGTCCGCAGCCGCGGGCCTGACGTGCACACGCACGCCCTGTAAAACGGTGCTCGGACCACGTGGTCCTGGCATGACTATCTCTAGCTGCGTGCTGCAACTAAGGTTGTCCGCAACTGCGAGCCGGAATTTCGCTCCGAGAAAGACCGTACATGTAAGCTGATTTTGTAGAATCGCACTCTGACCGTTACGATCGCTACGCTCTGTACTTGTAGGTGGATAGGAATGATATGGTGCAGCCCGACCGTAATCCGAATGTTGTCGGTGTTGTTTTTGTTGTGAAATCTGCTGGTGTATGATGTAGCCGACGATGGCTAGACGTTAGTACAGCACTAGTAGATGCCGGCATGCGATATGCGATATCGAGTCAGGTGGCAGCAGGAGGACTCGGACTTGTCGAGACGACCACGGCTGGACGAGGCGATCACCCCCGCGGATCCACACAACACGAGCAGTTTATTTTCCGCTGATCCAAGATTCCGCGTCAAACATCTTGCAAACCAAAGAATCCTAGTAGTAAACTCAGATCAAAGTATTCTTTATTGTCCCTATCAGAGATGATAAACCCTTTTTCGATAGTTTTATTCTGTTCCTGCATTTTCTGCCTCTGATTGTTTTCTACACTTTCAGCACACTCCATTATGTTATGCAATTTACTGTAAATTATTATCTTTTTCTCCAAGCCCGAGCCAGATATCACCTAGTTTTTCACCCTACTAGGTGGACAAGGTCTTCAGGTCAGGGGTCTATTTTATGAAGGTTCCTACGGTTTTTCGGAGTAGGTCAGGAGTTGAAGTGGTGGCGCTTCCATGAACAAGTTTTCCTCTTTTGACTTCAAATCCGAGCCCAAAAGTGTTTCCATGGTATCGAGGTTTCATTTCCTTGAAGACTTTGCCATGGAAGGGTTTGGAACGCACTCAGAGGCCTGTTTCACCAACGATAAAACCGCGGTTTGAGAGTGTGATTTACCACGCACGGACTCTGCATTCCTCAATGATCTGTACTTCACTCTCGCCACTCCGGTCACTCTTTTACCCTGATTTGGAGGAGATAACAAGCATCAGAAAACCGAATTTTTCCCGCCTGGATTTTAGAATGATTGAAAAAATTGGAATACTTCATACAACACAGGTTTGAGACTAGGAATGACCGGAATTTCGAGTTCCGAATTCCGATTTCCGATGGTTTTCGGCCTTCCGATTTCCGATTTTTGAAAAAAAATCTGAAAAACGAAAGAAATCAGAATTATCCTCGAGATTAGAAATTGTTTACTGTTTTCCTTGCCAAATCTTGGGGGAGGGCTATTCCGGGCGCTAAATTCGAATTCGACGTCCGTCTCCACTTTTCAGAAAGCCGAGGTTGGTTGTATTTACATGAAAATTATCCGATAAAGAATGATAAGCCAAATTTTTTTCGGCAGGTGCTGTCACCAAGGACGGTTGAGAATTTTGTTGAACGAATATCCGATGGTTTCTGGCGTTCCGATTCTCGAATTTCGATTTCCGAAATTGAGAAGGTCATTCCGATTTCTGGAAATCACGAAAAATTTCGTTTATCCCTGCTTGAGACCGAATCGACTGAGTGCTCGAATAATTCGAATATTCGATTCTAATGGGAATTCAAATTATTAGTTCTTTCAGATGCTCGATCCATTGGGGATTTCAAATTGCTCGTTTTTTCGAATGATAAATTTTTTCCGCTAAACCCTGAAATATTTTTTTATTCGGCCAACTTCTGAAATCAAGGCATTCGAATATTCAATAACAGAGAAAAGTTTCAGCCAATTCCTTTAATTTTCCGAATATACGAGATTTTGAATATTCGAAAATATTTTTTCCCAATATTCATTCGAATCTAGTGGAGCACAGGTTTCCGCTTTTAATTATGGACTCGAAAGATGGAAGGCTCATTCGACTTGATTCATTCATTTGGATTTCTCGATAAATATATATTCGAAAATGTCTTTAATTGGGCAATTGTTGAATGGAATTAATTATTTGAATCCGTTCATTCATTCAGTAGCTTTAAAAAGGCCACATTCATTCGGAAATTTTTGAAAAAGATTCTCCGTTGTATTCTTCTCTAGAGTTCTCCCAAAAATGCTATATTCGATTTATTAATTCTTTCGAAAACTAAGGTCAAATGCCTACGTCTACTTAATGCATATCCTCTATTTCGGATTGCACTCCCCAACACTTTCTCTCTGTCACTGCCCTCGCTTCGCACACGCAGGCGAAGGAGCAAAGTAAATTTGGCTCCGAAACACAAGATACCATGCTGAGGCGGTCCATGCCCTTTATGTAACATGTTAACTTCCAAATAGCCGGATTAGCGCATTAAAGACAGCGTTCACGGTGTCCATTCTCGGTGACTTTCCACAGTGAAATGAGAGGCGATAAGGATCCTAAGCTCCCAGCATCGAAGGAACGGTAGAAAGCATGCCAGCAGTGGCAAAATTACGGCTGCAAGCAAGCGCTTTGGTGCCCAGACACGCCTGGTGCCCCAGATCCGCCCCCTCGAAATGAACAAATGAAGACTCGGATTACAGGAATGATCAAGTCAGGGAAGTGCTGATAAGTGAGCTGATAGCTTCATTGCACTGATAGGTATCATCCTTCTAGCGGTCAATTCCTCCACGCTCAAAAATCAACGTAAACAATAGAGTTTTTTGCTCAGAAACGCGTCTTTCGTGTCCTTTTTGAGCATGCCTTGCTAAATAGGGCTCCAGACCTTCCGTAAACCGTGGAGATATCGGAAGTGAAATTTATCGTGAACACTGCGTTTAAATACATACGTTTTATTTTTGGGATTTTCTGGTTAAAAAAAAAGAAACTCACTAAATGCAGCTCAAGGCGTGAGTCGTTTTTGACGTTGTGAATCCTATTATTCCGAGGACAAAAGAGGGACATGGGCGGGAATTTGAATGCTGTTTGGAAACTTTTTTGTGGTTTTTCCTACCCCAAAAAGTTGAGGTATTCGTGCAGTATTCCTGTATTCCGTCATAGTTCTCTACTTTCTGGGCTCATCGACACAAAATCATTAAAAAACTTAGTTTTCTTGTTTGCGCTCTGTTTTTTTTTCGTTTAACCTGCCTTTAGGGGCTGCTTAGATCTGCATTTGTTCGTATATTTAATCAATTTCGTTTACTCCAGACTGCATACGTTCAGTTCATTGTACTAATCATTGCATACACAGCGAAGACTCGGTAATTAATTGTTGTCTTTGCGCGGGTGTTTGACATTAATTGATAGCGATTTGACTGCCTGAGTGCAGCATGCGACTGGGAAACTATGTATATTTCCGCTACGGAGATTCTTTCTCGAAGGCGTCTTGCACTTAGCAAAGTACACTGAACTTTTGAGCTCAGCGTTCTGAGATTAGCCGCTTGAATTTTTCACGGCGATTCTGACTTTGAAAAAAATGCGCACTCGTGAAGTTAAATCTGCTTAAAAATGGCTATGGAGTCGGCAAGGGTAGTCTTTTGGGCTGTTGTTTATAACTTAAGAATAGGCTGGTGATCAAAAACTGGTAATAGTTTTGGCGCAAACTTTGGTTCTTCCTTTCAGTTGTTTTGGAATAGTTTTTTTTGCCAAAATAAGGCTTTTGAGTGATCCTGTGCTTCATAGTTTTGCTTGCTCAAAGGTATATATGTCTCTATCCAAAGTTACATCTAACTTCTATCGCTGAAGCTAAATTTTGTGGAAGACTCGAGGCGATATGTGTTTAACCTAGGTTCATGCCATGCCCTTCTTGCTAGCGAACTGAAGACAGGATTCCCTAATTGGGACAAATGTGATAGAACGGTCTTCCGAATCCTCCATTGTGCCTGAATATGACAGGTTCTTGGTATGATCAAGGGGATAATATGAACCGGAAATAGAGCCGGACTATGGTCCTGAGGGGAACCAATGAACCACCCTTATTGCGATTTTCTAATTCTTGGAGCTGCATCGGTAAGGCGTTTTTTAGACTGGGAGTGGGTCTAGCCAGAGGTCTTTGTAAGCAGCATGTGTCGATGGGACCAATTTATCACTGGATTCGATGCGATGACGCTGCTGAGCGAGCCCGTCTGACCGATAATAAATGACCACGGTGATGCAATAGGGGTTTTGGATTCTGTTTAAGAAACTTTTTGACTTACTGTGATTTCAAAAAAATAGGGGCATGAATAAGCTTTGAGGGTTACACAAAAAGTTGTTTATGTGTATCCTGGTCTCTCTAGCGAACGAAAATATTGAAAGGGCCCATGAAAAACCTTGATTTGTCAGGGAAAGTCAGTCTGAACACACTGTGAAACTGAATTCAATGTTTGCGCTAAAATCGTTTCTGAGTTGTTCTGCATTTGGAGACGCCGTCACAGTCATTTCCGAGAACTGTTTCTTTTCATGTTGTTCGATGGGCGCATCGACATTCTATGAGAAAGTGGTAGATGACTGGTGAGAACTGGTGGTGGATACTCATCTTAACCCCTTCTAGCCTCATAAACCTACGATTTTGACGCGCCAAAGTTTGCCGATTGGTCTACCGGGCTCATTCATAAAATGGAGCCTGAATAATGGAAAAGGGTTGTCAGATCGGAAGATGCCTTTAAAATATGGTAGGAAGTTGTTGCTAATGGTTGGCAGCAGTTGGAGTGCAACATATTTTACCATGTTGCCTGGATATACCGTCGAATATACAAGAAAACCTCGAAACTTTGTCATTCACCTCACAGTTGAGAAATTTGTATATATTCATAAGGAGTTGTCAATTTTTTGATGATCTATTTGTAGAAATGTACCCTGGACTGGTTGCGCCGACCGGATGAGAATCGGTCGTTGTTTCAAAGCTGTTTACCTGCGGGGGCGTTCTCGATTGGAAGCTGTTGTTTGTCTTTCAAAAAGTTACACTACACGGCGGGGTTGACCTGCAGGTGGTCATTCGTTACCCCAGTAACAAAACTGACATTCACACTCACAAAGATTCATATGCTGTTAATATTATTTGCTGTGCTGCCGAAAGCAATAGCCGAACGATGTAAGTCGGAGTTGTTTTTTTAGCAAGTAAACAGACCGCTATTACAGTAAACTGCATTTGATGGGGACAGACTGCATAACAATTTGCTGCCTAAAAAAGCCTTCGCGATCCTTCATTTTTCTTTTAGTTTTGGTCAAGTTTATGGTTCTGATACGTATATGTGTTTACATTGAATGTTTATGAAAATCCACGTATGATTATTCATGTGGCTGAAAATATCGTCCACTCATTAGTCTATTGAATATGTATTGTTCTACTGAAAAAACAAAATGGTTTCCTGAATCTTTGCAGTTTTCAGGGTGGTAGTCTGATGTGTTCAAATGGCGAAATGGGCGGGTAAAACGGGGAGGAGCGAAAGACTGTGATTAGCGGTTGCACAGGAGAAGAAGAGGCAACCGTCAAAGAAGTACAGAGTGGGCTTCCTTCGGACGGTATATCCTCCAATCACGACCATTTGATCCTCCCCTCCTTTTATGCGACTTCGACACATTACGACCACCAGATCAATTTTCGTACCTACGGGTAAACAACCTGTTCTGCAACAACTTGTTGCGACAAAAATTTTGTAAAACGGCTGTAAAGGAGCCCGAAATAGTCTTAAACGGCTTCAAATTCACTAGGTTATACTTAGATCTAGCCAGGGTATCCCTGTGGTCCAGTCAGGGTATGATGAAATAGCTTAAAATATTTTAAAATAAGATTGTTCTCTTTAACACTCAGGAGACCGCGCGTCGCAAGGCCAATTAGCGCAACCGACCGAGCGCTACACGGTCAACCAATTTGGTCGGTTTAAACCGAAATTTTCGTTATGAATAACCCCATAAAAAAGAAATTCAAAATGCCTTGTGTTTGTCCAGCAGTAATATGAGTGCACTTTAGTACGTGCCTTCCAGCTGAAAAATAAAAAGGAAACTCATTTTTCTGAAAAAACGACGAAAAATCCAGCTCACGGCGTGGGTGCGCAGTTTGTACACGCGGTCTCTTAAGTGTTAAGGACAGTGTTCACGATGAAAAACCACGTTCAAGTTTTTGATGTTTATGAGTACTCAAGTTCAAAAAGTAGTGGGTTAAAAGGAAAAGTCCCCACAAAACTCTCAAGTATCGGCGAAAAACTGTCTAAGAAAACCTCTGAAATAATTAATTACGCCTGTTTGGTGTTTTGCGCGCTGCGGACTAACGCCAATTCAAACGCCCGAAATAGTTCTGCGAATCAAGATTCTTAGGTAAGTGACTTTGTTTTCTGTTTCTTGTACCGAAATCTTCAGAATAAGGATGGTTCAATGCACATGTTCGGATGTTAGAATCGTTTGGGATAAAGAGTATTGAAACTTCTGGCAACTGTTCCTTTGGTGAAACGAACGCAGGACAACTGTTATATGACGTGGGCGGGGTGATCCTGGACCACGAGATTTTCACCCTTTTTTCCGTTTCTGGCGTACATCCTTACTGCTGTAGAAGGGATCTAAAGCTTTTAATTTTGCAATAAATATGGCCAACCTTTTCATCGTGAACACTGCCTTGAAGCATATTTGATCTTAGAAAGTTAGATTGGTTCACGCCTTGCAATCTCGGCTTCTCATCAGAGTCAGAGACCTCTTTAATATTGGAAAGCGAACCATACAATGCATTCTTTCCAAAAATAGAGTCCTGCCTATCTCCTGCCAAGCACGAGCTTTTAGTGAAGGCTAAAAAGTAACCAGACAAGTGTATCAGGGGTTTCAATGGGCTCCTCAAGCAACATCTTTTTGCAAACCGTGTTGGTTTTGGGATTTGTCCTGACGGTTTCGAGGGTGTGACCAGGTTTTTGCACGAAAATCTTTGAGAGGACTCCATGGACTTCTTTTCATTCATTTATTTGCTAAGCACTGTTCGAGCTCGCCTGCTGGCAGCTTTTCATCCCGAACTTCGTTCAGCAATGAGTTGTATTTCTTGTCGAGTTTCGGTCTTAAGTTATAAGTTTAGCGTATTGAAATTGTCATGAACTTATTTTCAACATCTAGACGTGGTCACTGCAGTTTTTCTGCACACTCTCTGAGTCATTCTCGTATCTCAAGAAAAAATCGCAGCCAAGGACATGTTTTCGCAGCTTTTTCTATCAAAATAAGCAAATGTCGGGGCTGTATCTGTCGTTCTGAGAAGGACTGAGCCGTGCCGGTTCATACCGACTGTATGGTGGCTAGGAGCAGTCGGGTTGACGTAACACGATTAGACCTAACCCTCTAATTACCCACTCCCGGCCGTTCTTATAGACTCGGCGCATCACACCATTCATTAGTGTCTCATTGCGGGTGAGTGCATCTCTTGAACTCCTTGATTTATGACAGTACCACTTCCACACATTTGAAACTCTTGCCGTTTTCCAGTTACAAAATTGTGAGAATTCAATTCAGGTTCATTCTCTCTAAAGCAATATTTTACGTATGAAGAATGTGTATCTTCTGATACGAGGTTTCTGTTATGAAACTCACCTAAAAGCTACGTACGCTTATATTCGCAAATTAGAGTAATTTTTCTAAGACCGTGTTTCTTTATGGAAGCGTATAGATTAGAAATCATCCATAAAATTCAGCCCCAACCAGTATACTCTGAGACTACCTAAAAATCTGAATCCTATCCTATCCATTTTGTACTTGATATTATATGTAGATATCACCCATAAGGCTTACTCTATCCAACACTTATCCACAGTTGACATCTCGCAGATCACCTACAGGTAATCGTTGACTTCTAGTCCTCCTCAACCCGTTTTAGCACCTCATTTTCCATTCCCCTACTAAGAAGAAACCAATCAAGAGGCTCATTCCTTTCTGAACCTTTTCCACTGCTGATACTCAAGAAACCCTCCATGGCCTTTAGTTCTACCCAAACCGTTCTACACAGCTGAATTTTATCGACTAGTCAGAAGTGATTGGATTGAATGAGATGCGAAAAACTGCTCTTCCTGGGGCTTGTTGTACTTACTGTACCCGATGTTTTAAATAATTATGTTCTGGATGTTGCAGCCAAAGCTCTGTGTATCAATCATCCGTGTTCAAAGTTACCTGACAATGAATGCCTTGAAGATTTATGGGATATTCCCAAAAGTGGGAATTTTTCATAGCTTTGCAAAGAGAGGAGTACCTGAGTGGAAATTTACTGGGTCTCCAGATAAAATATTTGGAGTTTAACTCACAACCTTTTCTAATGTTCTTCTGTGTGTTCATGACGAATCCGTGGCCCATTTGTCGATTTTTCAGAAATTTCGGCTGATTTGATCCCAGGCTTCGAAATGGGGGAAATCTGAGTTGAACACAAAACTTAGGTGTCAAGCGAGAATCTAACCGGCATCGCATCGCTTTCTGGGCGAGAATGTTACGATTACACTACCGACACCCGCTCTGCAATCCTCACGATCAGCCAGTTCATACTTACACAGTTCTTGTGCGAACTTACTGAGGAATGCAGCGCGAGTGTCGGTAGTGTAATGGTAACACTCTCGCCTGGAAAGCGATGCGATGCCAGTTCGATTCTCGCTTGACGCCTAAGTTTTGTGTTCAACTCAGCTACCTTGTGAAAGATAATCTGTGGTTTGTTCTTTTTTTCCTTGGTTTACGGTATGTAACGGTTGGCATACGGTAGTTTGGTCGAAGTCTCAGAATAGCGTCAAAACTTATGCGGGTTTTATTTGGTACGCCGAACACGAATTTGAAGTCGACTTGTCGATTTTCGGAATATAAAGTAGGTCACGTCAGTAAAAGACATTATGCCTAGCGTAACCTTCAGTAATCCTAAGTCTAACGAAAAAAACAGACCCCAGATTCGCGTTCAGCGCCTTAAATAATCCTCAGTTGAAAGTTTTGAGCAGAATTCGCAAAATGTTTCGCATAAGATCCCAGAATTCCCTGTCAGGTACTCTCATGATTTTAAGAAGCAATGAAAATGCTTTTTATGGAATGACCGGAGGCATTTAGGGAATTTCATGCACGGATATTTCGTATACTGCCACAAAAGTACAACTATGAAAATGTGGTTCTCCAAATAGGCATGCGGGATAAGCAGTCTCTAGTGATTTCGATTCCTAAGAATATTTGTGTAATTTTACGTACCTTTCACAATTGAAGGTCACGGCGTTGTCGACCCAACATCAATGTTACCTGGCTATTACGTAATGACGTAGGATATCTGTTTGATCAGGTCTTCTGGGATAAGCGCTATAAAAACCACCAGAACAAATAAAGTGATAGGGGCTGGCTGGAGGGGTCTGGCGCAAAAAATAATACACAACTTTCTGACTTCAAATGACTCATTAAATAACTTGATTATTAAAGTGACTCGAAGAATCGAGTTTTTTTAACTTCTCGTCCATTGGGAACATTCCAACTTCCCATTGCTTTATAACGCAAATGACTCCGCCGTCTTCCGAAAAATTATCACTGCAATGGATCTGTCCATAAATCTCTGAAGTCGTTTGAATAGGCGACGAAGAAGCTGGCCTGTTCGGCCAGCTGTCGTCAACCTCTGGAAGGTATTGTTTCGCCAGTTCCACGCAGAATTTGTAGCAAGTTCAAATTCCTCTTTTTTCGGATATTGTTTTGTGAAGATTCCGTATTAGAAGATTCCGGATATTTTGTGAATGAATCGTCTCTGAAAATTCATAGAAAAATTCTCGTACGCATTCATTCTTGTCAATTTATTGTCAGTTACTGTGCCACTACACTTCCTCACCTATATATGTATGTACTTCTAGACTAGTAGTGAGCCTCCTATCATCAATTAAAACCTTTTTTTTTTTGAGCTTCCAATTGTTAGCAATGACATAAGGTTCAATCCGCAAACCCTTGAGGATGAACCTGTAGAAAGACAGAATTGTAAAGTTTTTAGGGTAGGCTTTACTATTCCGAGGGAGCATATCGGACGGATATCTATGATGTTTTCATGTAAACCGTTCTCTTAAAGGCAGTGTTCCCAATAAAAAACCGTATGCTACTTTTCGCTGTTTTTGGGTAGGTAAGCCCACTATGGAGAGGAAAACAGGGGAAAGTCCCCAGAGAACACTCAAATACCTGCTGAAAGGAACCTCTGAACTATTTAATTCCGCCTGTTTGGTGTGCTTTGGGAGACTGCAGACAAAGAGTCAAACCTGATGTCTAAAATGGTTTTGCGCTTCTAAATTCATAGGTAGGTGACGTTGTTTTCTGGTTCTTGTACCAAAAACTCTTCAAACTAAGATGGATCAATGCACATGGGACATAAGAATCTTTCGCGATAAAAAAATTTAAAAGTTGGGCAACTGTTCCTTTGGTGAAACGATCGCAGGACAACTGTTATATGGCGTGGGCGGGATGATCCAATACGTTGACTAGTCCATGAGATTTTCACCCACTTCCTGGCCGTTTTTTGACGTACTTCCGTTCTTACTCTTCTAAAGAGATCCCGAAGCTTCGGTTTTTGCCAAAAAGCGGGCAACTTTTTCGTCGTGAACACTGCCTTGAAATGATTTCCTAACATGTGATGGTCACTTCTCTTGCGCATATCTTGATGAGGATCTGCGACTAATTTTCCGTCCTCCCATCCAGGCTTAACGCCATTTGCGGGTCTATCCTTTTTAAGTACGATGGCATTAGGTTCAATAAAACTGTTCTGAACTCTACATCGCGTTTTCAGCCCCACAGAAGAAATATTTTTTTTCCGCGGAACTGTACGATTGCAGCTCGAAAAATCTCAAACATGTGGGCATTCAGACGATTCTCAGGATTTACTACCCTGATTTTTTCTGAGAGAAGGTGACCGATGGTGAGAAAATTGTGTAGTGTTCTCGACACGCATTTTCTTTAGTCTGGCGTGTTCGTCATATTTATCATAAGGAAAAAATTGAAGGATGATCAATTACTATAACTTGAAAAAAACGCATTCATTTGATTCTAGTAATGCAAATTTTAGAAACTTCATTCGTCCCAGGCTGAATCCTAGAGCTCCATAACACCCAGGGGGAGCAGAATTAGGACCAGATTAGCGCTGTTGTCCGTGATGTCTAGCAGAGCATATTCTATGATCAGAACAATGGGCAGGCGCGAATTAACTGCGCACATGCCCGGCTGGCATGATTCAGTGATCTTGTTCCTCTGGATACGTATTTGCGTGTGTCTTTAGAAAGCCCTTGTTTTAGAATTCCGAGATAAAAATGCGTTTTCGTTGATACTTATGTCTTCCAAAAAGTTATGTAGGGAAAATATTTCGCCAGAATACCCCTTTTGCTAAGGAACTTTATAGTATTTCCACACCCATTCATTATATTGCACGTGTCAAACAATTAGAAAACCGCGACGCTCCTTGCGGGAAGAGTGGCACGCGGGAACACGAGAGGATGACGATCGATCTAGTTAATTTCGCGCCTAATATCTGTGAGCACCTTCTTAATTGGATGACATGGACGATATTCATTGCTTAGGTGCTACTCATACTCCTCACCTCCCTCGCGGCGCACGCCCCGCCTAGCGGTCCCGCTCGAGCATTCATACTCCACCCAAGATTCATTCATGAAAAATGAAAATATCAACCGATGTCAGGTATCCGATAGTGTTATCAGTGATTAATCATTTAGAAATTTCACAGAACCCTTTCGCTCTGCCGTGGTGGTGCCACTGGATCATTCATACTTTACTGCAGGAACGGGAGGTGCGGTAGGATGAAAAGGCAGTTATACTCACATCTTTGCCCGCCCGGGCCGCTCTGGCGGGGGGGAGGTGAGAATTAATAACAGCCCCTTACAAGGAAAGCCATTATAGCTTAGTTCGCAATGAGCGAAATAAAGTAACTTGCGAGGGTGTGCCTGCTACTAAATTCGAAAAAAATATGAGTGGCTTGAGCTTTAATCTATATTTAAAAGTGTTACAAGCCCAAAACATTGGGTGGACTCTAAAAATTAGACTTTTCTTCCAGATTTTGAGGAGAAAATCAGGGGGTTATTAGGGGTGCTGAACCCGAGTATACAGTGCGTTCAGAAAGTATAGGGACACCCTCGAAAATCAAGGTTTTCAAAATCATGTTATATTTGGCTATCAATACTGTTCATAAATGAATTCAACAGGATGAAAAACCTCTATTTGTTCATTCCTATAATAGCTGAGCAATTTTACAAGAATTTATTTCAAATTTCAGATTTTTTCGCCGTTCAGAAAGTATAGGGAGAAAACACAAAAACCAAAATTTTCGAACAAAGAAAGATTTAAACATACAATCTAAAATCAAATAGCTGCACCACCATGAGCAATGATCTCGAAAATTCTCTTTGGCATAGAACTGATCAAATTGGCGATGACATTTTCATCCAGATTGGTCCACGCTTCGAGGATAGCGACCTTCAGCTCATCTACCGTTCTGTACTGCTTAATGTTGTCATGAACCTGGCGCATAAGTATGCCCCAGATATTCTCTATCGGGTTACAATCTGGACTACACGCGGGCCATTCCAACAAACGGATTCGATGACGTAGAAACCAGGTTTTTGTAGACCTGGACACATGTACCGCCGCGTTGTCTTGCTGGAAAATGAAACACTGACCTCATGTTCCGGGCGAAAATGGCAGTAGATGTGTGCGAAGAGTTTCTTGATATTCCTCCGAGTTCATGCGACAAGAAGTGAAGGCCAATTCCAAAACACCTTCGCTACTGAATGCTCCCCAACACATTTGCCAGCCACCGCCGAAATTTCGTCTGCTAAAAATCAAGGGATCCTTGCGCAGATCTTGCCAGTAGGATCGAGCACCATCCGGTCCGTCAAGATTAAATTTCTTCTCGTCGGAAAAGATGACCTAAAATTTTTTTGCGTACTTTCTCGATTTTTTCCGAATTTAATGAGACTGCCTTACCTTTGCCCAATCAGTTGCCATGTTCCTCTTTGCAAATTCGAATCGAGCCTCTTTATGGTTTGCAGATAACGACGGGCCTTTTTCATCACTTGTCGGACCATGTTTTTATCGCCGTTTATGGTGTTCCAGACTGTCGTTTTCGAAACACTGAGCGATAATTCAGACTTAATCTGGTTCAGCGACAGTGTGCTGTTGGAGCAGAGCCGAATAATTCTCTGCGAATCTTGATTGCCAATCTTCTTCGGCCGTCCAGTACGTTTTGCAGTACCGTAGGAATCTGGGTCTCGCAGGAACTGGTTGGTACACTTGACAGATCTTCCGAGCTGGGTAGCGATTCGACGATGGCTCAACCCGGCAACGCTGAGCGCACGAATTTGAGCTCGTTCAGCAGCAGTTAGAACAGTACCACGAGTCATTTTAGGAATAAAGATATCACATGTACTCATCTTGAGTTTATGTAGCGAATTTGAAACGGGAAATTTTGTTTGGATTGAAAAATCTGAATTTTCGAAGGGTGTTCTTATACTTTCTGAACGGCGAAAAATTCTAAAAGTTGAGATAAAATCTTACAAAATTTCACAATTGTTATATAAATAATCAAACAGAGGTTTTCCATGATGCTGAATTCATTGATGAACAGTATTGATCACCAAACACAAAGTTTTATTGGAAACCTCGATTTTCGGGGGTGTCCCTATACTTTCTGAACGCACTGTAGTGTTAGGTTTTCGATTTTTTGAACGACTATGGTGTGTTGCGACAGAAAAAGCCATTATGCCTACTGCAACATACATTCCGTAGTCGTCCGAAAAGCCAAAAATGGATATTGTATTCGAGATCAGAACCCCAAGTTACTCCCCTCCCCCACCCGGCCGGATTCCGAGGTCCATCTACCGTTTTGAGGTTGTAACTTCTTGAGACATATGTAGGCTTACGCTCGAGATACTCACAGTGTTTACTACAGGTGTAATGACATACTCGATAGGAACTCCATTTCGCTCACCCATACTATATACGCTAAAATGGTTTCCCTTGTAAGTGTTCTTATTCCTGCGATTCATGTTGATTCCTTGCTCTTTCTAGGGCTGATCCCATCACGAATTAGAGTTTCTGAAAATGGTCCGCTGAATGTTGTGTGAGTGGTGAAAAGAAACATTTCAAAATCTGGTAAGTTTCCTTAATTCACGCGGGTATATAGAAAAAGACGATTTTTTCTCGCATTTCTGAAATTTGAACATTTCAGTTTCAAAATCTGTTCAGGGGTTTTACTTAGGGCACTGAACACGAATCTAAGACCAATTTTCTTTTTTTTTTCTCGGAAGATTATGGTAGGTTATATTGTGGATTAATGATACTTTTCATACCGTAACTTGCAGTAGTCTTCTGAGAAACTGAAATTGGACCTTATATTCGTGTTCAGTGCCCGATACCACCCCCAGACCAATTTTGGGTTTGAAATGTTTCAACTGCTTGTATTAAAAAAAAAAAGATTTTCCACGGTCTTTGATCTACCCAGGTACATTACAGGAACATCACCAAACGTCAAATTGTTTCTTTTTCACCTTTTTCACAACACTCAGCAGACTATTTTTCAAAAACTCTAATCTGTGCTGGGATCAGTCCCTAGTCAGACGAGTGTTTTCCTCACTAATGTCTGGATATAAGGGTTTTAGGTTTGAGTAGAATCGACGATAGCGGACTGCATGTATTTTCCTTTTGCACTGAAGATCTTCTAGTAGAAAAAGCGGAAAGAAAAGCAACGCTCAGCAATAAATAATCAGTTGACGGCAACCTATTGATTGATACTACAGTTGATTTCCACGAAGGCCGTAATGTCGCTCTGCTTTTTTCTAGACATTACGCTTTCTTCATTCGCGAGTCTTCATAACAATCACAAATGTATGTGCCCACCAGTTGACCTCCAAGCCTGAGGCTGTGCATTCGGCATGACCCCGTGTTTGCACTTGGAGGGTACACCACTGGTGTCCCTTTGGGTGCCGATTATGTATGCGTCCGGTAATGAATCCTAGGGCTAGGGTTACGTGACGACAAGAGCTCTACTGGATGACATTACCAGATGCACACAGCCGATCTCGTGCTCGTTAGTCAACTATGAGGATGTTCAACTGGTTGGCGCGGTTTATGAGTGAGTAACCTTTGTTTTGACTTATGTGATTCTAGAGATAGTTAGGACTGAATCGAATTTTTTTTGGCCAGGTTTTTTGGCTCTCGATGAATCTTGGCATCACGATTGACACTTGTAGCATACATAGAGTTCTTTAAGCGGTAATCAGGGTTGTTATACCCTTTTTATTCAGCTCACGTTTCGGAAATTTCCGCCTTCTTTAGGTTCCGGAAAACACGAATTGAGATCAGGGAAACTACCTTCACAAACCCCACTTCAACCTAAAGAGAAGGATTTAACCAAATGCGCGATGTAACGGTTAATTCCAATTTTTTTCGTTTTTTTTTTGGTTAGCCTGACTAGATTACCTGCTAAAAACCAGACGATCAAAAAATGCTGTTATTAGTATGATTAAGTTGTAAAACAAGTGCAAAAGCAAAGACTATCTTTGGTCTCCGGCTGACCCCAACTCCTTAAAAAGTCCGCTTATCGTTGAATGTGGTCTGATAGGAATGCATCTGTGTGGCAGCCACTGGTTTTTTCTTTCTCTCTATCAAGAAAGCGTGTGATCTTATTACTTATTCTGCTCCAGCAGCTGGTTTATATGTTTCCTCGTGAGTTTATTATACATTGCTTTTGTCAGATATTTAAAAAAGCTTGTTGAAGGGAAATTTATGTCGAACTCTCTTTTTGTCATTCATATGTTATCCTCCATCTCTACATTGTCTCCAAAATGTTACTCGTTTTAGCATTGTCTAGAGGCAGTGTTTGCGATGGAAAAGTAACTATTTTTTTTCTGAATAAGTGTATGTAAGCTTTGAGTCTTTCTATAGAAACTGAGGTAGAAAAAATGATAAAAAACGGTCAGGTGGTTGGTGAAATTCGCATGTATCGGTTGACCCATGAGAGCAGTCGATCATAGAATAAATAAAATAGTTTTCCCTCTCAAGGAATAATAACGTAAGTGTTGAATACTCCTTATCTCTAGGGATCCTAACCTACGAGCATGCGTTATGAAACCTTACCATTTTCTAACGAATTTCGGTGAAGGAAAGGCAGAGGGAACGGAAGTACGACAAAAACGGCCAGGATGTGCGTGAAAATCTCGTGGACCAGCCGACCATTGGATCACCCCGCCCACGTCATGCATATAACAGTTGTCCTGCGTACGTTTGAACAAAAGAACAATTGCCAAATTCTTGAATATTCTTTATCGCGTTAGATTCTAACATCCAAGCTTGTGCATTGGCTCATCCTGTTTTTAGAGAGTTTTCGATACAAGAAGCAGAAAACAAAGTCACTCACCTGTGAATTTTGGAGCGCAAAACCATTTCCGAAGTCAGGTTCTACGTTTTGTCTGCAGTTCCCCGAAACACACCAAGCAAGCGCAATCAAATATTTCAGAGGTTACATTAACCAGTTTTTCTCCGGTATTTCAGTGTTCTATGAGAATCTTTCTCTATTAACCTCTACTTACAAGGCTTACCTACTCAAAAACATGGAAAACTAGTGTGCGGTTTTCTATCGTGAACAGTACCTTCAAGACTCAAAACCAATTCGAAAATATCGCCTTCTACTGCTCCAAAGACACCGAGAGATTTGCAGGAGCGGGAATCGAATGTCTTAGGGGTTGCTCAAAAGTTTTTTCTTCGGAAATTAAAGATTAGATGGCACCTTTTTTGCTATTCTGCTCTTTTTGCGTATCTTCTGTTTCGGAGTGAAATATATTTTCGTTCATGGCGTGCGTCTGCGTGCGTATGCTGCGTCTCCTTCCCCCCACACTTTCTCGCTGTACCTCCCATCGCTCCGCATAAGTGCGCGAAGTAAAAGATTAGATTTGGCTCCAAACTAGAGGATACATACCCGCGAAAAAATATCGTGAGTTCGGATACGATTTCAGCCATGAACCCTGCCTTTAAAACTGGCCCTTTGCATTGTAGTAAGTTGGAGGGCTAAGTAAAACGTGTTGCTCAAGTCGTAGGACTAGTTAACTGGACCACCTTCATACTCATGAAAGTGAAGAAACAGAAGAACTATCTTGTAGTGTCGTAGATGTATAACTGGTTTCGGAGACGTTGCAATGTTTCCGAATCCATCAAAGTTTACCCATGGTGTGGCGTCTTTGCTCTTCCGAACCTTCTCAGGCAGTAACTCCGGCTGAGGGGGCAGGCAATACCGGCTGACTAAACATTGTACCCGGGCATGCCCCGGTCTTCACTGCCCCCTCAGCCGGCAAATGGTGGAGCGCTCAGCCGGCAAGTGGTGGCCCCCTCAGCCCGCATCCATTGTCCCCTCAGCCGGTAAATGGCTGCCTCCTCAGCCCGCATTCACTGTCCCCTCAGCCGGTAAATGGCTGCCCCCTCAGCCCGCATTCACTGTCCCCCCAGCCGGTAAGTGGAGGTCCGCCCTGCCGGTATTAGTTGCTTACCACGTGAATGATATCGATCTGCAAGACTAGATGAAGCCCCTAGTAGGCTCTCCCTATTCCCCAGCAAGTTCGAGGCTTGCGTTTCATTTCTGAAGCGGCAAGCCTTACCTTGCTTCAAAAATCATGAATTGACCCGCTGTCACGTCCCCACGGTCACAACGAACCGTAAGGGGTGAGGGGTCAATGATCCAAATCATGTGGATGACCATCCGTTCGAATGCCAACACCCGAATCAGCTCGAAGTCCATTTCGCCCGCTCCGTACATGAGCCTGGTTCGCTTTAGTGTCTGCCCGCTCAGCCGGTAAAGCCATGCCCCTCAGCCGGTAATGCTATGTCTGTCCGATCAGCCGTTGACATGCTCAGCCGTGGATTTATGTCTGCCCGCTTAGCCGGTAAAGCCATGCCCCTCAGCCGGTAATGCTAGGTCTGGCCGATCAGCCGGTGACATGCTCAGCCGTGGATTTATGTCTGCCCGCTCAGCCGGTAAAGCCATGCCCCTCAGCCGGTAATGCTAGGTCTGCCCGATCAGCCGGTGACATGCTCAGCCGTGGATTTATGTCTGCCCGTTCAGCCGGTAAAGCCATGCCCCTCAGCCGGTAAAATGCATGCTCGCCCGCTCAGCCGGTAAGACGCTCCGCCCCCAAAATAAGCCTTCCCGCTCAGCCGGCGAGCCTACTTCTCCGCCCGCTCAGCCGGTGTTATTATCTGAGTTACTATGTGTTTCACCTCTGCCGCTCTGTTCAAATCCGGAAAAGCTCAGCGATGGATCTCACTTGTCAAATCGAGAAGCAAAAGGTGCTCAAATGCAGTTTTGATATTTTTCCTTGTTCAATAAATGATGGAAAATAGCATAAAACGATATTATTAGTCCCACTTTTATGCTTCAAACCCTTCACATTTAGCTAGAGCTGCCATTTTGTCATCTATCTCGAGTAGTCCTTAGAAGCCATAGGTAGCGCCCTGGGATCCCCGATTCATGTCTCGGTGGGCGATTTCATACGTCAATCCGGCCCGCTTTTTCTGGTCTTTGTGTATCTGGGAGTGTTACAATGACAACATTTCGTGTGTTCATGCAACCCCCTCTGGCCGTCGTGTGCTAATTGAACGGCTTTCATCTATCTTCACTCCCTCTGTTCTCAGTGTACAAGGCGGTAGCAGCAATGAGGTGGTTTTATCGCCGATGAGGAGCTAATACGAGGGATACGTGGTGTTCCTCTGCGGGTTTTGCCCTGAACCTCTACACCGCTGTGACATTTTGCACTTTTGAGAGATTTCAATTGTCATTGTCAGTAGATAAGCGATTCTTGCCAGATTTTCTGGTTAAGGATTCCGGAAGGGTACTGCTTGTTGGTCCAGAATCGATGTACCTTTCGGTACTTCAAATACTGGATGAATACATGTATGGAAAACTATCGTTTTACAATACTTTTCCATAGCTTCTTCCCCTTTCATTGCATGGACTATTTTTAAATTGAGGTTTAATCAGTTATTCGGGACGGGATCCAAAATTACGGACAACTAAGGCTGGAATGAATGCAAACCATGGTTGGGTCCCCCGAAAAAGATCGCGTGCTATTTTTGGAGCGAACCACGATTTACCGATCGATAATCTTAGCCTAAGAAGGTTTGCTAAAATTGATATGTTTTAGTATTTGGTGCTCTTTCGGAATAGACGACACACTAAGGAGTACAATGAAATTAGCAATTGCTCGGGCATGACCTACTGCTCGGTTGGTCATATCAAACAGTTCAGTGTATTTGAAAAAGACAATCATTCCACGGCTTCAGTGGGATGATCGTTTCGCATGAAATTTCTCTAGTGTGTCGTCTATTCCGAGAGAATACCCAGTACTTATGCCACACTTAAAGGCAGTGTCCACGATAAGAACCATGTCTGATTTTTTCGTGGAGATCGGCAGCTGCGGGGCCTAGCGCAACCCTAACGTTGAAAAAACTAAGAAGAATGATCTCGAAACGGTCCCCTACGACCCCAAAGTTGGACACCCGTCAGCTCGTCACACCCCAAATGCACTTTCCACGCCCACCGACGTGAAAAAATGAATGCTCGAGATTGTGAGATGAGCGATGGTTTCCGATCAATAGCCCGTTATCCCCTTCATTCTCAACTTCTCTCTTTACTCAGGTCAGCTCGCATACATCGGCTGCAAAAGACGGAAGTTACAAGCCTCGGACAACTCGTCCACCATGCTTCCCTAGCTCAATTTTTGAGGGGCCATAACTTTGTTCCTAGAAGGTCTCATACGATTTCAAAATCATCATTGGAATCAGCATGGGACCGTTTTCAAGATAGGCAGAAAAGCAGGAGAACGACCCTTATTGTGAACACTGCCTTTGACAAACGGTAAGATGTGATTCAATAGACCAAAATGTATCCCGTATACTCTGAAAATTGGCATCCTCTAGGCGAACGGCATGCTGATCACGCCGAAGTTTGGGAGGGTTTCCACCTCCTGCAACAACTCAATTATACATTTGTTCATGATCTTTCCCGTAGCATTTGTTTACGAAATGCGCATCATTTGAAAGAATAGCGCAATCCAGGAATCCTGTATTTTGATATCTGCAGAATGCTTGAATCGCTGAGTAATTGGCTGCGTATCCAACAAACATACAAGCGGCGAATGCCATAGCTTCCCCAGGCATAAGTCAGCAGAAAACATCCTGACGGTTTTCTGCTCATTTACAAGATTTACTTTCATCTAATGGCAGAAGCTGTTTTTTACCGAAGTTTTTCGTCTACGTACATAGTGAAGTCGTCAATGTTGAAGGCATTAGCTACCGGCGGATTATGCGCTGCACGTTCCATTGTGTTCTAGAAATAAATCTGAAACGAGTATTCTGGAGAATTTTCGACAGTGAAACTTTGTCCTAAGTATTTTTGGGTTTTTCTCACTCACTGTTGATGCTAAGAATATAATTCTTAAAGTGAGTGTGAGACTCAGAAACACATCGAACTTCCAAATTTCCCCGTGTGGAGATCAACTCAGACCCCCACCAGGAGCGTGACTTGTCAGTCAAATTTTCCGCGATTAACTCGGACCCCGCCCCAGATACACATCCATTAGAAGTGCACCTAAAACGAGGTCTGAGAAAAAGAAGTACTTCTATAAGAGAAAATACTGTACATATATGAGGTTCACATGGGACTTTCTGGTCATATATTGAAAAAAGCTGAAAGTATGCATGCCCTTCAAGTTCGTCTTCTCTCAATCAGGTCATAGGATAGCCTTTTCAGGAATTTGTCGCTGTTGCCTTGACCTCAAGAATGCAGTTTCTAGTTCCTAAGCAGTTCTAGGCGAAATACTTGCAACTTTCTTATTACCTCTAACTGACCACTGATTCCAATGTGGATAAAATGCGAATGTGAAGTTAACGTTGGTCTTCGTCTTTCTGTTCGTAACTTAGAATATTCATATTTGACCCTGGATGCTTTTTTTTAATTTTTGAGAATTAAAATTACCATCTGATCGGATTTAAAGACCACTGCTTGTTTGAGTCTGAAACGCAATGGGTTATACATAGGTGGAATTGCTGCTTTTTCGACACATGATGAGCAATATATTAGCTTTGAGTTCTGTTGCTGCCATTAATATGGAAGTTTAGGGTTTTAGCGCTGAATAGTTTTGACGTTTTAAGAGTTATGCATGCCTGTTTTGCTTCATGAGTGTTCAAACGAATTAATGGTTCGTCAACCCAGAGATTTATTGGAATCATTTTAGGTTATCGAGTTCGACCGGACGATCCCTATAGTAGTAGTGAGAAGGATCGACGTCAGGTATCGAGAGCGTCCGACTATGAAAACATTCAGGAAATGACGGAGTGCTCTGACACCATGTCAAGGTAAGTCACTAGCGTTTATGTTAACAGTTTTCTGCGTAATTTCTTGTCTATTCGTTTCAATACTTTCTTGTTTCACATTTACTTGAATTATGGTGCATAGTTGAGCTTGTGCAATTCTTTTGAAGGTCTTCAAATGACAAAAACGTGCCACGGGTATGGATTTCTTGCAGACATCTTTTGAGGAAATAGCCCTAACTTGATTTATCACCGTAAGATTGTAATTAAAAGTTGTGTTTGAGAATCTGTGCAATTAGAATTTATGTGTTAGTCATGTTTTATGATGCCCAATAACATATTGAAGTTTCATCAAGCTCCGTGGTGACTGGGCCAAGAGACGTAGAAGGGTGTTGGCAAAAATGCATATTTGACATCTTTCTGTCCGGTACTGTAGCTACTTGCCCGTACGATGACTTCAAAACTTGTTTGGGTGAAGTCGTAGATTTTAAGGGAAGGAACGAAACGAGGGTAACACTCTTCCGTCTACTCATTTAACCACCCTCCAGGCTTTCGGTTCATTCTATCTAATATTACCATTCTTTCTTTTTCTTCATTCTTCGTTATCTCATTTTTCTGGATTCTAACTGGCTGAATCTGCACGCTCATCTTTGCCCATGTAGCCAAACTGTGTACTAATAGTATGAAGGAAAGGGAGGAGCAGCTCATGCAGAATAACACTGTTATCAAGTCTCCTCCTGCTTGTTCACGCCGAAGTTCTTGTTCCAACAAAGATTTTTGGGTAATACATCGTACGTGTCTACATTTTTTCGGAGTTCTCAAGGGTTGGTAATCTCCACCTACAGTTAGCAAGAATCGCTCTGATACCTTTGGTATTATGCGTTCGCGAAAACTCGGTGCACGTATGTTATAACATATGCGCACCAAGTTTGCGCCAAAGCAAAATAAGGAACTAAAAGTGGTAGTCCAATCCGTGCCAACTGTACGTACTCTGCCTCCTATGTAGCTTCTAAAAAATCTTCATGTTAACAGGTTGTTCAATAAGTTTTGTCGTTCGATAAGAGAGGTCGCTGCTACTAGCTCAATTTTTTTTGTTTTGTTGGTACACTCTTCATATGAACGTATAAGAAGTTTAATTCCAATCTGTCAATTCATTCTTTGTTTACAAGCCATTTAGTGTCGCCGTGTCACAGTAATGGAAAAAATTGAATATCGTGCAGTGATAAAATTCTTATTTTTGAAGGTGAAGTACTAAAAGAAATTCACGAACGAATGTTAAAAGTGTATAATGATTGTTCATTTACAATTAGAACAGTAGAAAGATGGGTTACTGAATTTAAACGTGGTCGTACAAGCCTTGAAGACGATCCACGTGAAGGACGTCCAAAAAGCGCATCAACACCAGAATTCATAACCAAACTACATGATATGGTTTTGGTAGATCGTCGATTGGCTGAGAGAGATTTAGTAGAGGCTATACAAATCTCATTAGGCAGTGTGAGCCATAATTTAAAGGCAGTGGTCGCGATCAAATATGCTTGCCGTCTTTTTCTCTCCAAATCCTTTCCTGGGTCTCGAGTAGTAGGACCTATAAGAAAAAATCGCGAAAAAACCACTGTTTTGGGCCGAATTTGAAACCTGAACTTTCTTGCCTTTTGATGGTGGACGAGCCCACTCCGCATCATCGGCATCGGGGACCTCTTATATCAAGAACATCAGGTGACTTGAAATTGAATGTCAATCAATGAACCTTCGAATTTATGTACACATCTAGTCAAAAACATTGACTGAAGTGATGCTTTCATTATTCAACTGGTGTTATTCGCTAAATTTGCATTTATTTCGTCCTCTGAATGTCGATGATTTTGACTGCTCGGCATGAGACTGCGATCTGTTTCGTCATCGCTGTGCACGTGTGCACGAACTAGCTTCTTTGGGCCCTAGAAACTCTATTTGTAGACCGTTTTTCACCGCGCTACCTTCCTAGTTTTTCAGCTGTTTTTGATCTAAGCTAATTTTTGTAGTTTTTTCGATAACGTTTTTCATCGTGACCACTGCCTTTAAGTGAAATTTTGGATTTTAGAAAGCTGTGTGCACAATGTGTGCCGTGTTCTCTAACAATGGAACAAAAACACATTCGAATGCCACTTTCTCAGCAACATTTGGAGTGTTTTAGAAAAGGATAGTGGATTTTGTGCGTCGATTCATCTTTATGGATGAGACTTGGGTCTATCACCATGATCCTGAATCAAAACAAGAGGCTATAGAGTGGTGTGAACCTGGTTGTTCGGCTTCGAAAGGAGTTCGTGTCCGGAAATCGGCCAAGAAGGTTATGGCATCAGTTTTTTGGGATGCGAAAGGAATTCTCTTCGTGGATTACTTGCAGACTGGTGAAACAATTAATTCCGAATGTTATTGCAACCTTTTGTACCAGTTGAAGGAAAAAATCGTGAAGGAAGACCCGGTTCGCAGAAGAAAAAAATCCTTCTTCATCAGGACAATGCACCGTGTCACAAGAGCATTTTGACAATGGCTAGAATCCATGAATTAAAGTTAGAATTGTTGGAGCATCCTTCCGGTTTCTCACTTCAGGGATGGGAGCCACAGATTGGAGGGTCGTTGGAGAAAGTTTATTAATGTTCAGGAGATTATACTGAATAATAAAAGTGTATTTTGAACCATAAAATTGTTTTTCTTGTCGAACGACAAAACTTATTGAACAACCTGGTACTTTTTGATGGTTGAAGCAATTTCCCTTGTTGCTGACTGTCAACTCTTGGGGCTAGTTTGTCAATGATGTACAATACCAACGCTAATTTACTCGAAAGCCACAAAAGTCGCGAAGTTGCGACTTTTGCGGGTTTGGTGATAACACGCCTCAAGGTGACACGCCTCACAGTTTTCTTAATCTGGTCCCGTTTGAAGCGAGAATGGACTTGGCACATGTGAGGGGAATGAGAAATCGACTTTTCCGGATCGCGCTGCCTCCGTGCTTACTTGAAAGAGGATCAGAAAGTAAAGTTGTAGGCCAAGTCCCAGGTCGATTGGTCCAGTTTGAACTGAGAACGGGAGGCCGGTAGTGTTTTCGTTCACTCGATTTTTCTGTTACCTCTATCTGACTTGTTTGCAGGTCAAGAAATGTGTGTGCTCAAAATGAAGAGGTCCCGATGCTGATTCCAAATATGCCCCTAGCTCCCCGAACGGGTCACTTTGAGCCATGTTATGACGAAAACTCGCGACTTTTGCGGCTTTTTTTGAGTAAATTAGTGTGGGTATTGTATGGTTACGCGATGACCGTCCCATTGCAGTTCTCGAAGTATGCTGGGCTTCTGCATCGTAGTAGGTTCTAAAGAGCAATGCCCACGTTTCTGAAAGACCGAGTATTTTGGTAGAACAAATTTCGTGGTCAATTCAGGGTTCAGGCGTGCAAACGAAAAGAGGTTTATGCAAATTGAAGCGCAATGATACGTAGGACACAGCTCGTGTATGTATTGAGTTGTGATGTATGTATCTATAGCTATGTGACAGTTTTCATTGTTCTGGGATTACATTTCTGGGATAAAAAACTGAATATCCGGGAAGTATGCGAACACATATCTTCAAAGCCCGAAAAACAACTGGCAGCTAAGAGATTGAACGTTAGCGACCTCCCATAAAACTTTATAGCAGGTTGAGGGGCTCCGAGGTTTTTCTGTCTTATGGTCCTTCTGGTTTGAGAGCTACCTTTCATCGTTATGCACAAACTTGTAGGTTATGTAGTGTTCACCAACCTCTTTCCGTCGAGATCTTGATGTTGGTGATATTTATTTTATGGGTCTCTGAGTAAAACGATGTTATCTTGGTTAATTACTTGAATAACCTCACGCTTCGACCTCATGGTCTCCTTCTGGAATCTGGAGCCAGTCCGACTCTATGCTATACGCTACCAAAAGCTTGGTATCCTTCGACAGTTCTAACATCATGCCAGCCTTAGGGGCTTTGCCCGTGGTGAAGCACCCTTCACCCAAAAATTATGGAGTATCAATAAATATCCAGAATTGACAAAACTTTTTTATGTACTATAACCGTAGATCGGTAATTCATCAGACATTGAATGGTAACTTTAACGGATTTTTTAAGCCTTTTGCCCTGTAGATGTGAAACTGAAAGATCTTTTGAGACCATCTTCTTATCGCAAAACAGTATGAGACTGATGGGTAGCACGATCTATTTACTTATTCGTTTAACTTCACTCAAGGTGCTCACAGCCAAATTGGCTAGAAAAAAACTCATCTAATTAGATAGAAATTCAGATAAAACCAGAAAAGAAGGGTAAAAATAGAAAGATAGAAAACTTCTTGAAAAGCCAATGCATCAAAATATATGGCGAGGCATGTAAAAGCTCAAACGTTGGTGCAGTAAAAGTCACATCTGTGCAACTATAACTGAGAGCAACTGCACCGATGTCATTCTCATTCAAAATGCGCAGGCATTCCTTTGCAACAGTGCATCGAATTTGATTCGCAAACAGTCCACAGTCACACTGGTCCTCCAGACCTTCTAGCATTGACTGTCGCCCAGTCAATCTCCGAATTCTACTCTGCATTTATTGTGGTGAACCTAAACTTTGGCCGTGACGTCACGTCTAGTTTTTGAACGTGACTCTTCAGTCACGTTGGAAATGTGTTTGTTTTGGCGCCACCGTCGCTCAAAACAAAATCATCGGAGCCTGATTTTATGCTTTGTTTGATACCACCACTTCTGATAAGATGTGGTTTTGACTTTGCCGAATGTTCTGCTCTCTGAAATCTATAGTTTGTTCATCGTTAAAAAGGTGAAAGGTATTACTGAGCTTAATGTTGTTACATCGTATACATCGCTCCTGTGATAGAAAACGTTGTGTATTTTTTCAGCTGCACGTCGGAGATGAGTGTAGCGTTCAGCACGGAGTCGACATTGACGCTCACGGAGAAGGAGACAACTCCAACACCTGTGAATGGCACGTTGACTCGTACACCAGTTCTACGAAGAAGGCGGAGCACGGCCCAGGCTAACATGAGGAGGAACTACAGGTGAGCTCGGGGTCATGTTTCCTCTTCGTCGAAAACGGACAAGGTTTGAAATAATTGACACATATGTTGTCTTAAATAAATACAAAATTAGTGTACAATCCAATTCTACAACCACGAGTGACGACTATAAGCAAAAAAAATAGGAAAAGCCAAGCAAAACCCATGAAAATATGGCATCTGCTTCTCATGCTATGCCAGACATACAATAATTTTAGAGAGCAATTTCTTCGAGAGCAAACAACTATGTAGTTTGAATACTATTTCGTCTTTTTTGGCGAATTTTTCTGAAAGGTTGTGTGCTTTTAATGATTACGATCAACATCCTCAGCCGTTCTCCATATGTATTAATGCAATAAATACTGTTAGTTTCGCTGAAACAATGAAGGTAATCACAAGAGCAAATGAACACATAGAAGACCTTACGGGAACAGGATGCCTAAAATGGGAAGAAATGAAAAAAAGAGAAACAGTAGCAAAGCAAGATAACATGCGCATTGAAACAAAAATAAACGAGAAATCAGGCGTGGTGTTAAATGCGTTCATTACCGCTCCACACCATACGTACGTTATGCTTTGCGTTCGAATATATTTGCGCACGCTAGTAGAGTGAGGATCGAATATTCGAGTTCGAACAAAAATTCGAATTTTTCGAACGAATTTTTATTCGAACATTCGAATATTCGAAATGTGTGAGTATTCGAACATTATTCGAATTCGACTATTCGGAAAAGGTGAATATTCGAATATTATTCGAATTCGACTATTCGGAAAAGGTGATTATTCGAACATCATTCAAATTCGATTATTCGCAGAGGTGGATATTCGAACGTTATTCGAATTTGAATACCCGAGCTGATTTAACAAAAAATATGAAAATCAGCTCTAATGTATGAAGGAATCGACATACCCTTTAAGACTGAATTCATTTTATTCACTATTCCATTGTTCCATTTTTCCGAGCGCAAGAGCTAAATTTTTTACCCACACCGTCTGATGAGGCTACTAGGGCGGTTCTAACAGGGGGAGCCACATGGCAATCAAACTTGGCCACGCCCATTTTTTCATGCCGCCGCGCAATCATAACACCAACCATAGCTTCGTTGGGTGGAGCCATGTAGTCCACCAACCTTCACCTCTGGGCAGGTGAAGTGGGGAACCTTCACCATTGGGAGAACCAGTGACAACCAGTGAAACGCCCCGAAAAAGCATAAAAGTGACCCAACACTCATGCAAGTCATTTTCAAGATTGGGTGGGTGTCACTATCGATTTTTCGTTCATAACTTTTTTGTGCTTGGAGTTAGACCTTTGGTGCAGGTTGTTTTCGGTATTCACATACAATTCTGCATTGAAAAACGCTTTCAATTTGAAAAATAGGTTCTCCTCCTTCCAGCCGAATTCAGTTTTTAAAGTGCATTTTTTTAGCCTGGAATTATTTGTTTTTCGTTCATAACTTTTTTGTGCTTGGAGAGACCTTTGGTGAAGCTTGTTTTCAAAATCTCGATGGAATTCTGTGCTTCCAGTTTGGGAAAGTATTTTCTCGATCCTTCAGCCTAATTCATTGTACAAAGCGCCGGTTTTTTCGCCTATAACTCGTTAACCTTTGGAGATAGGATTTTGGTGAACGTCGTTTTGAAATCTACGTAAAATTCTGCGTCGAATGACATATCGGACTCCTAACTGTGCTTGCTTCATAAGCCAGCCAGGTCGGTGGTGCCGAGCCCCGTTGTTGGCTCCGGCAGAACTCTGGGCTGGGATTCATGAACGCAGCCGGCTAGATTTGGGTTTGGTTAGGGCAGCAACCCCAGCGGTAGCCAAACCGCGAACCGGCATTCACAACCGTCTCATCGCGGTTGGGTGGCTAACCGTTCCGCGGCCACGTACTTGCCACTCAATTGACGCCGAGAATCTCGATTGGAGAAAATCAATATTGGCACTCGGGTCGGAATTTCCTAACCAGTCACTGTTTTTATTGCACATGATTGCTAATTTTGCTTGCTTTTTGAATTCTTATTTTTGTCTACCTTGTGCTTTACCTTCTTCAATGGATCGCAGGCATTTAAAGGGATTTTCCTCAACTTGAGATGTTTTTCCATTTTTAAGTTTTTCATTTTTTCCTTTTTTAAAAAATCCTTTTTGGTTTTTAAAAGTACATAAAGTGATGCTGCTCTCTCACTATGAGCCGCAAACCTGCTGAGTGAAATTTTTAACCCCCAATTTAGCTTTTTCTCGCATTACTAGCCTTTTCAACTTTTTTTTTTCGAAACGCCCCCTCTATTTTTGTGTTTCACATGGCTTAGGTGTTGCTGCAGGGATCATCATCATCCTCTCGATGAGTTTTTGGCTTCAAGTTCTCCGTTTGTTGTTTGCGTTCCGCGTTTTTTCCATCTCTTTTCTTGTCTTAGAATCCCTTTTTTGTTCTTTTCTCTTTGTCATTCTCACACAAGCTTATTTTCTCTGACAACAGGAGAAAAATAAAACAACTCCTTAGAAAAATCATATGGAAAAAGCTCAAAATGCAAGGGAAAAACAAGTTTGAACTAAAAACGTCGAGAAAACCCAGGTTGATCACAGAATCATGTAAAAAAACATTTACATTTGAAATCCAAGTGGGCGCTTCGGAAAAAGTAGAAGAAAACAGGGTTTTCCAACAGAAAAATAACGAAAACGTGTACGAAAAGTGCTGGGAAAAAATTCTGAGGAAAAATGAGGGAATTCGGAGCAAAAATGGGAAAGAAACCTAAGCGGAAGAGCCTGTGGCTGCTCGGTAAATGGTCATGCACTCGGAAGACAAGAATTAGGAACAAAAGTGGAGGCAAAAAGAACAACGATGTGCTATAAAATAAAGAAGAGAGTGAGTAGGAAGGACAGGCATAATGATTTTTAGTTAGCCATGGGCAACATACATAAAAGTTACAGATGAGGTTGATGATTCTGAGAATTTTCGTTGGTATCGAGAGGAACACATTATGGCTAGAGGGCCTATAATGTGGCAGTCAATAACGGCGGCATTCCTGTATTTTCAGCTTGCCTCGAAGATATCAAGTTTTTATGCGTATTCGCAAAGGTGCGTTTCCTCAGTGTTGTGCACTAATACAGCACACCATCAATTCGACGACTAAGCCGCAAAACCGCTGTTAACCGGTTAACCGCAGCTGAGTGCGGTTACGCGTAGCCCAATCGTAGCCCAGCCGTAACCAAACCGGATTTTTCGTGAATGCCGGTTTCCTCCGCTAGCCCAGCCGTAACCGTGGTTTGCCTTTCATGAATCCCAGCCCTGCTTCTCTGATTTAAACCGTAGAGGCGAGAGCACCCTATGGAGATAACTATGAAAATCGGCTTAACCGACCTGGCTGACTTACGGGGCAAGCACAGTTAGGAACCCGATATATCATTCGACGCCGAAATTTACAGAGATTTCAGAAACAACCTTCACCAAATTCCTATCTTCAACGGTTAAAGGCAGTGTTCACGATAAATTTCACTTCCGATATCTCCACGGTTTACGGAAGGTCTGGTGCCCAATATAGCAAGGCATGCTTAAAAAGGACACGAAAGACGCGTTTTTGAGCCAAAATAGGCTCTCCCTTGTTTACGTTGATTTTTGAGCGTGGAGGAATTGACCGCTAGAAGGATGATACCTATCAGTGCAATGAAGCAAACAGCTCACTTATCGGCACTTCCTTCACTTGATCATTCCTATAATCTGAACCTTCATTTGTTCCTTTCGAAGGGCGGATCTGGGGCACCAGGCGTGTCTGGGGCACCAAAACGCTTGTTTGCAGCCGTTGTTTTGCCACTCCTGGCTCGTTTTCTACTGTTCCTTTGGCACTGGGAGCCTAGGATCCTTCTCCCCTATCATTTTACTGTGGAAAGCCTGCGAGGATGATCATCGTGAACACTGCCTTTAAAGAGTTTTAGGCGAAAAACCGGTGTTTCGTAAAATGAGTTAGGCTGAAGGATCGAGAAAATATTTTTCCAAACTGGAAACGCTATTCGATGCAGAATTTTATGGTGATTCCGAAAAGAACCTTCACGAAAGGGCTGTCTTTTAGGGTAAAAAGGTTATGAACGAAAAACTGATTGTTTTTAGTGAGAGAAACGTTAATTCATAAATTGAAATCGGCTTAGAGATTGGGAACGTATTTTCTCAAATTGAATACATTATTTGACGCAAAGTTTCATGAAGATTTTGGAAACAGCTCTGTTCAAAGATCCATCTGGAAGGGTAAAATGGTATGAGCGAAGAACAGATAGTTTTGCGAAAATCGCTTGAAGAAATTTTCCGACAAATTTTGACTCCAAGACAGCTCAAAGGAAGTTTATCATGACCTACGCAGATCATTTCATCAAGAATAGTGAATTTCTTAAGGAGGTCATCTAACGAAAAAACATGTTTCAAAATTAATGTTCAAAAATAAAAATACATTGAATGCAAGAAAAAGAGGATTAAGAAAACGTCAAATTTTGAAGTTGCAAATCTATAGGGAACCTTCACTATTCCCCATTCAGGTATCCTGAACAACCTTCACCTCTCGGACCGTTGTCTCCACCCCAACGAACCTATGACACCAACCTGGGTTTTTCCTTCCCTTCCAAAATCGTTGCGGTGCGGAGAAATAGGGGTGGCCAAGTGGCCGCGATAACAACCTTTGGGGGTGCTTCCGGTGTTACGGAAGGTTGCGGCACAGTGCGGTGGTTTGTCGACGTTTTAGATTTGGCCGTGCTATCTCGCCAGTCGGGGCCACTTGTCCACTGCGTATGGCTACACCAATTTATCCGCGCCGCAACGCTTCTGGCAGGGGAGGAAACCCCGGGTTGGTGTTATATGTAATTGCGCTGCGGCACGGAAAAATGGGCGAGCCCTAGTGGGATGGCAAATGGTACTCCCCCCCTCTAGTGATTTGGCTAAAACTTCGCCAAGAGGCTTTTCTGAGCTGTGGATTAACACGCACCGGTGCACGACGCGGCCGCACGCCAACACACGACCCGGCCGTGATGGGCACGCTCTCGTGTCAGGAGGGCAAGCACTCGCCTATATCGTGTCTCCAGGAAAGTGGGAAGATCGGAGTGAGCGTCGAGCTCCTTTTTATCTGAGAAGGTTTAGTGGTAGGTTCTCTAGGCAAAATCTTAGTCATATCGGAGACTTTAACGATATAATTACCCTATACTTACCGTGATCTTTCGAAGCACCGAAAGTGGACCTCTTATTCATGTTCAGCACCTCAAATAAGCTCCTTAGGCTAAGTTAAAGCGGAAAAGTTGATTTTGTAGCATTCTTTGCGTTGTAGCCCGTACAGGTTTAGAGATGAGTCGTGCCTTATTAAAGGCAGTGTCCACGATAAAAACCATGTTTGATTTTTTGGTGGAGATCGGCAGCTGCGGGGCCTAGCGAAACCCTAGCGTTGAAAAAACTAAGAAAAATGAGCTCGGAACGGTCCCCTACGGCCCCAAAGTTGGACACCCGTCAGCTCGTCACCCCCAGATGCACTTTCCACGCCCACTGACGTGAATAAATGAATGCTCGAGATTGTGAGATGAGCGATAGTTTCCGATTAATAGCCCCGTTCTTCCCTTCATTCTCAAGTTCTCTCTTTACTCAGGTTAGTTCGCATACATCGGCTGCAAAAGACGGAAGTTACAGGCCTCGGACAACTCGTCCACCATGTTTCCTTAGCTCAATTTTTGATAGACCATAACTCCGTTTCTAAAAGGTCTTGTACGATTCCAAAAACATCATTGGAATCAGCCTGGGACCGTCTTCAAGATGGTCGGAAAAGCAGAAAAACGATTCTTATCGTGAACACTGCCTTTAAATTCATTTGTAGGCGGAAATAAAGCTTAAGAAGAAGAATTCAACTTGTTATTGCCGTTTACTTCGTAGTTGCGCGATATTGCTATGGATGCCTAAATTATTCGACATTCGAATATTCGAAATTCGTTCGTTCGAAATAAAAAAAGATCGAATTTATTCGAAATTCGTTCGTTCGAAATAAAAAATGAACGAATTTATTCGAAATTCGTTCGTTCGAAATGAAAAATGAACGAATTTATTCGAAATTCGTTCGTTCGAAATAAAAAATGAACGAATTTATTCGAAATTCGTTCGTTCGAAATAAAAAATGAACGAATTTATTCGAAATTCGTTCGTTCGGTCTCTTTTTAAAAAGTCCTCACTCTACACGCTAGGTGCTAAATCGCGACGATTTCGCGCGGTTCGAACGGAACAAGCTGAGGAACATGAAGAGGGCAAATGCGGTCGGACAGCTCGCAGCTTTGTGTGATCGTACTGACCGCGATCTTTGCACAAGTTCAGTCTTAACTGCTTATTCGAAATTCGTTCGTTCCAAATGAAAAATGAACGAATTTATTCGAAATTCGCACGCTGTCAAAACGGGTGTTGTACGCGGTCGGAACTGAGGGAGTAAAGTTGTGCGCCGTCAGTCCCAATTTTTGTCCGAGGATTTCATGAATTACAATGCGGAAAATTATCTCGAATATAAGAACTAGTTAGAAACTTGCTCTTAGAAGAAATCACATGTGAAATATGGTTTGTTAAGTTGCAAGGCAAAGGAGTGGTTCAGTTGTAGGGTTTTGACAAGAGTAATGTTCCTTGTTTTTATGTCGCTCATTCTCAAAAGTGTTGCTTTACTCACACAAATATGTCTTAGAGTTTCAATTGTGTTGATATTGTCCCGAATGATGAGAACTGTTTTTGCTTACTCACTTGTTTTCGATGGTAATTGGATACATATTTACCCAAGAGTCGGCAGATTTCAACAGGTTAACGGCTTGTTTACTTTGCCATCCGGTTAAGCTCCGTTTTATCGCCTGGTTAAGTGTGTTGTGGTGTGGCGCGGTTTTTTTGGGGAGAAGTGACTATTTTTAGGCCACTTGAGGACGCTCAACTGTGAAGTGAATTTTTTTATTTCGATTTTTTCTCTGGTAGGAACTGCTTCGGCGGACCTCACTGATACAGCTGCACCTCGCACAAAGTGTATATGTACTATAGTTGTGCCCTGGACGGATAGACCGAATATCGAATAGATTCGAATGACCCCCTTTTTTGACGTCCGATTTTTGAATATATTCCAATGGCCTCTTTTTTTGAGGTTCAATTTTTAATATATTCGAATGGCCCTCCTTTTTCGAGGTCCGAATTTTGAATGGATTCGAATAAAATCGATTCGAATTTATCCGAATAATTTCAAAGCGACCAAATGAAAACAGGCCATGTGAGCTGTCAGTGGATCTTACACTTCGAAGTAAATGCGTGCGCACGCGTTACGGTCCAGTGAGTGTCGCGCGCGCGGCGAACGCGGAAAAGCCTCCATCGTTTAGAAGAGTTATCAGCACCATATACGGCGAAACGGTCATCGTTAGTGATATAAAATGATCGCAGCAAAGTAAATAGTGCTCCAGGACATGCCAGTTTACATAAAAGCTGAGCGGCGCGCGCGACGCTTCGGCCTCCGTCTGCCCTATGCTCTCTCACTGTCTCTAACTTCCGCTCCGCACCAGCACGCTCAGGAACCAAGTGAATTTCGCCGTTTTATAGCCTGTGGACTCTGTTTCATTCCAAGTGAACTCATGTTTTCGGTTATCACAGCGCGGAGCGGTGGCTTTTTCCTCGGAACCTCCTTATCACTAGTTATATTTTACCGAAGCCCACCGCTCCGCTACTGGTGATAATTGAGATCAACAGGTCACTAGGGATGTACCAGAGCTTACCTGCCAATGGAACACACGGTCATCTACCGTACACCATTAATAGCGGCTACGGGGCAAATCTATTCGAAACCTTTCCAAATTATAACTATTCGAATTAATATTCTAATTTTAGGCTTTGGTAATTGATTAGATTCGAATACCCTCTTTTTTATGGGTCCGATTTGTGAATAGATTCGAATACCCCCCCCCTTTTTTTTGAGGTCCGATATTTGAATAGTATTCGAATAGTGCGATCTTAGAAATTCCGATAAATATGTACTAGGATTTCGCGTTGGTTTTGCGTAATACAACTTTGCACTAACTTGCAGAAATAACAGCTGTCCGGTAAAAAAAAAGAAAGACGCGTAGGATGGGAGGTATGTACTTCCAGTTGCCTGTCAGTGTATATGTGTAATTTCAACGTACAACCGTGAGCAGATACATATTCTTTTGAATTTCCCTAAAATTTGCCAATGAGGGCAAGCAGTTCCCATAGTTTTCGGTCGCCAACGCGCCATCGTAAACGTCGATTCAGGCAAGTTTCAATTGGTGGTTTTTTTCTAGCCTTAATCCGCTATAATATCTCCTTGCAAACGTTTGTTCATCCTTTAATTGCTTGTGCGACAATAAGGATTTCGTGTAGGAGTTCAGGCGCCAAGCTACTTGCCCACGAGGCCGGAGTAAATCGTTTTCCGAGCGTTTGAGGTATTTTTTTCAGGATAATGCCTCCAGACGAATCGATAATGATTCTGAAGCAGCACAGCGGTCTCATCGAATCACCACCGCAGCCATCTCCAAGGAGTAAGATCTTGCGCCGGAAGAGTAGTCGCCGAGATAAGGATATTATTAGGTCAGAATTCTATTCTCGAAAAAAGAACTGTTAGATTTCCCTAATACTTATAGAGTGAGTTCGGGCGGAATAACAGGATGAGCGGAATTGCTATTAGCTGAATTCCAAGGTGTCTCGGCCTTCCAATCCCGATTCCCTAAAAACGTCCCAAATTGCGGAGGAATGAGTGAAGAAATGATCTACAAGATTATAATTCTGCTATTTCCTGATTTTCCGGGTTCCAGTGGCTTTTGGCATTTTGTTTCCCGAAATGGAAATGGATGTTCCGTTTTCTGAGAACATTGTAAAAAGAATCTCTCACCTCTGTTGGAAAAACTCGATTAACAATGAGCACGAGAGATTCGGCTACAAATCAGATGTTTCATCAAGGCATAGTTGAGGGCCGTAAAAAAATACATGAACTCTTCGAACGGCCGTAAAGTTCTTGCCGGTGGGGCATCTGGGTTGCGGTGCATAAAAAGCCCTGGTTTTGCACTTTATCTGGAACCTGTCTTGTAAGACTCTCACAGTTTCCTTCATGAATAGTGTCCGAGTTTCCGGTGACATCCGACGGAAGGTGTATTGTTTGTTCGCAACAATCGCTGACGAAATCCGAAGTAGAGCCGAGTGGCCGTCAGTCAACGAATGGCGCAACGCGACCGCTCGCGCTGAATCAGTGTGTCGATGGGCGTTGCTGAGACTGGGGCGGCATGCGAACGCAGCGAACGGTGTCAGGAGCCGCTCCGCGCCATGCGCGCAGAATGAGAACAGGGCGGCCCGAAAATCAGGCACCTCAATACACGCCACGAAATTCGGGGCCGCCCTGTTGCTCAACGATGCGCGCATGGCACGCGGAGCGGCTCTCTGACACCGTTCGCTGCGTTCATGCATGCCGCCCCTGGTCCGCGCCTAATTTTTCACCCACAAAAACTTCGCACCAACCCCGGGTTTCCCTCCCCTTCCAAAATCAGGATAGGTTAGAGCTTCAAGAAGTGAAGCTTCCACACAAAGTCGGATTTTCTATTCGAGTTCAATCCCAGGTATCAGGGCTTACGAAATCGCTGCGCGGACCAGTTCTCACGTAATCGTCGATGAGTGGTGGCCATCGTGTATTCCAACCCCTGAAGAGGCGGGAGAAACGGGGGAGGAGTATGGGAGGAGCGAGAATCCTGATTGGATGCGAAACGGGACTAGCGACAGCCCTTTCGCAGCGCCTTTCCCGTTTCTCCCGCCTCTTCAGGGGTTGGAATACACGATTGCCACCACCCATGTGTCGATGGTCAATTCCCCAGACCCGGCTTCACAATAGCGGTAGCTACTCAGGCAACAGTAGACTCTGAGCTCATCTTGAATTCACCTGGTCCCGAGCGTATAGTAAAGCGATTTTCGCAACACCGTTGCAAAAATCGACACCTCGATGTGCTTCAAATGTTCCACTGGTCACCTTCTGCAAGCAATTCGGGAGCTTTTCCACCGTGGAGCTACTCAACCGAAGCCTCAATTCGTCTTGGCCCAAGCGCATGGAGAGCATTGGGAAATGTTCGGACGTGATGATCATGGGCATCCAACGGCTAGGTTTAAAAGGGGAAAACTAAGCAAAGATTCTTTCAAAAAATCTCGTATAATTCCAAATCTACAACCTGAGAATAGCTCAGGTTAGCAGTCAATGCAATCACGTGAGAAAACCCAAAATTAACCCTCGTGCACAATTTATTTATTCAAGGATGTAGGGTAACCTACTGTGCTTATCTGGGCCAAGTTCCGGTCCACAATTGCGTCTCGACACGCTTTGCGACCGCACGCTCCCGAGTCGGAAGAGCCTCCAGCGCCGCAGCCGCCGATGTGCTGACTGTAGGTAGGTTTTGGAAACTAGAAACAAAAAAAATTGGAGAAAATTGTATAGAAAGGCCGCATCGTGTCGGCTTTGGCGCTGGAAACTCGACCGATTCGAACGCGTGCGGCCGCAAAGCGTGTCGAGACGCAATTGCGGACCGGAATTAGGCCCAGAGAAGCACAGTAAGTGTAAAAAGCATCACATATATTGGCGAGCAGCACATAAGCAGTTATATTAGTGAGGAATTAAACATTCGATAAATAGACATTTTGGAAAAAAATCAAATCTTCAAGTAATGAAAACATTCACAATCTGGAAACGGACTTCATAATCATGTTCAGCGCCCGAAATAACCCTTCTATTCGAAGTTCGAAGAATGTCTTTTCATCCACAATTTGTCCAGGTGGTGACTTTGGGCGCTGAACACGATCATGTAGTTCGTTTCCATATTTTCGAAAGATCAAGGGCGTTTTGAAATGTACATTATTGACAGAAAACAACCGACCTGAGCTTGTAACTTTTTGAGCCAGCAGCTCTGGGCGGGATACTAAGCAGTTTCATTTTGGATTCTCAAAAGATGCTAAATACAACATAACTCGAGCATCAAGCAGTCCGGGCGGGTCAAGCAGCGGAGCATTATATGTAACAGTGATAAGGAGATTCAGACATGACCATCCCGATTAACCCGGCTATACAATTCGTTTTTGCAGAAGCGTTTAACTCTTTAAGCTCTTGCCTTGCGAGTGAGCAATGTACTGTGCTTCTCTGGGCCGAATTCCGGTGCGCCACGAGTTGGGGCCGCACGCGCTCCAGGCAGTCGGGGTTCGCAGCGCCAATGCCGATTCGATATGGCTTTTTCTTTACAATTTTCTTCAATTTTTCTCAGTTTCCAGTTTCCAAAACCCACCTAGAGTCAGCAGATCGGCGCCTGCGGCGCTGGAAGCTCTTTCGACTTGGAAGCGTGCGCCCCCAAAGCGTGTCGAGCCGCGATTGCGGACCGCACTTTGGCCCAGAGGAGCACAGTATTAGATCTGTTTCGCACTTCCATCGCCGATCGCCGCGATGGCATGTTTTGAATACATACCGACGTGCGAGGCGATCTCGATCGATGCTCATGGTTATCATCCCTTCGCGTCGCGCGGCGATTGAACTCTGAAAGAGGCCTTACACGCGTATCGAGAGGGACAGCAACGGACGGCACATGCGTGCTCAGTCCTACCACAAAGGATAGATTCATTTCACCCGATTCGCATGATATAGATGCTTCTCGATCGAGCTGATCGGCCGACAAAAAAGCGGCCGGATAGAATAAACGGATAATAAGGAAAGCCTTTACTGCTTGCAGCCGAGACAGTCGAAGAATTTCATATTCTGCGGCACGCGGCGAGGCGCCAAAAGGTTTCAAATTTACGAAACCGAGAGTAGTCCCGCCAAATGATTTCAAAATCTGTTGATGTGGTCGGGCTAGGCAAACGGAACACACGGTCATCTACCGTGCACCAAAAAAAGCATTGATGTAGCAGATGTATTTGAAACTACTCCGATTATTCGCATTCGAATGTTCATTCGAATAGTAGGCTTCGAATATGAAATAGATTTGAATGACCCTTTGTGAGATTTGATCTTCGAATAGTATTCGAATGGCACCATGTTTTCGAAGGCCGAATATCGAACAGTAGTTCAATGGGGCGATATTAGGAATTCCGAAATCGAATAGATGCTCGAATGCTGATTAATCGAATAATCGATTCGAAACTAGTCGATTGACACTCCCGTTATATCTAGAGACAGTATGGAAGCTTAGGCGCATGCTGACTAAATTTTGGGTCAACCATTGCAAACGTTTGGACACTATGGCACGCACGTTAGCGCCCTTGGGCTGATTCCAGACTGTTGCACACAGGCGTCAATAGGCGTGACATTGTACGGAGAGTTTGTGTGAGAAATTGAAATACATAATCACATCAAGCCTGATATCAGAATTGACCATTTTAATCGAAAAACCAAACTTTCCGGATTATTCATGCGAAAATCTCTATTCCAGCCCGTCCTTACCGATGGTGATCACCCCTCCGGTTCTGCTCAGCCGAACGCAGCAGCCCTGCTCGTTGTGCTGTCGTGAGCGAAGGTTAGTCTGCATCTTACTTCTACTCACTCGTCTATCTCAATCTGTTCGGCGCCGTAGAGCCGTTCTATTCAACTGATGATAATCCTCTTTACACTCTCTACGCTACACTAGATTATTTATGCACGCGCGACTGCACGGGTTTTCTTCTGCGAAGAGCTCATCTTTCACTTTTTTCGTGTTTTCGTTGCTTTTCGACTCGTTCAAGGTCTCTGCACTTTTCGTGCAAGTCGTTCGGAATTTGTCCGACTGATATTTTCCTAGAGCAGAGTTTTTCTAGGATGATTAGTGTTACCTACTGATGGGAGTGCCTGTTCTGCCACTACGTATCATAGGAGGACACCTGGTTCAAAGTCTTGGGAAACGATGGGTGGCACATGGTCAAATCGTACTCGAGATCCAGGAGTTTTTCCTTATGATGACCGAATTCATTACACTTGAGAGATTAACCCAGTATTTTTTCGGCACCTGATTGGAGAAGGTAGCAATACTCCACGCTCACCCAAAGCAAGAATCCGGCTCCGCTAGACCGATGCAAATAGGGGCACATGGATCTTTCTCCTTGATCTTTAAAATCTACCCTTGACTAACTATGTGATAGATGGTTTGCAGAAATTTCAGGGGTCCGGCTACGCTCATCTATCCTATATTTTAAAAAATCTGCATTCTCATCGCTCATTGCGCGTGCGATACGCGTGATGCCGCAACCTCCCTCTGCCCTCCGCTCTGCACTAGCACGTGTGGAGACCATGATCATTTCGCGTTTCACAGCCCATATATCATTTCGCGTTAAAATTTTGGACTTTCTTTAATCTCCTTCCACTAGCCCGCGTACCTTTTTTTTCAATTACACGAGAAATTTTCGGGCGAATTGCATGCTTTTGGGATATTCCATGAAGATTCTGACAAAACGAACCCTCGAGCTCTCACCGGTCCTTCTCAACATTTAGGCCTCATCACTGAATTTGTTCACGTGTTGTACACGTGGATAGACTTCTCTTAAATAAATGAGCACTCTCGAACAGTCCCATTAGAACTCTAAAATTCCGAGATAAATTTTTTCCTCAATGATGATTCTCATTGCGAGAAAATAATTTTTGGTGTAGATGGACCAATTGGATATCAACCCTTTTTCGGAAATTTTTCCTTTTTTTGGTATTGATTTTTCGGAAGAACACAAAACGAAAAAAGGAAAAAAGTGTATTTTGCAGATGGGCATAGTATATCGAAGCATTCTACAAACATTTGGACCGGAAAAATTTTCATTTTCCGGCTCTAAAAATTTTTCACGCAGCCCCGACTCTAACACAAAAAAAAACTTCAGATAGAATGAACATTTTCAACAGTGCTATGGTGATTCTGATCAGAAGGTCCTCACCTCCTGTCTCCGAGCATCCATTTCGCGCTCGACCAAAATTTCAATTCGAGCGCATTCTTTTGAGCTGTTTATGATAATTGTAGAAGTATGACCCTACCCCACACCGACCCCCTAATCTCCAATCTGTTCCATGAAGGTTCTGATGAAAATGAGATGCCCACCTCCAATATCGCTCCTTAACCTGCTCGCTCATCCCTTATTTGCACAAAACATTCCGAATGAAACGCATGTTTTCGAGCTATTTATGGAGATCCTAACCATACGACAACACCCCCCCCCCCTCCAACTCTGTTCGCTTTGAGACTTCGCTCTTCGACCTACTCTCCCATTCTGCATTGACACAATACATTTTGAATGAAACACCAACACACTCACTCGAACATACACAGCGAGGCGTGCGACAGTAGAAAATGTTTTTTCTTTAAGCGTTAGTAGATAATTTTCGAAAAAAAAAACCGCGCAACCCGTTAATGTTTTAACACGCCGATATCGCTTTCCATTAAAAAATAAAAATAAAAACATTATCAAATCAATAAATCACCAGAGGTCCGGGAACAAAAATTGTGGGATACGTTCCGTACGAAACACCGTGGTCCGTACGCTCCAAACATGCAAATGATTCTTCAGGGATGTCGAATATTATAAGTCAAGAATTGAGCCAGAAACTGACCGCGCCACAAGCCTACGCGACGCGACCGCGTCAGTTTTAAGATTTGTCATTGGAGCAAATCAATCAGGGCCGTAATTTCAATAAAATCGACTTATAAAATTAACGCTATTTCAGATCGCCATTCGGTGTCGCTTTTGTCAGTTTTCTGTGAAATAAGTCCTTTAGTTCTGAAATGGTGCTTGGACGGCTAGTTTCCTTATGTATCTTTGGCTTTCAGGCTCTGATGAAGGCCGAAATTTAGCCGAACAAAGCTGGAAATTCTAGGTCTACTGCTCAAAAATACAACTACGAAAATTAACGCGATTTTAAGATTTTCTCGTTTAGCGTTAATCGTTAAATTTCCATAAAAAGCCGCGGCAACCTGCTAATGCGTTAACACGCAAAGTTATAACGCACAGCCCTGATACACAGTGACTGACTCTCAAGCTGAGCAAAGTTTACATACTTTCTATCCATATCCACCATCCCTCTGTCCACCTTAGTTTACCGCGTTAGCTGACCTTGTGCTTCGTTCGGTCTCGTTTGCCTCTTCAATTTCCTCGAATAGTCGTCATCGGCGCAGGCGCAATCGTGTCACCGGGCCAATCTCGACCACCGACCGCACATTACAGCCACGCAACTACTATGTATATGGATGTATGATTTGCGGAACGGGGAGAACTCGTCGCAGACGGGTAACCGCTATATGTGGTTGGTCCGGTGTTTTCTTTACGAGAAACTGGCTGGTGACATGCCTGACCGATTCTGAACTGGGCAGCTTGCTACTGAAGGATGTGGAGGTCCTTTTTTACCGTATGGGAAACTGCCAGGATCAATTCGATAACCTTCTGGGACTGTCATTGTCCTTTGGAATCTTTAGAGAACTGGTTGAGGAGTGGGCAGGATGAGAAAGTGATTCAGGTGTATCTCAACAAAGTTTTCTTATAGTTAGAGTTAGAATGAGAGGCATCGAGGCATGGTCGAATGAGGAGAGCGAAAACCAACTGTGAAATTTGACACGATTCTTCCACCTTTCTCTTCCGAGACGTTCATTCACGGGCAATTAAACCCAGCGTTTTCTTGGTTTATGAGGAATCCCTCCTTTTCCTGCTAGGAAAACAATCTAACATCTATCAAAAAGGGGTCTTCCAAGCGAAAGAGGTTTGGTTGGCGTCAGAAACGTTCCAACAAAAAGGGAACAATGGGCAAGTAGGATGATGAGAGTCTACAAAAAGTGAACAATATTTGCTGAGACTGATTTTCTTGGCCGATGCTTCTTAACAGCGAAAACAAGCCGTTGCGGTGTTCTACACGGAAGCACTTTGTGGTTCCAAAAATGGTCCTGACTGCGCGAGAACCGTTGAGATGTATGTGTATATAAACCTAATACTTACCATCAGAATAGAAGATGATGTCGCAAAGACCTAGACAGACGGTTAGGTCTAGCTGTAAGGAGAAGCAAAACTATAGAATAGAAATACAGCATTAGGCAAGAGTATTCCCGTAAAATCTCGTGAAACGAATAGAAACCCTTTTTCCGGAAGACACCAAACTCTTCCTCGTAAAATACCACAACGGTTTGTTTTCGCTGTTAAGAAGCATCGGCCAAGAAAATCAGTCTCAGAAAATATTGTTCAATTTTTGTAGACTCTCCTCATCCTACTTGCCTATTGTTCCCTTTTTGTTGGAACGTTTCTGACGCCAACCAAACCTCTTTCGCTTGGAAGACCCCTTTTTGATAGAGTTGTTCCCTTTTTCTTGATTTCACGAAGTAATATCCCTGAAAATCTTCAATATTTTCCAAATAGCATGGAAAGGTATGACAATCAGTAAGTAGTTGGCTTGTTGCGCACGCTACAAATGACGCGCGACTCTCTTTCCTCGACATACTGATGACGTCATCAGAAAGTAACAAACTTGTTAGTCACTTCCCCTGTCCCTTCCCTACAATAAAGGACAGCCTACAACGTGTTTTAGCGATTTGATCTACCAACTGATAATATCACTTGATATGATAAGCAGTAATAAGTGAAGTAGTTAATGTTAAACAGTAAGTAACAAACTTGTTAGTCACTTTCCTTGTCCCTTCCCATCGAAAAGTACAGCCTACAACGTGTTTTAGCGATTTGATCTACCAACTGATAATATCACTTGATTTGATAAGCAGTAATAAGTGAAGTAGTTAATGTTAAACAGTAAGTAACAAAATTGTTAGTCACTTTCCTTGCCCCTCCCCATCGAAAACTACCGCCTACAACGTGTTTTAGCGATTTGATCTACCAACTGATAATATCACTTGATATGATAAGCAGTAATAAGTGAAGTAGTTAATGTTAAACAATAAGTAACAAACTTTTTAGTCACTTTCCTTGTTACTTCCCATCGAAAAGTACAGCCTACAACGTGTTTTAGCGATTTGATCTACCAACTGATAATATCACTTGATTTGATAAGCAGTAATAAGTGAAGTAGTTAATGTTAAACAGTAAGTAACAAACTTGTTAGTCACTTTCCTTGCCCCTTCCCATCGAAAACTACCGCCTACAACGTGTTTTAGCGATTTGATCTACCAACTGATAATATCACTTGATTTGATAAGCAGTAATAAGTGAAGTAGTTAATGTTAAACAGTAAGTAACAAACTTGTTAGTCACTTTCCTTGTTACTTCCCATCGAAAAGTACAGCCTACAACGTGTTTTAGCGATTTGATCTACCAACTGATAATATCACTTGATATGATAGGCAGTAATAAGTGAAGTAGTTAATGTTAAACAGTAAGTAACAAACTTGTTAGTCACTTTCCTTGTCCCTTCCCATCGAAAACAACAGCCTACAACGTGTTTTAGCGATTTGATCTACCAACTGATAATATCACTTGATATGATAAGCAGTAATAAGTGAAGTAGTTAATGTTAAACAGTAAGTAACAAACTTGTTAGTCACTTTCCTTGTTACTTCCCATCGAAAAGTACAGCCTACAACGTGTTTTAGCGATTTGATCTACCAACTGATAATATCACTTGATATGATAAGCAGTAATAAGTGAAGTAGTTAATGTTAAACAGTAAGTAACAAACTTGTTAGTCACTTTCCTTGTTACTTCCCATCGAAAAGTACAGCCTACAACGTGTTTTAGCGATTTGATCTACCAACTGATAATATCACTTGATATGATAAGCAGTAATAAGTGAAGTAGTTAATGTTGAACAGTAAGCACTCATTGTATACCCACTCACCAGCCTGCTTTTCTATCCACATACCAACTTACCTGCCTGTCCAACTGATCGCCTGCGACCATTGGCAGTGACCACTACTAAGGGTGCGTAACGCACCAGGAAGCACGAAGCAGGAAGCACGAAGCGCGAAGCAGCAACAAGTTACACGCAGAACAAGAATTTTTGATAAGGACTTGCCGATCTAACTTTGTTAGTTTTGAACCGATTTGGCTCAAATTTTGTCAGCATGTGCCTACTGGACCCTCTCACCTATATTCCGATGGAAATCTCTGGAGAATTTGTTTAACAGGTTTTATTAACTACTTTACAGAATTCTAAGTGATCACATGTAAAAAAAAACCCAAACCTCTCCAGCCGCTTCGCGGCTGGAGCGATTCAAACGAATTTGAGAAAATATTACCTAAGGCTATCATTAACCGAGCATTTTGAATCTTAACTGCTTTCACTACCCCAATCTATCGAAATGGCGAGGGTATAGGACAGCTTTTTCATATTCCCAGAATGGTTGCGAGTTTGGGGCTGATTTGGGGTGGTCGTCCGCATGAATACGTTGACGCAGCTTTTTGTGGTGATGGCCTGCGGATCTGTGCCGAGTGGGTTTGTGTGTGTATGCTGATTGTGGGATTGTGGTCGCGTTTCATAATCGTTTCCACGTGTGTTGGTTGGTATGCAGTTGGCGGCGGATCGAGCCTGCTGTCTGCGGTGCTTCTCGGTGCTACTCACCTCGATGCTGACTCTGCTCGTCTCCAAACGATTGACTGGTATTCGACGAAAGAGGAATGCGAAGAGGTACTGTCTATATCAAATGTAGCCTATCTCCCTCATTTTGCGCCGGTCGAAGTAGGGCTTATCGGGTTTATCATGTCAAAATCCCCTTATCGTTGTAGCATTTTGCCACGACCGACCGCTCCGCTGCTTACTCCGCCCGGACTCATTGAGTAGGCTAGGCTTCATGTCTTCGTTAGAATCACCGAGACTATTTTATTCTATGGAAAGGCTTTTTGCACAAAAGCTTTGTAATATTAATTGCAAACACTACTTTTAAGTTGTTCTTTTCATTTTTGAGTGGTTTGTCTTCTCACGAAGTTGTCAAATGTTGGAAACATATATGCGACAGATGACATCTGTTGGTACATACATAACTCAAAAAGTAGACTGATAGTGTTCACAGTGATTACCAGTAGGAGTTAGGCTTAAAAAAGATTTGCTTCTAAATTTGGACTATTTGAATCAAACGTGTTTCTATAGCTCCAGCACACCATCCCAGACAAGGCACCCATACCTTTCCAAAATATTATTCTTCTAATTTTCCGTGTTTTTTGCGATAAAGTAGTGTTTTTCTACTCGTTAGCTTCGGGTTCTTTTTTTCAAAGATATGTAGTGGCGATCGAGCGACGGAAAACGGGAAGCTGTTGAAAATCGCGTTGACCATCGTATCAGGCCGCCCCGAAAATAGGGGAGTTGTCCATGTGCTGTATGCTTTGTATTAGAGATCCTTACATCTAAACATGCACGTCAAAGAGTTCGTAGAATTTTCTGTCAAAGTAATGCTACAGGAATTGACTCACAAGGGAATAACCAGACCTGGTCGCCAGAACTATCCATGAGCCCAGGTTTTCTGATCGACTACTTCCCGGGTAGTCATAAAAACCCTGTCCTAGCTGCCCGAGTAATAGTAAAAGAAGAGTTGTTGGCGTGGAACTTGCGAGCTCTGTAGGTAAAATATAATTTATCTGCCGTAAACTGTCTTTATGGTTCGAATTATCGAAAACGTGACCCAGATTCGTGTTCAGCGCCTCAACCATTCCCTTTGAGAGAAGTTTGGGCAAAAAATTTTTTTGAAATTTTTTTATATTAAAATTTTAAAAATTTCTTATTACTCGGGCAGCTTAAATAGGGTTTTTGAGAACACCCGCATAGTGGTCGATCAGAAAAACACGGCTATATGCGTAGTTCTATCAAACAGGTCTGGTCAGTCAGCTCAGAGGTTCGGAGCTCAGAACCATTTCTAAGTTTTTTAATTCTCTGTGATTTGAGGGTTTTAGCGGCCTTTCTGCTATTATCCTTCATTTTGTGGACTTACCTGCGCAAAATCATTGAGAAATAGGATTACATTCTTATCGTGAACACCGAACTAATACGATTTGCTACTTTTTTACTGAACTTATCTTTTTTATGTGCCAATGCTCCAAACTTCGCAGTTTTTTTCCAATAATTCTCTGTGATTTCCGTGGCCTCTCGCCTTAGAATTGCAACTAGTGCTCAAGGGTAGCATACACTCTCGAAGAAGTTGTTGAGATAGCGACACTAAAGGAGTCTTACGGCTCTTGGTACATAGAACTCTTGCACCGTTGCATGCGCCTAAAACGAGTCAAAATTACTGTATTTGAGCAATAACGAAGCTCCAGAATATGCAGTCTCCTCCCGTTTCATTTACAAATCCCTTTCTTCAATATAAACTTCCGAATTGATTTCTCCAAAACGGTCAACATGGCTAGCTTTTGATGCTTTTACGAAGTTAGCGTACCAGCATTTATCTTGGGAGTCTGTTGGCTTCGCCATCTCAACAATAGGGTGGCTAGCTTCGCTACTTCGACCAAGCGGGCATGCTACGGTGTAACTCGTCCACTTTAATTCCAAAGGGAAAATAGCTAGTTGCTCCTCTATTTGCATCCAGTTTTCGTGGTTTTTTGTTTGTTTCCCATACTACCAGCTTCAAACCTTCAATTTATGTCACAAAATCGATACAATTTTGAGTGTGTATGCTGCCATTATGGTGCATCATCATCACAGAGACCTTGGAAGAAGTAAGGCCAAAATCGTACTCCCTTTGGCGAGAGATGTGATGCAGTGTTTACCTATCTGTACTAAACCTATCGACCAAAATTCGATTGAGCATTAGCTACTTGTGTTCTCATAAACACATAAATCCTCCGACCAAATTTCTCCAAGATTTTCATCGAACGGGCTGAATTTTAGTCTTGTCGAATCTCGATCACGTCCCTCGCGCAAGCCACTCGTTGCTAGCAAATTTCCGTTCAGCCACGGTTGAAGAAGTTATCTGGGAGCTCATCGCCCGTATCGCCGCTCGTCACCCCATTTATCAAACGTTTTCTGTAATGCTTTTTCAGATGGTCTTTGTTGTTTGCCAAGTTCTCTGCAAAGGCCCTTCTGATCGGAAGAATCTAAGTGGTTTTGGCCAGACTCACCTTTCGGGTATTAGTGCTAGTTTTTGGAAAATTGTTTTGAGACCGTATTTCTATGCCTTTGGAGACCAAACCGTGCTCCACCTAACAATCAAAAGCCTCCTTTTCTTTGGGTGTGGCGTTCTCTAGACCATCCGCCATGCTAGTTGTCAGTTCAATTGCGATCGTTCTGGTTTTCGCTCGCGCAGTTTGGGTTGATAGCAGCAGCTGATCGTTCACAGGAGTCTCATTGAGACGTTTGCTTGCTGGTCGATTTGATCAGTGGTGGTTTAACCTATCTCTGCCGTACATATCTGAGACTGTATTCTTCCTCTTACTAAAAGTCAGTTGTTAGGTAAACTGTTCCAATGCTGTGCCAGTTTCTTATTCATTTTCATAGAGGCAGATAGCTGGCTGAAAGTCGTTATTTAGCACAAATTTATAATCCTTTCTTCCACTCTTGGAAATGTCCATTAGGCAGGTGCTTCACCCAAAAACAGGTCCAGTTTCCCATCATCTCCTTCGAGAGTTGTCAAATCAAAATTGTACCCTATACAGGTTTATTACTTTGAGAATAATGTCTGGCTGTGCAATTGCAGACGTTGCGTTAAGTATGGGACAGCTCTCGATATTTATGACTCGGCGCAGTGGTCGTAACGAGGTGTTCCTCGCTGGATATGACCTGATTTTCGGACATGTGCCATTTAATTATTTCAGTTTCACTGTGTGCCAAGGTGAATCGATTATTACGTAAATCACCGAACAATTTCCTAGATTGTGCATAGTTTTTTCCTTTACTTCAATTGGAAGCTACAGATTCCGCAGCTTTTTTCAATTGAGGATTTTCGACTTTTCAAAGCACAAAAACTTCTTTAATGCACCCAAAAATCGCAATGAACTCAGAAGCTCACCTAAAGACAGAATTTTGTGCTTTTACTCATGTGATTTAACAAGAATTCATCTAGTAGAAGCTGTTTTTGTTACTATCAATGTCACTTTTTCAATTTTCGGATTTCAGAGGCAGGAAATATATTACTTCTGCTCGAAGGCAGTGATCACGATAGGCTTCGATCTCGGGATTATTTGCTGAAATGATCACTCCGTCCACGGGGAGAACCGAAGTGGCGAAGAAATTGGGAAAAACGCCCCGGAAGTTTTTTAGAGGCATTGTTCACGATGAAAAAATTGCCCGTTTTTTCGCCGAAACGTAAACTTTGGATCCCTCTAAAAAGAGCAAGAACGGAAGTACGACGAAAAACGGCCAGGATGTGGGTGAGAATCTCGTGGACTAGCCGACCCATTGGATCACCCCGCCCACGTCCTATAATAGTTGTCCTGCTCAATGTCGGAGCAGTTGGTGGTCGTCTCACCAAAAAAACGGTAACCGAATTTGAATACTCTTTATACCGATAAATTCTTATATTCAAGCATGTGCATCAAACAAACCATCTTATTTTTGGAGCGTTTTTAGGGTACACGAACGAAACAGAAAATAAGGTCACTTACGCAAGAATTTCAAAGTGCAAAAGAGTTTTAGATGTATGGTTCGATGTTTTGGCCTCAGTGAGCAATGCGCGCTAACAGGCATACTTGAATATTTAAGAGGTTATTTAAATCAGTTTTTTCTCCAATATTTGAGAAGTCTATGGGGACTTTTCCGTCTTATATTCTACTCTGTGAACTTGTCTTCTCAAAATCATCGAAGACTAGAACACGGTTTTTGATCGCGAAGATTGCCTTTAAACACTGTACTCTCACCCCAACTCTTTACTCTCACTAAGGCTTGTCTTACTTACACTTCGATTGTTCTAGGAAACCATGTTCTGGATGTTGTAGGGATAGTCCTGTGTATCAATTACCCGTGAAGAAGTTGCCCTAAAACTTCTCCATCCATAGAGGTTGTTTGGGCTGCTTAAAGACAGTCTTCACGATGAAAACGATCTTCGAGTTTTCATCGGAAATCGAATGTACGGGGTCCATTGCAAAAATAATGTCGTTGGAGTGGTCAAAAACTAGCCATAGATAGCCCTATTCGGCTCTCAAACTTGTATGCGCTGTGCCCTACCCGCCCCTTGCTTTGTTGGCCGTTAACGGAGCGGGCGGGACGGGAATCGCACAACCAAGTTTGAAGGCCGTCTAGGGCTATCTCTGGCTCGTTTTTAGCCATTCTTCCACCATTATTGTGACGATGAACCCCAGTACATTCGATTCTCGGTGAAAACTCGAGAACCGTTCTCTCAGTGTGAATCACTACGGTGGCAGATGCCTGAAGGAATAGGGTCGAAGAAAGCTTCGAAAACGGGCTGGACATCGGTAGAAACTACAACGAAGTGAAGATTTCGTCAGCCCAGTACGCCTGACCTGAATCCGTTCCGCCCCATTTTGACAAGCTTATGGGGCTGAGCAGAGTGCCACCGCGGCGCTGCGCGGCCTGATGATTGAGAGCCGTATTGATAGATCGCGGCCATCTATCAATACGGCTCTCCATCATCAGACCGCGCCGCGCCGCGGTGGCACTCCGCTCAGCCCCTATGGCGCTGCGCCCGTTTTCCATGGAAAACTGCCTCTGTGGCGGCCAGCCGATCGATTCGCGCACACTTCGCCCTTAGCGCGCTTGCGGAAACTAGCTGGGCTCCTAAGCTCGTCCACGCCCTGAGCTTGTACTTACGTAAGAAACCGCTGTTTCAGCTTATTCAGGGCGCTTTTTTCGCTCTTTCTTCACCATTCGATAGCTCACGACCAAACAACCCCATTTTTGATTCGAACTTGAATATGATGTCCATCGTCAACATTGCCTGTAAGTATGGATGTTCCAGCAATAATTAGAAGGTATCCACTTTTCTCGCAGTAAAACGACAAAATCGAGTTTATGGCGTGGGTGCGTAGTGTGGACACGCGGCCCTATAGGTTTTCAATACTACATCAACCTTTGATCCCGCCAGTCCTCAGTCGTAATAACACGCCTCTTAACTCCAGGATGATTCCTCTACGCATATAGTTGAGTGAGAATTGGATCCTTTAGTCGACGAGGGCATAGTATACTATGCGAGAGGTGGTGGTATGTTTGTTCAGGCACGAGGCGACGATGTTGGTGGTCTAGTGTGGCTTGCGAATTAATAACACGACGAGCCGCTAACAGTGGAAGCGCCTATTCAGTGGCTAGGCTACCTTTGACTCATTGTCAGCCCCCTCCCTGTCCGCTCGCACTGCCCAGTCACTGGAATGACTGGGAATTTCATCGACTTCCCTTCTAGAGTTTTCCCATGGATTTCGTTGATGTGCACAAGTGCGTGAAACTCATATATCCTTGAGAACTTTCTACCGATAAACACAGTTGGATCCGGTTTGTGTTGGGAATCCCACGGGGGGCTAAGAGTGTTTCTCTTTGTAAAAGTGGAAAAAACCAGAGCAGAGAAAGAGACGGAGCGGCGGCAGCGTCGGTTTCCTCTTGACTAGAATTTCTCTTCATATGTTTTTCTTCGTTCCTCTTACCCGCTCGTGCCTGCTGCTACTGCATCGATCATCCCAAAAAGTATCGAACTATGCGGGTGTGAAAGAAATTTCATCACACTTGGATTTTGGCTCTGTATACTTCAAGTTTTCTTTGTTTTTGAAAATTTTCTCATGAGATTTTCCTAACACCTAATCATTACCATACCGCTCGTAGTTTCCGGTCAGAACACATGTTTCTGCGCTTTCTCGCCTTTTTAGCGCCCACTTTTGATAACCTAAAACTCAATATCTTTGTAACTTGAAAATGGGTCTAGATCTCTGGTGGTGCGAACTATCCAACGATATAATGACTGCCGATTTTCAATTTTTAATGAACAGTTTTCAGAAAAAAAAATTATGTTAGCTGTACAGTATGCAAATACCTCATGCGACTCTCGGCGGCTAGCCGCCTGACAGTGCCTCTCGTTCTCTCCATCTTCGAGTCGGCTTACGTTGCTGTCCGGGCCACTGCCTCTTGCTGTCCGGGCCCATTCAGTTTGCTCAAATAGCAACAGTAGTGGCCTTGAGATTCAGAGGAGTCAGGCGGCTCCGATTTCTATTCGATGCTGCTCTTGGCCGAGAATGGCCTGAGACAGTGTGCAGCTGCACAACGCTATGTGTACTGTATAACAATCTGGACGGCATAAAACTTGAATTTTGTTCGTTCCTAACTCAATTCTTAAATCCTTCTTCACCTAGATCATGAATAAATTTTCACTCTGAAAAATGTTGAGTATGTAAGGAGTTATTTAAAAACTGCGCTAAAAACGCGAGTAAGTGCCTTCATGTGCATTCTTGCCAAAACCCACCAGTGGTATTGCGTTCAACTTTTCGGAATAATTTATGAAAGTTTTTCGTCATTGCGAAGTGAAAGGGGGTATTTCGTTGTTAGAATCGTATCTTGATATCAATTCCGAGAAACTTTTGGGCATCCGTTTGGGCCTCCGTAGAAGATTTCGGAATTCGGCGAGGAAGGCATGCGCTTTCTTGCGGCCGTATTCATGAAACTACGGGAGCCTTTCGAGGAGTTCTCTCAAACCAGCCGCGGTGGCCGTATTCATATGCCTACGGGAGCCTCCCGGGAGGGTCCAAGGTCCGCCCGCCTCATATATCGGCTGGTTTCTAAAACATTCCCGGGAAACTCCCGTAGCCTTATGAATACGGTCACTGGTCTCAGATGGGATGGGATGTTGAAGGCAGTGTCTACGATTAATCTCGTCCTCGAGGTTTCAATGTGAAACACTAAGTTGGCAGATGCTGGAGGGGACAGGATCGAAGAAATCAGCGAAAACGGGACAGAAATCTACAATAACGGCTTTGAATGTTATCCTGGTGCGCCTAACTATCCCGGACCGCCCCCCATTCGGACGAGCTTGTGGCGCCGCACACATCTCGATGGCAAATTGCCAAGCAACTCTGATGCTTCCAGCCTGATCGATTGGCGCAGATTTCGCAATTAGCGCGCCCTGCGGAGATCTTTTAGCCTACTCTGCAAGTTTTATTCGCTGTTTCTTCTATATTAGTTACGCGATGACCAAACAATCCCATTTTTGGGTCGAACCCGAGTGCGATATTCTTCGTGAACACTGCCCTAAAAGCCACAGTCCAAGCTCATAATCGATTTTTTGTTTTACTGCCTATCTTGGAGAAAGTTTCACGCTGATCACAATGGTGTTTCAGAATCGCTCAGACCTCACTACGAACGGAGTTACGGCTTCTCAAAAAATTTGAGTTTGAACTGGTAGAAGTTCGCGGACGAGTTGTCACGAGTCTGTATTCTCTCTTTATTCGCAGCCATCATTCTGAGGCAGGTCACAATATAAAGCCAGACCGAAAACAAAAGGAAGAACATAGGTTGAATGAAATCATTTGCGCGTCCCTTCCCAATTGAGGACGGAAACGTGCCAGTGGGCGTTGCCCATTTTTTCTTTCAAGGGGGCGTGGCCGACTTTTCCTCACTTTTTCTCGCTTATTTGAGCGAATTGAAATTTCGCGCTTGGCAGGGTTGCTATAGACGGCGACCGGACCAAAATTTCAAAAATTACCTCTGAGGTTGGACTGTGCCTTTAAAGGGTCATAAGGCCAGTGCCAGAACACTCAGGTCGTTGGAGGCGTCAAAAACGAGCCAATATGACAATACTTAGACAATATAGAGTCTCCAAGACATTAACCCCAGCCCCTTTTCTGGCGAAATCCCGCCTCTTTATTGCGTCTCGATTCAAGATGAGTTTCATGAAGTGTTGCCTTGTTTTTGTCTCTTCCAATGGTTTTTTGAAAACGTCTAGGTGTACTGATGTCGCTATATCAACTACGTTTGTGAACGTTTACCCTTTATTTCGGGGCAGAGTTAACCTTGTTCCCTCGCTTGCGAAGGTGAAGCGAGGGGAGAGACATTGAATGAGTGAGGGTGCGGGGGAGGAGTTGGAGCAGGGTTATGGTCGTAATGTCTCCAAATCGCGCAACGGGCGGGGGAGGAGCAAGCGAATGTCGCGAATTTCAATGTTTTTTCACTGGATCAGATCATTGCGAACTAAGCTATTTACCAGAAGCAACAAGTCCGGCGCATCGAGGTTAACAACCTTTTCGTCAGTCGCTTACCGTTGATTTTTATCAAAGAGCTCAATTAACCCGCTTAGGCGTTAACACTATGACGCACACGTCTCGCATTTATGCTAGGTCTCTAGTGCTGTCTATTCTGAACTGATTGGATATTAGAATATCCTCAGTCAAGAGAAGGATATGTTTTGTATTCGATCTTTTTTAGTTTCCAAGAATCTATCAATTAATTCCTTGCGCCTTACCGACTATCCCTGTGCTAGTGAAACGTGCTACAATCAAACGATGGTCAGCAGAGGTGTGAAGGTTATTACAGTGCCGAGCCTTTTTTCACTAGAGGAGACTGTCAGTGTTATAAATAGGACATCTCGTGTGCGTTTCTTCACTGAATTTGAACTTCTATTTGTCGAGAGCGTCATAATTTTTCCTTTTATCCCGGCGTCTTTAGAGGCGAAACAGACTTTATCAACTTCTTACTCCTCTACATCCTTCTTCTTTTCTCTTTTTGTCGCTTTTAGCAGGATTTTGTCCATTCCGTTTCGAAAGCCACTCAGTCACGTTGTAAAAACTTCCTATTTTGAGTGCTCCATTTGATTTGTAGGCTTCTTCGTTGATGGTGTGGACATTAAACCATCTCTTATTTACGCGCGATTGATCCCCACTCCCAACCTACTTGACTTCTAGAGCACTCCTGTGAAATTGACTTTTTGTGAGCTTTCGCCGGAAGTGGGCGATTTTCTTGCACTGGCCAAGTTTATGGGTTTGTTATGCGTGCCGCGCCAATATGCACACTCACACAAATAAAGTTGACTATGAAGCCCTACAAGCAGTTGGCCTTCTGAGGGAACACTTCTTGTTTATTAGGTGTACTTCTTGGGATATTTTCATCACCTAAGAGACCGCGCGCACCCCAGCGGGCACGTTTCTCATCACTGAGTTGCGAAAGGTGAGGGCTATGGAAGAATCCTTACATGGGAAGTATACAAAGCGTAGCTCGAATCTGCCAAAACGACTAGTATCGTTAGTATCTCTGCTGGCTCAGTGGTAAAAATGCGCAGTATCTTGCCACGAGCTGCAGGTTCAAAAAAAGTTAAGAGCATTTTTTCAAGCCTCTTGCGAAAAGGCAAGGGTACTTACCCATCAGGCATTTTTTTGAGTTTCAGTTTTTTTTTCGAATTTAGCTCAAATGTTGTGTGTAGGGGTAATCTAGTGTGTTGATCACGAATCTGGAGTCCAGTTGTCGAAATTTCGAGGTTTACTATAGGTTACGGTAGGTAACATGTCATTTAGGGGCCAAAAGCCACCTTAGTGTTTGAAAAATCGACAAACGGACCTTAAATTCATATTCTTCACCCCGAATAACTCCCGTATACAAATTTTGATTATAAAATCTGAGATTTCGACCAAACTACCGTATACACTTCGTAATCTACAGTAATCTGCAAAAAAATCGATAAACGGACTCCAGATTCGTGTTTAGCACTCCAAATAACCTTGAGAGGATGATTTTGAGACATATCTATCGTAGAAATCCGGAAATCTCGAAAGTGGCGTTTTTCCCTCGAAATTTTCCCCAGTTGGGTTGGAAGCATTGAACGAAATAAGCCGAAAACATTGGAAAATCTATTAAACCACGGACTATTAAACCACAGACTCGTGGTCAGCGCTCCGACCCCCCCGGGAGAATTTTAAGGTAAGTCTGGAACATTTTTCTAAAGCGCTTCATAAACGCCCACCCAAAAATCCGTGCAAGTCCAAAACGCCGTCAGTCTGGACAAAGTATGGAAAATGTGCCTTTACCCAAACTTTGCTCAGGAGGGTTATTTTGGTCACTGAACACATTTATGAGGTCCGTTTCTGGATTTTCCAAAGAATAATGCCTTTTGGAAGGTACAAAAAGTACAAAAAACGATCCTTTTTAAGCTTGTAACTTTTCGGAACCTGCAGCTCGGGGCGAGATACTGCGCAGTCTTACTATTGAGTCACAAGAGATACTAACAATTATAGTCGTTTTGGCAGAGCCGACCTACGCTTTGTATACTTCCCTTATTAGAGGACTTTTCAGTTAGATCGGAAACATTAATCAACCTACCGTATGCACATCGTAACGTACTTTAATCTATCGAAAATTGATGAGCGACTTTCAGATTCGTGCTAAACGCTCCCAACAGTCTCGAGGGAGAATGTTTGAGGTATATTCGAGGGCCGTAGCGTTTTGAAAATCATCAAATGTCGCGTTTGGCCCCGAAAATTTGCCTCCCTTTGTGAGGTTTCGTACAGCAGGCAGATCTCTAATCTGTGTTCAAGACCCCTATTATTCTCCTGAAAAATATGTTCGAACCAAATCCGGAACATTTTTTTACTCTGAATATGCTGAAAATTGCCTGAGTGTTTGGTACCCTGACCTTTTCGCCCCACTGAGGAAATCCTCCTTAGCTCGACTCGAAGATCTTCGTAGTATACAGCCACATTCTTAGATGTCAAAACATTCTCAGATATACACCGAAGTAGAAGACACTTCATGGCAAATCTATTTCGGAGCGAAACTCACTTTGTTCCTTCGCGTGAGTGTTTGCGGAGTGAGGGGTGAGACAGCGAGAGAGTGCGAGGAAGAAGAAACAGCGTGCATACGCGCGCACTGCCAAGCGACAGAGCCGAGGAAATTTGGCGCAGAAATAGACTGTATGTTGTTTGTTAGCGCAGTTTTGGACATTATGCCATGACGTTCGCATTTTTTAGTGGGAAAAACAAAATGTTTCCGTGCTGGCGGTCGTTTAGAAAGGTGTGGGCTTGCGAGCTGAGAATGTGAGAACTTCCAGTTTTTCTCGCGCGCGCTCGAGAAAAGGTTCAGCCGCCTTGCGGCAACCAGTTGCAACCAGTTGGGTAAATTTTACGTATCTGATGTGATCCCTGGAAGTGTGAAGAGTGCGACGGGGGTTGCATAGGTGTTGGTGGGTATGCTCTCTGAATAGACAATGTAATGTGAGCGTTTCGGTTTTTCATGCGGTCGTTTTCATGTGTGTATGTGTGCCCCGGCGCCGCGAAGTGTCCATCATTCACGCGTTCATAATGGCCGAAGGACGACCGCGTTTCGATCTTACCGTTGATTTTATCTCTTCACAACTGCCACCACCTCCAACTGAGCAGCGACGAGGTGATTCAAATCTCGCCCTCAATTTGCATAAATTATTCCTCTGGCCTGGTTCGAGCTGTCGACACCATCGTCTTGGAAGTTCACACAACGATTCTTTTAATGTGGAAGCCGAACGCATTCTTGAAGAGGCCTTAATTTCGAACATCACCCGTAGGAGGACGGGGCTGAGCTGCTTGTGTTTCACTTTTGAACTTGAAGGTCGTCATCCTTGCGCGACCGCTCGCTGTTGGCGAAGTTCGAAATGCTCTGTTTTGTACGATTGCACCAGATATTAACTGGCCTTGATGCCTTAGGAGAAAAAAATCAAGGGTCAGTAAACTGTTTAACTATCAGGCGACCACTTTCGTAGCGGCTTTTCGGCAATTCGAGGTCTGTTCTACAATTGATTTCCTCATTAGCTACATAACCCTGACGGTATGACTGCATAATACAGTATCGAAAAGCTTATCTTCACCCAACCTAACTCAGACGATCCAACGACTCCTTGAATAAAGAGGACGGGCTGGCCTGAGTTCATGTCGTCGCTAGAGCGCCTTTATCGTAGGTTCCTCTCTCTCTAAGCAACCAGCGGCTTCATCTCTTTGGTGTACTGGGCGCACAAGCCTAGAACCTCTGAACAAGTTACATACTTGACGCCTTGTCATAGGTTATTTCGCTTATCTCGCTAGAATTTTGTGTTCCCAATATCTCAAATTGTGAGCAAGTTTAAGATTCGGATATTACATAAAGTAGTTGAAAACCTAGTTTTTCTTGCGAATCGTCGCATCAAGTTGCGTGAAGCCTCCATTTAATTTGCGCTAATGGTGCAGGAGGCTTGTTCAGAGGTTGTTGAGCGGGAATGACTTTTTCGCGGTTCACTCTTCCAGCTATGCCATAGCAGCGCCATTTTGTCATTTATAGTTTTCAGCCGTCCTATAATGCAATTTTCATCCATTGAAATTATTTATCGACCATGTTATTTACTTTGCCCCACCACGCCGTCCAGGGTAACTTTCAAACAGGTTACTCGAAGGCTTCACGCACGCATCTAGTTGCGTTAATCTTTCAAGTAACTTTTTTGCCCATATATATAGGTTGTATAAACTTTGGTGCTTACATCCTACATAAAGTAATGTGTGAATATGGCCTTTTGCGGATTGAAGGTTACAAGTTATTCGAAATTTTCCTGTAAATTGCACCATGTTAGCGTGTAACTTGCTCAAAAGATCCTGAGCGCTCTGATATACTGGAGTATTCTGAAGACTGCTGTTTAGAGTTTCTTTTCGAAGTTTGGGTTAAGAAGCATAGGGTTGCCTTATGATTGACGTCGTCGAATGGCTGATAGTCTTTTTGTTATATTATGTTCTTTACAATAGCTACGCAAATTTGTGCCAAGTAAAGTCGCTTCACAATTTAAGCGTTTTACATGGTGAGGATTGCATATCAAACTCAACTTTAAAAGTGTTTCAATTATTCTTATCGAAATATATAGAATTTGATTTTTCCACTTCCAACGTACATATATTGTGTTGAATGTAATTCACCATGTCGAATCGGTGGTCTAGAAATTTGTATAATGATGAATTTTTGCACGATTTCACTGCCAACCGTGCAGTAATCTATGACTTATGCCTGATAGACACCGACTCGAAAACTTCCCAAAGAAACGATTGATTGATGGGAATTGCATTTTAATTCGCTTTCAATCAGAAACTTTGAACTTTGCTTTCCTCCACCTTGGTGAAGCTACTAGGCTACTCAGCTTTTTAACAAGTTACAGGCGATTTTCGCGCAAGTTGCTTTAAGGTTGTACACAACTTGCTGCATTTATGTAACTGGCAAGTAACGCGATTGCCCTCATCTTGAGTCACAATCGAACTTTTGGTCTGCATATAACACAACGCTATGAGCGAAACATGTTACGTACTTCAAGGCAGGGTTCGTGAAAAAAAACGATTTTCAGCTATTTCCATGAGAATGTAGATTTGTTCATCACAAAAGTGAAAATAAAAGAAAAAAGTGAAAATTTCCGGGGAAAACGCTCAAAAAACAAGGTAGAACGGCAAATTACAGGTGTCCGCACGCTCCCCCCCCCCCATTAATGAGATTTCCATGAATGCTTGTTTATCAGTCTTTTACTTCGCTCTTAAATTTGGCAGTACTCTCTAGAAGTGCCCAGGAATTGCTTTAAAAAGAAAAATAAAAGATGGCAAATTATGCGTTTATAGAAATGTCGATAATTGGGGGCGGGCGGACACCAACCAATTACTTGTTCTTGAGCTTCTTTTCTCCAACTTTTCACTTATTTTCACTTTTGGGATAGCTAGATCTACCTTATTCATGAGGAGCGCACAGCGACCGTTTTTATCGCGAACCCTGTTTTTAAAGGCAAAATCCAATCTCATAAACGATATTTGAGATTTCCTCGTAATTGTGAAGTAGACCCACAGTGTACGGCACCTGCCAAGTGCGAGCTCTTGATTCCTCTGAATAAGCGAGATATGTATAGGAGGAAGCCATCTTTGGGTGCCCACATCAAGAATCCACTTTAGCACGCCCCTTTTACGATCTTTCAAGCTCAACAGTGGCGAGATGAGCGGTTGTTCCCGATGAGTAGCCTCGTTTTTCCCTTCACTCTCAGCCTCTCTCTTCATCCAGGTCAGCTCGTAGCCATCGGTAGCAAATGACGGAAGTTACAAGCCTCGGACAACTCGTCCACATTGCATCTGCAGCACATTTTTGAAGGACCATAACTTCGCTTCCAGGGAGTCTTGTACGATTCCAGAGACACTTGAAATCAACGTGGGAACGATTTCAAGATAGGCAGGAAAACGGAGAAACGATTCTGAGGTTGGACTGTGCATTTAAGGGATGATTGTACCCATAGAGATTGCTTTGCATTTGTTAATCCGTCTGGCCCCAACGGTGTGTAACATATGGAAGACACTTCAAATGCATGACTAAATTAATATTAGGATTCTGTGCTATGCTCTTCATTTTCAAATTGTGTTCTAAGGTGTGAAGTTACTTGTATTCTGGTCTGATACCGATCGTCTAAGCTCCAAGCAGTGACAAAGTTCGTCTTAGATTTTCGAAGCTTTTTCCAATCAGGTCCGTTTCCGAGCAAAAATATTTACTCAGAAGATCCACTTCCGTACTAGCGAGTTGCGAATACATATTTGTTCCGAACGTGAAAGCTCTCTGTTTCTCCTCCGCCGCCGCCGCATCGCTGTCGTTTTGGTCATTCAGCGGCTGTACCAGTCAAGTAGTAGTGGGAACTAGTTCTCTTGAGGAACGCCATCGGTACTTTGTGTGCCTAGAACATACCGCCTCATGGAAGATCGAATCCTGTGCCAAAATCATGGCTTTTAGGTGAAAGTTTCGGGGTCACCTCGTTGAGTGTTTAGTAGTTCCCTAAAACTGGTATGTGCAGCTGAAAAGAACGGAACCGGCTTAACCTTCGTTTTTTTTCTGGGTTTTCTGTGGGGCTTGTTACTGTGCGCATCAACGTCAACGCCGATTTGGCAGAGCGGCTTAGTCCGCGATTTGGCTGTGATCCATTGCGATCGCCACGGTTTGCGAGCTACATTTTATACAGATATCTCGTTCAGCAAAAACTTTTGCCTTCACTGACTGGTCAAGCGCTTGCATTCGTGCCAGTTGTTCAAAAGTGTTAGCAACACATTGAATGTTCTCGTTCAGGATTTAGGTCTTTGTAATTCTTGGTTATCTTACAAGTGGTTTAATTTTTTGACCAAAACTATCTCTTTCTCTCTAACCACAGAGTTGTCGGTTTCAATCCCTATACATTCACATCTGGAAAAGCATTTTTGCCTTGCTGATTTTTTAGGACTATGCAATGCTCTTAGGAAACATCTCCGTGCTTCGGAAAAAAACGATAATACTCCCCTCCCTCCCTTCAAGTCACTGCTAGCTAGCCAGTGCTTCGTTTGCATACTACTAAACTTTCATATGAGTTATAAAATTCCTTTCCGTCTACAAAATCACCAAAAACGTAATTTTCCAGGAGAAGCGGAGTAGCGACCCCTAGTCTGAATTGAAAAAAAAGTTTCTAGTCAAGGCTTACTGAGTCCACAATGACACGCTGATTTTTTTGACTGTTGGATGGTGGACGTCGGACTTGTAACTTATTCGGATATTCATTTGGCTAAGGTAGGGAGCATGTTTTAATAATTCGAGTATCAATCCAGGAACATGAAGCTTCCTTCATTCAAGATCTTGAATTGGTCAAGAATTATTTTTTTCGATTTTTGGGCAAACAGTCGACTCTGCGGAATTTGAGTATCCGATCATAGAGAAATTCTCATTCGCTTTCGAATACTATCACAGAAGCTCGATGACCCGAATGCCGCTCTGAAAAGTCGAACAAGTATACAATCCCCTTGATAATCTTTCGAGTTTTGATCCATTTGAAAAGAATCGAGCCTAGCAATATAGAAAGATATGCCCCAAATTCTAGGCACCTAATTCAAAAAATCCATTAATTTGAAAGTTCCAAGTAATCCACATTCGCAGAATCCATGGAATTTGAGTTTTCCAAACACAGTAATTTGTGAAAACTGATACGTCCAAGAGTTGGTACCCGTCGTTTGGCTTTAATTTGCTCATTCATCCAATGAGTGCCAAAAATTGGGTTTCCGTATTCTTGCAACAAATATCACCATCGAATGCACATCTGGAGTGGCCGCTAAAGTTTCTCTGAAAGTTTCTTTTCACAACTGGACGAATATTATTTCTTTTTGAAATTTGGGTATAAACGGATTTTTGTGTATTGCCTTTTGCGAATTGTTTCGAATCAGTGAAGCTTGAAAAAGTCTGTGATCTATTCGATTTAAAAAACTTATCTGGATATTGCAGTAATAATTCGGTTTACAAAATAGTCTTTGAATGTTTTTAGAAGATTTAATTCCTTTTTAAGGCATGATATATTATCGCAAGATGTCACAAGGTTGCTGAGTTGAACAGAAAATCTAGATGTCAGGCAGGAATCGAACCCGCATTGCATCGCTTACCGGGCGAGAGTGTTACCATTACACCACCGACACATCGCCCTGTATTCATCAACTACTCCTTGAATATTTTTCATGCGTTTTCGGGTAACTTTTTGATGACCGCATAATCGAAAGAATCGATCTCTCGAATTTTCGAATGAGCAGAATGCTAAAAAAGGCGAATATATCGAATATACTGTCGTTCTCAGGCCCAAATTTCGGTCTGCAATTGTGGACTACGGCTGGGGCATTACGCGTCACGATGATAATCGGGCTGGGAGAAAGGTGAATCTTGCCGGGACCATGTGGTCCCAGCACGATTATCATCATATTGCGTGATGCAACAGCCGTCGCCGCAAATGCGGACCGGGCATTGGCTCAGAGGACGATAACGCGAAAAGAATCTCGACTATTCAAAAAAAATTTGCAAACTTGTATTTATATTTGATCCAAACCTCTTTCATTCGATCACTGAGATGCTGATCGACGATCGAGTGGATGCGGCAGCCTTCGCGACGTTCGCGATGCAGTGCAGTGGTCCCCGCGTTTTCCGTCAAAAACAGAGGAAGTGCCCTCATCGTTTTATAATACACAATTAAAAAGCATCGATCAGGATTTGAATGTCAATCAGTCCGACATTTGGTTGTAGATTTCAAAGGGCAATTTACTCATCCGTGACTTGCTGGGTTATAAATTTATGACGATTTCCAACGAACTATTCGAGCAAAAAGCAACAGTCCAATGACGGCGGATTAACCCTTTGTCAGAGTAAATCCATCACCAGCACGTAATCCCAGTTGTAAAGAAGTTAGTCGCATTCTATGTACCTGTGACTAGCTCTGGTTGGGCTCCAACTCCAGCCTTTTGGCGTTGTTACAGGCAGTTTGAAGTCGAAAAAGACGTTTTTCCGATCAAAATGGCTCTCTGTCTCCGCTAATATAGGGTGCAAAAACCTGGCCATAAGAACTTGAGGGTTGGACTTTTACAGAAAATTTTTAATCCTCAAGGCTGTGAACCATTGAACAATAACTCCCTAACGCTGAATTCAAGGCCGTCTTAATCTCATTATCCTCGAAAGCCCGCGCGGACAATTTTCGCGCGGCTTCCCTTAATTTTTCATGCAGCTGTCCAATCCAAAGAGGCCGTCGAATCGTCATTCTCGTGTCTTCTGGCGCCGAATTGAAATATCAGGAATTAATTACGAAGAGGTCCGGACCCATTTCCAGCGGGCGGTGGCCTCTTTTGCGCAGGGTTTTTCTTTGCCCCGATTAGCGTCGACTCTGGCAGAGCGATCGGCAGTCGTGCTCCTGGTTTTCCGCTGACGAGGTTTTTTGCGCTTTCCAAAGGCCACTGGTCTATTACTTCGTTAGAATCTGTCTCGATGCTCTGGCTTCGTGATTAGTCCGTTTGATAGGTGAAACCCTAATGGGTGTCACATACATAGTCTGGGATACGGTGTGGTGTTTTTCATCTGAGATGGCTTGGATCTATTCGGAAGAATGCTACAGTTATGGCCTTAACCCAAGCTGTCCTAGGCCTTTCAAGAATCGGTTGTTTGAAAATTCTACTCGCTCAGAAAGAAATCTATTTTTGTAGAACCATTTTGAACGTAGAGTACGAGTACGCCCTCCAGAGCTCTTTACTTTGACTCTGACCTGAGTTATAGGCGTCTGTCTCCCAGATGGTTTTTTGGTGAGATAAACGCGAAAACGAATCCGAGGTCCATCATGGATTTTTGGCAGATTGCGGTAGGGTACGGTATACATAGAGTGGCTCTGGCCGTTTTCCGTCGTACATCCGTACATACTGTTCTTAGAGGAACCCAAAGCTCACGTTACCGCCAAAAAACGTTCAACTTTTTTTCGTGAACCTTGCCTTTAAAGTCTATATATCGATTGCCGAAATGTGGACGGCATCGTTCTAGGTGAGAACAATCATACTATTAAAGTTTTAATTGTAAACCGCGAAATCCGGGGCCATTTGCAACATCTATGTCAAAAAGACGCTTAAAAGTTAGCCACGAGTAGCTCGTAACGGCCGGAAAACCTGAATGTGGTGTGCCCGCCCCGCCTTCTTCTTCAGTGGGCGAGGCGGGCATACCACCATCAGATCGGCGAACCGTGGCTCTTTTTTACCCGGTCTGCGGCCCATTGCTGTTGCAATGGGCCGCAGACCTTCCGATTTTCTGTGTGAACTCGAGAACAGTGTTCATCGTGAACACTGCTTTTTAGGTATGCTGTGCCGGCTGAAAGGCGTACGAACTTACCCTACAATAACCTACAGACCTACCTCTCGGATCTGGATTTTTCTCAGATTCTTCATCACTTTTTCGAAAATCCCGGGCCATTCAACTTCCTTACTTCGCTCCCATTTTGGTGTGCTGTGTGTACTACACAATAGACAGAAACTTTAGCTTCTGAAATGACATAGCACGGGGCCGTGCGATATAACGTTAACGTATTAACGGATTACCTCTGTTATTTGTTCAAAAATTAACGGTCAACGCTTAAAGAAAAAGTCTTGAAACCACGTTTATTCAGTTCGTTAATTGTAGTGGAACTGAATGATATTGGACCTCGGATGATTTATCGATTTCTGCCGAATTGCCATTTAGCCAATTATATATGTGCATAAAATGTGTCATTTATCGGTCACAGAAGGCTTTTTGTGGCATTATCGGCTGATTTCTATCTCATTTGGCATCAGAACTGACCCACAAGTGGCGAAGCGTGACGCGGCTAATTGGGAAAGATTTTCTTACCCAGATTACACTTCCGGAGTGTTTTTTGTTTCAACATTTAAATCTTCCTGAGTCGAAGAAGAATGGATAACTGCCTGAAGAAGCAACAGCTCCTTCCCTGAATGTTTTACTATTCTGGCATAACCATAACTTATCCATCTATCTAGTCCCTAACATGGAAACCGGAATAAGACGTTGGACAAGGTGATTAGCGCGCGTCTCATTACGTGATTGCTGCGTGTGGTTTTTTTCCCGTGCCACACCTATTACGGGGAAGTCCGAGGCCACATTCTTCCCTGGTTGCTTTCAACTTGCCGTAGCTCAGCAGGGCATTCATACGCTCTATTACCTGCGAGTGAGTCCGTGCCCAATTGACAACGAGACCTAGTTTTGCTATGGTGTAGACCACCGAATGGTTATTGTGAGAGTACCGGCCACAATTATGCGCGCACTCTTGACCGTGAGGTGCATAGTTGAATACGATCACGAACTACTCATCGACCAGTCGACCTATTCATTGCATTCCAGATCGCTGGGTTCTTCCAGGAAGGGCCGGATTCTTTTGCGCTCAGGCTATACTCGGAGTGAAATTTCGAGGTTCTCAACTTTTTTTTCTTTCTAATAATTATGCTCATTATTCTCGCACTACTCTGTTTTTATGCTGAAAACGATATAAATAGCATTGCCTTCCTATTCGTAACCCTTCTGATTTTCTCGAAGAAGAAAATTCCCCGTGGTTCAGTCACGGCCCAAGAGAGTTAGGCCTAAACCCCGTCTGCGATATATTGGTTTTTCCTTGAGGGTCAGTATGGAATCAGATTTGTGGATGCTAGTCTATGAGGAGCTTTATGAATAGTGATGTTAAAAATAGACTGTCTATTGTCAAATGTATTGATTGATTCACTTTCTTGTTTCAGATTTTTTTCTCGAAAAAAAAAGAAATTAGGTAAAATTTAACCTATAACATGTGCTTCAGTGCCAAAATACGCGATAGAGACGATTGGCGCGAAATTTCAAATACGATCGCCCTAAGGATGAGCAGGATTCCGCGTTCGGCTGTCCGAAAACGTACAGAGTGCTGCGGAAGGCGGAAGTATCGGGTCTATTGAGGCAGAGGCAGCTGACCAATAATTTTGAAAAATTCGGCATTTCGCGTTCTGAGAACCACATTATCGCGCATTTTTTTGCGTTTCGCAGCCAATTTCCGAAAACCGAATAAAAACTTTCCGTGCCGACACTCGAAACCCGATTCCTTAATTTTTAAAAAGTTTTCGCGCTCAACCCTGTGCGTATATGTTATAACATTCGTACATAGGCTAAACACTGTTTATTGATTTTTTTCATGTTTTCCGTTTTCTGACATTTTTCGTTTTTTTTTTTTGCTTTCTGCGTATGTTCTGAAAAGAAAATTCTGCACATTCTTATTACAAATTTTACACAAGAACTTGAGTTTTCTCAAAGGCTTTTTCGATTTTAAGCAGTCACTCAAAAATTTCAAAGGGGTAATATTTGAAAATTTTTCTTTATTCGGGATTTGAAAAATGCAGTATTTGGAAAATTCACCCATTCAAAAATTTCGAAATAGGTATAACAGCTGGGTTATTGAAGAGTTTTCAGTGGAGAGATTCAAAAATTTGTTCTCCCGAGGCTCTTTGTAAATTTGGCTATCGACTCTCCAATTTGGTTACTAACCTTTCATCCCGGTGTATTCTGTGAAGTTAGGTAGATAGAAATGTGCTGCGAACGCTATAGTCGAATTTATAGACTTTAAAACTTCCATTCGCATGCTTACCACGCGTGCTTGCGCGGAGCGGAGGTTAGAGACAGCGAGAGAGCGAAGGGCAGACGGAGGTTGCAGCATCGTGCGCGCTGCACGCCCCATGAGTGATGCGAATTTCGATTTTCAATGGAATATACTTCACAGTAACGCCCGTAACATTTGGAAAACTTCATTTTCGGTGCTTTGGGTTTTTTTTCGGGCAGCAAAGCACGGTTTTGTGATACCTTTGTCCAACGTGGTCCGTTTGGGTAAATAGGGGCATATTTGGAATTAGTGTCGAGAGCTTCTTCATTCTAGCACATACACGTCTTACCTCCGAGCAAGGCATATAGGGTTAACAGAATCATTCTATAGTACTAAAAATTTGTACGGTGTACTCTCCTCCGCTCTACATAATTAGGCGGGCTTGATGAGGTATGGGTCTTCCATCATTTTGGACTCTTCTCCAGATTGCAGGCCATTACTGGATGATTGACAATTGGTTTTGCTGACTGCCAGTCTGCACCATGGCTATATTTTGCTTTCTGAGACCGGCTTCTTTTGCTGCTTCGGCAACGCCTTTCTCGCCCATCTGTGATTGATCACTAGACAAGGGGTGTTGCAAAACGCTTTCGTTTTCCTTTCCCGAACCAGTTCACACTTCATTCCTTCATAGAGGGGAGGATATGCATGACTACTTTCATTTCATCATCCATTTTCCACTTTTGTATTAGATACTCCTATTGGTTTTCTCTTTTTTGTTTTTCCCTTGATGATGTGGATTCCCCGGTAGTCGCTTCCATTTTCAACCTTATAGGTATCACGAACAAGTTTTTTTCTGTATCCTCCATCTCTCAGCTTCGTTTTGTTGGAGTAATTCGTCGCCCCGAACGCTTGCTTATATGTCAATTCGAATTAGGGTAGTTGGGAAAAGCAAGCGGCTGTTCGGCTATACGGGACCGCTTCGATCACTCACGGCTGTTTGGGTAATGCGGGTTTCCTCCACTTGCTAAGCCAACCGCAGTGCAGGTTCAAGTGCAGGCGTGGTTCCATTTCCGGAAATGACGCCCTTTTGCACAATCTGCGCCGATTTCTGGCTTCGAAAATTGGAAAATACTATAGCCTAGATGAAATAATGTACTGAATGTTCAGGAAATCTGAAATATTCTTCCTTTGAACCTTCCCAGATATCGAAAATTATCGAAAATACAACTTCTTCCTGTCACATCTCTACCGACTCTTTGCATTGCTTGTATATTCCAAAAAAATTATCAAGGATATGCTCTTAAGTTCGACGTGTAGAATTGAGATCCAGAAAAGACTAGAAGGAGCCATTGACAGAAACGATTGCCATCATTAATGATGCCAGTCTGTTATATGTTTACGCTCCGTTTCGGAGCGGAGTTCACTGGGCAGGCTCAAACTGACTTTTGTCCCGGAACCATATTCATTAAAGACACACTACACCCTCAGATATGAATTTTGAGATTTTCATGTAAGTGTGTAGAAGACTACTTCTGTATAGCAGGTGCCAAATGCCAGATCTAAATTCCTCCAAATAGGCGAGATATAAGCGACTACCACAGGCCCGGCCCCCTTCGCTCACCACCACAGGCCCGACCCCCTAAGAGATTTTCGAACTCGATAGCCGTTCGATGGATGGATGAATTTCAACAAGTCGTCGTTCTTCAGTCCATAACCCGACTGTCTCCTTATCCTGGCTTTCTCTCACGCGATGATTGCGAATGAACAGAAATACAGGCCTGAGACAACTCGTCCACCAAACACCCTCGAGATCTAGGCATCTTTGAAGAGCCATAACTCTGTTCAAATGGGGTCTTGGACGTTTTTAAAGATACCACTGTGATCAGCGTGTGACTGTCTCCAAGATAAGTATGAAATCTGAGAATTAATTTTTTGGGTGTCCTGTGCCTTTAAGGCGCTAACCCCGGGTTTGTCGTTTTGAATTGGGTTTAGCGCGAGCACAGCCTCGCCAAATCTGGCGCTCGACACAACCGAGTCGGTGAACATAGAGTTGTCACCATGTTGATTACTGCCTCTGTTTCTTGACAGAGCTACCTCTCCCCTCATTGGCAACCAAACATATCGGAAAAAAGTAGAAAAAATTGGCCCCCACCCCTCAGAATAAGATTCTTTCTACAACTCCATATCTAAGAATATTCGAAAAAAAATCAATGTTTTGTAAATTTCTTTGATTTTAGTTTGCTTTTTTTGTCATGTGAACTACACTTCTGACTTCTACTAAAAACACCATTCCAATTTTTCGATTTTTGGCCCAAAATTTTCACGCCCCTCCCCATGAATTTCCTTTTTAAATTGTTAGGTTCTTCCTCGCCTGCCGCTGTCTTCTACCGCTTGCGTATCCACGCGTGCTCAGATATTTTCGAACAAGTTACAAGCAGATGAAGGTCTCCGAACATGTTACTTGCGACCTGTCTCCACAACTTTCAGCTACTTGTGACCTTTTAGATAGTAAGTACGTTGCACGATGTGATTTGATTCACAAGTGACTTAAAATACTCGCATGTAATCAGCATGTGATACGGTCCACGGCAGCGAAAAAAAGTAGTTGCGCGGTTGCGTATTATCGCTAAGTACAGTGTAGACTGCGGACGTCGCGCAATAATCGACGGTAGATTGGTAATTTTCTCCTGAATTTTTGAGAAAAACATCGGAAGCGTTGGGAAGCGGTAAAGTTTCCCCGTACACACATGATATCAATACACCTAAAGTTTTTATCATGAGTACACGCAGGATTAAATAGAAAAATTGAAAATTGCAAAAAAAAGGAATTAACAGTGAAGATTTTTTTTCCTGTTATTCCTGCTTGTATTAATGATAAAGACTATGGGTGTATTGATGATGTGCGTGTGGGGGGGGAGTGGGGGAGGGAGGGAAACATACCGTGTCTAAACCCTTTTCCGATGTTTTCCTACAAAATTCAGAACAAATAACCAATACGCCGTCGATTATGGCGCGACATCCACAACCCACACGAATGGTCAGTTAACATACGCAACCGTACAATCGCTTTGTCTGTTTACGTGGATTGTACAATGCGACCCAACTGTTCCGCTCTCCTGCACAAAGCTTGTGGCATCTGGTTATGGCACATGTACTTGCGGACAACCCGGTATGGCTTGGAGTACTTTGGCGAATTTCATGGACGCATGTTTTAAGGGTTACGGGTACTAGTTGTCAACACCTTTGATGATTACTCTACGAGAGCGGCAGGTCACTAAACAATCGTGCCTAAGGGTCACCCAGCTAAGAGTCTGGGGCATTCGAGACTCTGCTTGGCTACGAGATGTTATGCCCCTGCGTTCCATAATCAAAGGTGCCGACATCTCTTCAAGTACCCAACGAAGCGCGTTGATGAATTCCGCTCCTGGTTGTTCTCACACTATAATGGTCTCAGTTCTTGTTGTCCTGGAGTGCGATATAGGCACGAATGGCATGTGTGAGTGTGCCCGTCAGTCAGTAACAATCAGCATTTAGACGGAGTGATATCGCTGCTGGTACAGCCTTTTCCTGCTGCTGCTGCTGCTATCAAATCCTGCAGTCCGTGACTTTAATCTGAGCCAGTCTTTTTTCCCACGCCTTGCGCCGCCCACTCACATAGCCATCGGCGGTTGGCTACACCCACATTCCGTTGTAAATTTCATGGGTTCGCCGGAAAATGCGCATTTTCCGTGATGGTGTGTTTTTCTTGAACAGGGCATTCATCTAGATCCTGGCTAATGGTACACAAGAATCGGTTGGCCACGCATTTTCTGGTTCGGACACCTTAAACTTCTTATTAAGTCTGGACTTTACTTCAATGATGTACTTAGTTCGTAAGCTATGTATTATTGTTGCTCGTTCTGCTCACATTATCCCGGTCTTGTCCATTAATTTTGACGTTTCCCCCTTTGCCTGGTTTTTGATCGGACATGTCATCTGTGTTTGTGTTCAAAGCAATAAGAATGCGCGCATGGATATCTGGATAAGATCCAGTTCTCGAAATATTCTCAGAATTGATTCTCTGATGTATTCAAGGTCCTTTTTTCAGAATATGCTGTTCCTCATTATGAAACTGTCGTCTTCTATTTTCTGATTTCCAATGGCTTTTGATCTTCCAATTACCGAAAAAACGTCCAGATTGAATCTCCGAAAAACTTTCAAATGAATAGGATTTTGAATTTTCGGATCTATGATTTTCGATTTTGGATGGATTTTGGCATTTCTTTCTCGGATTTTTCAATTCGGTATGTTCGTTATGTTTTCTGAATTTTAAAAATTTGAAATAATAAGTTCACTCATTCCTGATCGCTATGTGATTTTTTGAATATTCAATATGTGAGTCATTCGAATATTCGACACTCGATTATTTGAGTCATTCAAGGATTTTCATTAATTTTCTAGCATTAGGGTCATTCGGTGACTTGGATTAATTACTTTGCTAATATTCTATTTAATCATAGATACAAAATATCTGGTTTTCAAATATTCGATTCATTGGGATAATTTGATTGCTTGTTTTAGAATTTCTAATTAATTCGGGGTTTCGAATCACTATGTTTTTCGGACTTTCATTTCGTTCGTGAATTTTTGATTTTTTCTCGATTTGTGAATATTCAATTCAATCGCAAAATCTTTTTTTATCTTCAATTTTTTCGGAGTTTCCTTCACATCATTTTTTTAAACTTTCAGGTTATTTAGAGGACAATTTTTTCAAATAATGTCCGGTCATATCGAGATCACGAGATGCGAATTTGCAACCACTGGGGTTTTGCCCAAGTGCATTTCTGTGAAAATCGAAAAACGTTCGAATATTCGAATAATTTCCCGAGTGTGAAAGGCAGTGTTCACGATGATTTTCGTTCCCGAGTTTTCCACTCAAAACAATGTGTTGGCAACCAAGTGGGGCGAATCAAAAATGGAAGATTATTTTAGACAAAACAGTATTGATTACAGACTGAAAGAAGGTACGAAGCCTCGGAGAGTAGAGAATGACAAAAGACGGGTAAACAAAGGGTTTCATTGTCACAACGAACAGTTCCTCTGAGAGTAGAGAGGCGGGGTGAGAGTGGAAGATTTCGTGCCCCTCTCGTGCGTTTTTTTCAATTTCTTCGTCATTTCATTTCTACCCGGGGGCCAAACAATCGGATCAGCAATTAATCTCAAAATCAAAGATTATCATGATCACTGTCTTTAAGTCAGGATACTATTTGAAACCAAAAAGGGGTTCTATGTTTTGATCATACTCTTTTGAGCAAGAATTTCCAAGGGCTTTTCTCGAATCCTCACATTCCAACGAAAAATTTTCGAATGCAGTACGGAAGAAATCATCGTTTAGCATTTTGTTTAAATTTATTTAGTCTTCCGAGGTTTTCTGGATTTACGGTTTCCGGATTATTTATTATTGGAAAACTCGCACTGAATGTTCCTGCCTAGTGCCTTAACAAGAGAAAAATTTGTTTTTTTTTTTGAGAAGAATGTAGAGGATCTCAGAAACCAAAACACGTATCCTCTATTTTGTAGTGAAATTTAATCGCATAAGGTCTGTCCGAAGGGGACTGTCCGCCAATGCGGTCCGCGTGCATGTCGAGCGACAGACGCGAAGGAATTATTTCTGAAGAAATTCTCCACAACGGCAGACAGCTGAGTAGGCTATCATTCACTATTCATCTAATATTCCTGAAAATCGGTTCACGAGTCCAAAAAATATTATTGCGATGGTCGCTTGACACTGACGCCGACCGCGTGAGCTTCTCATTTGGACTGGCTTTACGAATAATAGCAAAAATGGTGGAGAAGACTAGAGAAACATCTTAACATAGTTGGGATATCCTTTATGGGTTTGGTTGCTGATGGACAGACACCACAACGGATTAACCCCGACATTCCGCCATTCCGTGCATGCCATCTTTCGGAGAAACTTCCGAAAACAATGCCGGGAATGCAGCTGTGCAGTGGCTTCTGTGTTCGGAAATATGTAGCTCATACTCGTTCCCATTGTTCCACTGGCTGGAAAGCACGGCCTTTGTTTTTGCCATTTCACGCGCCTGGGAATGCCACAGTTTGAATTCATGATTCAGCCAAAGAAAACTATGACGATTATTTGAGAAATAACTTTTTTTCCATTTTTTTTAGCTCAAAATCTTTTATGTGCTCACATGGTTGAGTGGTTTGCTTCGCCACTTGAACTGTTGAACCGGATGACATGGTTTGCCCTAATTAGGCAAATTATCATACATGCATGTCTTTTGTCGCTGTTCGCTGTTACACATTTCTTGCACTAGAATTTCACGGCCTCCCCTGCACGAAGACATTCTAGGAAACCAGCCAGACACATGTTGAATGTGTGGTTTTTGCCAAGAGTCGTAGTCGTAGAATGGACTTTATGAGAGCAGTTCAGCCCAGTTTTTTCTCGGTGGACAATCGTATGTTTAAGGGTATGTCGTGGCACTAAACTTGCCCAAGAAGATCCGGCCGAATGAGAGACTAATCTTTTTTTTGTGAAAAAGTGATTGCCTCTTTCACCAGAAATTCGGGTCTGGGTGTGTTTACAAAAGCGATTCTGTAGAGTTCTGTGACGAACATTCCATATTGTTATTCTTCATGAATGATGTACAGAAAGGTGGCAAGAGTGTGATCTAGGGCTCTCTTTTCCCTGAGACGTCTACACAGCATACAGAAGAGTATTTTCTCCCACTCCCTAACCCCCGTAGGTGCTAGAGTACTTTTTTCTCCCACTGTATACACAAGGAACAGGTAAACTGCCAGCTGAGTGCGGTTTATCCGTGAGGTCTACACATCACTTAAGCCACGTGAGGGTGTTCTGTACGCGTGGCGGAAGCGCTAATCCACTTTCTGGTCTGGTCTGTTTACCCACTCCTTCTTACCCACTCGTTAACACCTCGTTCTCGTCTCCGCCACGGCGGCAGTCTGTGTTGACAGTGCCGCCGCTTCGACCTCTATCAGCCTCTTGCAAATAACTTCTTCTTTGTGAGAGCTCCGCAATTTTTTTTCTTTTTAGCTCTATGACAAAGCTAACCTGACCTTATCCAGACTGTGATTGCACTAATTGCATGTACAGACAAATTTCTGCTTCTGCTGTCTAGTTGGATATCAGAGTTTTCGAATATTTTAGTCCTGGAACATATGTAGTTGGATATCGCACTTCTGGAATGATGACTAGCAGGTGCCAGTCGATGTTCAAGGCAGTGTTCTTAACCTCCTAGACAAGTATGATACCAATTTATCGACCCCGGAGGGATACATAGAAGGCTTGGTTGGCCTTGGAAAGGATCGATCACTCGATCGTGTGCGTGGCCGTGGCGCATCTTACCATTGTTCCACACGCGCACCACTATACTCGAACAGTTAAATACATTCAACATCCACTATCCAACTTTAATCGAGCTGTCGAATATAAGATAAATCTCACATCTGTCTATATTGGAAAAGTCGAATATCCGACTTTATTCCAAGAGTTAAACATCCGAAATTGTATTCGGAAAGTCGTATATCCGAAGAGAATACCGTCAGCCCTAGTACCCACATGTATTGTCATCAAGCTCGTGATTGGGGAGCCGCTTCGCAACTATGAGCGCGCGTGTGGAGTGTGCGGGGGTGGCCCCGTTACGAATAAAAAACGATAATCAATATTCTTCGATTTCATCTTCATCTTCTTCCTTTCATGCCATTCACCTTTTTTTCTCAAAGTGTTCATCTGGTAACCTTTCTATAGTTTTTTCATGTGTGAATCCTGGAAATATGAAACGATTTGGTGCAAGGCATACCATGAAGGGATCAAGGATTCCAAAATCCGACTACATCCGGGGAGTCGAATCCAGAAATATGTTCTTATTTTTCCTTTTGTTCATTGGTATTGTTCATTGTATGTATTTGGGTCGATCGAACATCTCCACATCCAAGAACTGTACCATACCGTAACTTATGGTCCCAATTTAACCGATTTTCTCTTCCCTGGTCCTTTTTGTAAGGACTTCTTCCTGCTGAATAATCAAGGTTTACAATGGTATGCCGTAAACGGTCAGCTCAGGTTTGTTCTCTACTTAGCCTACAGTATTTGAATAATTTCGGACTTCTCGGATATCCAACTCTTAAAATACGGAGTATATTCTCAGAATAGTGAGCTTCTTATATATCCAAGTTCTCTTCAGATAATGCCATATTCCCTTTTGTTACCACCTAAATCCACCCATGTGCCGTCAGATATCTATCCTTCATAGGTTTCAAGTCAATTTCATGGCGGATTTTCACTCCCCCCGATTTCCCCTCTCTAGTCTAATGACGGCTGTCTGAAGATATCAAGTAGTCTTGGCGATTAGAGTGGACGAATAGAAAACGTGAATATCCATCTATTCAGCCATTCACTAGAGCTCTCCTCGTGGCGTCCCTTTCATATAGAGAGAGAGCCGTCGTCAAGTGGAATGGAGGATTTCATCGAATAAATCGAGTTTTTTGGCGCTTGACATTCTTCACATGGGCTGCTCGCGTTTTTGTGGCGACAACGACGATTTCCCCTCGTTCGCGTTAAACTACATGGTGATTTTCTCTTCCCTGGTCCACTTTCTAAGGACTTTTTTCGGCTGAATGATTAAGGTTTACAATGGTAGGCCGTAAACGGTCAGCTCTGGTTTGTTCTATACGTAGCGTTAGAGGACGGGTTCTTGACAAGGGAATTAACATTCAAAAGGTTGTAGAAGGTAGGTTAGGCATACATGGGCTAGTTCGCTGATTTTTCGCTTTTTCGTCCCTTGATTTGCACAGTAGGTTGCCACACGGTCGGAGAGAACAGGGTCGCGGGAAACCCGAAATTGGTCACCTTTGGCACAGGAATACGACAAAAAACTGTTAACTCAGGAGGAGAGGATTTTTCGGCTGGAGCTCAGGCAACCGGAACTTCGTTGGGCTAGTTCATGGGGTGACCGAGACTGGCATAACTCTGATCTCCTGCTGGTTTCTCTAAGACATCACCCTGAGCTAGTGCCAGACCCAGCGTTGCTATCGTTAGGTCGAGAGTACGGATCTCTTCCAGTTTGTTCGGGAGTGTGACCCTCCTCATTTGGGCTAGCCGGGAGTGCGGCCCCTCACTTCGAGGTCGATCGGTAGACCGACCTCTTCTCCTACCGATGTGTCGGTGGGCGGCCTCCTCCCTTCTAGGTTGGTCAGGTATGTGGGCCCCCTTTTCAGATCTGTCGGAAGTGCGGCCCCTCGCTTCCAGGTCGGTCGGTAGTGTAGCCTCTACTCTTTCCGGTGTCTTGCACTGCGAACTCCTCTCTCCCAGATAGATCGGGAGTGTGACCCACGTCTTTTAACTCGGTCAGGAGGGCGGCCCCTCGCTTCCAAATCGTTCAGGAGTGCGGCTACTTCTCTTTCCGCTTGTGGGAGTGCGGCTCCCTCGATTCCTGGTCGGTTGGGAGTGCGGCTCCTCCGCTCCTTACAGATTGGTCAGGAGTGTGATCCTCACCAGGCGGGTCAGTAGAGCGGTTCTCTCCGCTTTGGAACAATAGGGAGTGCGGCCCCGTATCCTATGTCTTTCGAATAAAACACCCTGGTTGCTTTCCGTATTACGGAAAGTTATAGCTGTACGAAACTGACTGTGCGGGGTCCAAAGAGGTGGATACCTGAGTCGGTCATCTAGCACGGATTTTAAAATTTAACGTAGGAGCTGAAAAAATTGAATAGGTTATCGCGCGAGTTCCGAAACATGTCCATGTGTAACAGTTTTCATGAGGTTTGGTTGTGGTGCACTATAATTTTCCAGTACCGATTCCTGAATAATTTTGGGGTGAAATTTGTACAGAAGTTATATTGATTTCGAGAGTTTCTCTCTCTTCTCCAGGAAGAAAACAGGAACGACAAAACTATAAATGTGAAGAGGACCGGTCGAAGGCTGGTCACTGAGTGGTATAATTATGGATCTTTTGCGTATTACGTTGTTATAATCATTGGCCAGGGAATCTGGTACATTTTCCAAAGTTCAACAGAAGAAAAAGTTCTACCCGCATGGTACCATCAGCACTCAAAAAATGAGAACGCGATGAATTGAATTCGTTCGGGAAAATCGTTTTCCCATTAGTGCATTGGTTACGGTCTGACCCTGACATGGTCTCGAAATAGATCTCTCGTTTTGTCATCAGATCAGCTGCAAACTGCGTCCTCTATTATTCGGGATGTCCTCATAAGGGCTGCGGAATTGCTTTCGGCTTTGTCAAGTCTCGGAGGTTTTCGGGTTACGACTGTTGTTCTCCTTGGAAACCGTGTGGACGACTCGCGCAGTTGTTACTAATGTACGTCCCGTTTTTGAGTCATGTGATGTATGGGCTCTTTCTGAGTTGTCCTAATCCTGGGTTCTGTGTATGTTCGGTGTCTTAACTTCAACGAGGTTTCCTTCAGGTCCCCGTTATCTGCTGTAGAACATTGTGTTTCCATAGGTAAACAGTATGATCCTTGACTGATTTTAGCTGCGTTATTAGGACTTATGTTTGTGGAAAACAACTGATAATTGGTTTTCACAGGAAAAAAGTTACATAAATATGTTATCCTGTGTAAAGAAATCTAAATTCTCATCAGTCATAACGCGCGCGACGCTGCTGGCTCCGCCTGCCCTGCGCTCTCTCACTGTCTCTAACCTCCGCTCCGCACCAGCACGCGTAGGAACTATCAGAATTTCGCATTTCTACAGCCTATACTTTCCTTACATTTGCTATACAAGTACACTTTTTTTGATCTCGTGCTTCGATCCTTCCTCAATTTCCTTTTTTTTAAACGGAAATTTCTCTTATATCATCGCTTTCGAGGGTGATACCCTAACTATGTGCGGAAGTCGCGAGAAGTCACGCTTCTGCTGAGAAAAGACAAATCAGGCAATCGTCTAACCCCCCCCCCCCCCTCTCCGCTGTACATTTTCAACATTGTAGTAGATTTTCAGTAATCTTTCTGTGTGAAGGGAAATATTTATTCTGATAGCGAAAAAGGTGAACTTTATCAAAATGAAACTGTCCGCCCATGCGGTCGGCGTGCGCGTCGATCACGTGTGGCTAAGGTATTTTTTTCGGACGAGCCTTGTCACCGCAGCAGACTGCTGGTTAAGATTTTATTCACTTTTCATCCAATATTGCTGCTAGTCAATTCACATGTTCAAATACCTTTGCGACGTTTGCTCGAGACGCACGCCGACCGCGTGGGCAGACAGTCTCAATCGGACGTACTATAAGGTTGAAGGTAGTTTTTAACGATAAGAAAGTTGCCTGTTTTTTTTCTGCAGAATTGAAGACTTTGAATTCCTCTAAGAAGAGTAGTAATGGAAGCAGAAAGAAAGACGGCCGGAAAGGGGTTGAAAATCCCGTGGATCAGCCGAACCATTAGATAATCCCGCCCACGACATTTAACAGTTGTACCTTTCGTTTCACCAAAGGAACAGTTACCGGATTTTTGAATACTTTTCATCCCCTGGATTCTGGCATACAAGCATATGCATTGAACCATCCTATTTTTACAGAATTTATGGTACAAGGGACAGAAAACGAAGTCTTTTTCCTATGAAAACTGAAGCGAAAAATCATTTCCGACGTTAGGTTTGGCGCTTTGTCTGCAGTCTCCCGAAACACACTAAAGAGGCGTATTTTAATGTTTTAGAGGTGTTTTGACTAGTTATTTCTCGTATATTTAGGAGTTTTGTGAGAAATTTCTTCTATTATCCTCTACTTTGTGGACTTGCCCACTCAAATACATCTAAAACCAGATTAGGGTTCTCTATCGTGACACTGCTTTTAGGAATTTTGAAGCGCAAAACCATTTCCGATGTTTGGATTGTCGAAAGTCCGCAGAGCGCCAAACACACCAAACGGGCGTAATAAAATGTTTCAGAGGTGTGTGAACAGTTTTTTTCTCCGACGTTTCAGAGTTTTGTGGGAAGTGGGAAGTTTTCTCTGCCATTCTCCACATCGTGTATTTGCCTACTCAAAAACATTGAGAAGTAGAATTCGGCTCTTTATCGTGACCACTGTCTTGTCCGTGAACTTTGCAAGCCACAGTCCATAGTCCTCCCCTACTTTGACCCACAAAGAGGCCTGCCTAGAGCTGAGACTCGTTCTTGCTGGGGGAAAAAGTGAGTTGGATGAGGTGGCAGAGTAATCGCTCCCTGTTTCCTGCGTCGAACACTTGTATGCCCCACCCTATCCGAGTAGTTCTGATTCCCCTCGGATGTGGTCAGGCTCTTCTAGCTGCATAGAGGATTGGAAGAAGCCTCTATTTCTCTTAGAACTGGTCTACTCTTCCAACAAGATAGGTTAGAGTTGTTAGTCCTAAGTAGGTTTTGTACCGACACTTATTACCTTTTTTGTGGTCTTCGTACAAGATCACTTAACCGTTCATATGTAAGGGCTACTTGTTGGCATAAGGTGGTAGTTGGCTGTCCGTCCGGTCGTAGAGAGTTGTTTTTTGGCCGACCTCAAGTAAATGTGGCGAGGAAGTGCTGGCCTCTTCTGAGTGATCCACTTTGCTTTCTCTCTCACACCTCTTTATGAGAGCTGTTCGCGTGCAGATGGTGGCTAGGGAAAAACGCTTCCGTGCACGCTCATTTTCACACCTACATAGTCAAGAACATTTGGGCTATATATTGAAATTGAGTTGGAACACCATGGGAACATACTTCATTGCTATATGTCAGTGTCAGTCTCTGAAATGTTGTCTGAAGCTCTGTGCGCCCGATGTTTTCCCTCGATTGTTCATGTAGGCTGCTAAGTTTGGGGAAATTGTAATGGGCCCGCAATAATTTCGCAAGTTTTTTCCTATGGAAGAGACTATGCCCTGAGGGAATATTGAGGTTATAGGCAATGAGCACTTTGATTTGATGTTTTGCTGAGTTACAAGTTTTGATGCAAAGTATGAGAATGGCTTCAGGGTTGCTGGTTTTTTTGCCGTCTATCGCCCACTGTCGCTTGCTGTCGCTCCGTACTCAACTCATATCCGACACTATTGCTTTTTTTAGATAATCTAGAATCATTGCCTTCTTGAGGTACTTCAACTTTGGTTTCGCTGGTGGAAAAATGGCGCATACTCTCGCTCGCTATCGCCCTCGGTCGCCCACTGAATCATAGTGGTTGTCAGTTGTCTAATATCCTTCATTTTATTGGCGGATATCCTCTCAATCTTGCTGGCTGCAAACTGTCCATCAGTATCGCATGTTGTCGCTTATTGTCGCCCGCTGTTGCTTCTTAAGTGATTACTGAGCACTTCTAGAGGGAGGCAACCGACTACTTCAAAACCAAAATGAAAGACGGGTAAATAAGCATTATTCAATATCTCGTTAATTAGGAGGCCGGCCGACTCCTGTAATTAGCAGCTATACCTTGTTTTTGAGCGTTTTTTTTCCCGCAAATTTCCGGGGTTTTTCACTTATTTTTACTTTTGTGATGACCAAATCTACATTCTCATGAAGTGCGCTCAAGAATAGTTTTTATCGCGAACCCTGTCTTTGAGGAACACTGTCGCCTATAGCCTGCTGACGCTGACTCAGGAGGATTTCCGGATTTATTTCAAACTCCATCACTCCTCTAGTATCTGGAATCATTTCTTCCTTCGAACACTTTCTTGTCAACGCCCGTGGCGGTATAGTGCCACCTAATGAAGCTCGCCGTCGCTTATTGTCGCCTTCTTTCGCCTTATGGAACACTTGCTGGCATTGAGAATGCGTTACAACTCCAATATTCTCCATGCACCTGGAATCATTTCCCTCTTCAAATGCTTACACTGCTAACGCCTATAGTGACATGCTGCCGCGTTGTGTCGTCTGCTGTCGCCCATTGTCGCCCATCATCACATGTCAGTCATCATTTATTTGATGCCACTTCTCTTTCTTTTCTGCAAATTTTGCACCTCTCAGTTTTTCTGTATGAGTTGCATACTGCTGAAGTCGCCTGTGGTCGCATTATGACGTTCTGTTTCATTCGGTTCGTTCTGTGAACGCCCTTCGCAATCCTAATATTCGAAGTCGGTCTCTTCTCATGCACCATTGCGCGTTAACACTACTGGTGTTAGAGAGTCGCTCAGAGTCGCCCGCCATCGCCTGCTGAAACGCTAAATTGTCGACAGTCAAATAATACCATTAAGCAAAGCTTAGTTTGAAAACTGTGTCTCATTCATTGTCATGGGGAAAAGCCGCGGCTGTTCCGTGAAATCGCCTGTTGTCGCTTCATATCGCCCAATATAGAATTTTAGAGTACCTTGGAGCCACCTGGTTATGCTATGCCAATTAATTCTTTCTGCAGATTACGCTTCATCGTTATTTCTAGGTGTGGCACTATGTCGCTTAGGCCTAGTGCATACTTACCGCGACGGGCGACGCTACATTGTGTCTGTCATACACATGGACCGAAAATCAATGTGGGTGATACGGATTGTCGCGCGTCGCGGGAAGTATGTACTAGGCCTTAGTGTTGCCCACTCGCCCACTGTCGCCAAATATCACTTCCTCGAACGCGTATGAGTGTTCGTTTGCACTTTCGCCACCAAGCTTTTCGCCACCGAGCCCCCAACGTGCGATCCTATAATATTGATGGTGCGGCGCCGAGTGATCAATAGAATTGCACCTCGCCGCGTCGCTCGGCGGCAGAAGTACAAACGGCTCCTTAGTAAAGCGCAAATTGCCATATACCCTCTATAAAACGTCGTAATTCACATCATTCGAGGCGCGAGCGGCGCGTGCGACGCCTCGGCCTCCGTTTGCCCTACGCTCTCTTACTATCTCTAACCTCCTCTCAGCACCAGCACGCGTAGAAGCCAAGTGAATTTAGCCGTTTTATAGCCTGTAGCTTGTTTGATATAAACTTCACATTTTACCTTCGAGTCATTTACTCTCGCTTGATGTCGCGATTCGTCGCATTTCAGCACACGCTGCACCTCGCCTCCAAAAAGCTTCCTCCACCCTAGAAGTCATTATATAGTTGACAAGTCATCTTTCGTTAGCCTTTGCTCCGTTTAGCCTTGGGAATCGCTCTTAATTCCTACAAACCGCATCTTGAAGTATGTGATTAGCGGTCATAATTCGTTGCTGTCCCACAAAGGTGTCGGCTGACCGTCGACAGCCGGCGCCTGCGGTGGACGCCCTTTTCGTCTTAACGCTCTCCTCCGGTTCGTCCTCACTCCATTCGTCCTCATTCTCGTCCCGTTGTAAGTCTCGTTCACACCAACTGGATCCAAACACTCACGCTCGTTTTATGCGCGTTTAATGACCTGTCGGACCTCAAACCTCTAAATGTTCCTCTTCCTCCTCTGTTTTTTCTGCTGCACTCTTTTGATTGTTTGGACGACGATCGTACTCTATTCTTTAAATGTTTCAGCTGTCCTCCTTCCGATGACATGCCGCCCACGTCACTAACTTCACCACGGTTCTCTGAGGAGGTAAGTTTTGAAATTTTTATCGAAAATGTTGTTACTGGTTTTTTATCGATTTCTTTTTGGCTGATATCACCGGAAAAGATCCTTTTTATGAATTCCGTGATTCTCAACGGATTTTTAAAGAATTGTGATATGTAGGCTATCGATTTCGCCGCGCTAATGTTTTTCAAGCGTGATCAGGTCCTTATATTTCCCCTTTTAGGAGTCGCTCTATGAGCAGAGAGCCATACGTAGTTTCTCGAAATTTCTCAATAACGCATTTGTCAATTTTCAAATTCGAGTTTTTCCAAAATATCCACTGATGAGGGGCTTACTTTATATGTGTTGAGGGAAATAACCAGGGCTTGTTCTGTGGAGTATCTTTGTAGATTTCAGCCTAGTGAGTGGAGGGGTCTGCGGAGGTAGGTCGCGAAGCGCGATCAAAATCCCCTTCGCAGCTGGTGTCGCTAACGTCGCACAGCCAGCCGCAATGATCGCGCCTGTTCCACTATACTTAGTCTCTAAAGGAGACTATACGTACTCCGATGTTTTAGAGAGCCATGCTTGTGATGTTTTAGGTATAGGAATGTGTATCAGAATCCCGTTTTCAAAATTTTCTAGATGAATCACAGATTTTAAGATAAGGGAATATTGTAACATTGCCAATAGAAAGGGGTAGTTGAGACCCGATTTCATGGAGTCCAGAGAAATTGCCTTGAATTTGGTCGAGAACTCTTTTCTAGGTGTTGTTTTTGGTGTTAATCACAAATCTAAATTCTATCTGTCGATTTTTTGAAGATTTCGTCTGAACTATGTATGGTATATGGGAAGATCAATTATAGAAAGTCGCCATTCCAAACGAGATGCACCTTTTTAGATCATTTTTTTACGAGAATTTCGAATTTGACCTTGCTAGCTGCGATCCGTATCTCTAAACGGTGAACGATATTCTTAACGATATTCATTTTGCGAATTTTTTTTTCAAAATTCGTTTTTTGTAAAAGGTAAAAGATATATTGCAGGAAAATTATCATTGGATAAGAAACTTCTTAGAGTATTCACCTTCAGGGTTTGGTGGATTGAAATCTCTATATAGTAGAGAAATTATAGAATTGGCAACTTCTGTAAATTTTTGAAATTCACCCTATTATTGACTTTCCGTATACCTGTATTGAGGCTATGATCTAGTCCTCAGAGGGATCAGTGAGTTATTCCTAATTTGGTGCTCAGATAGAAAGCGATAATGAACACTCTGATATCTTCAGACCTGAAGTTTCGTACCTAGCATATGCTTAGTACATATACTGTTGTTCTCTGGGCCAAATTCTGGTCCTCGTTTGCGGACTACGGCTATTGCATCATGCGACAGGTGTTGATCGTGCTGGGACCACTTGGTCCCGTCACGATTCACTCCTTTCCCAGTACGATTATCACATGTCGCAAGATGCAACAGCCGTAGTCTGCAATTGTGGACCGGAAATAGGCCCAGAGAACGACAGTAGCTGAATGTGAAGGTTTCACCGATTTATTAAAGATTTTTCCACGAGTTTCCCGTTACAAACTGCTTATTTATATGGATTGAGATCGCCTATGATACTTGTCAGACTAGAGAATCGACTAGGTCGTAGTTACGATCGTAGTTACAAACATATTAGGGGCCGAATAGACTCTCGCCGCTGAAAGACGAGACAGCATGCACCGAAGGAGTATCGATCATACGGCGCCGCACGATCGATTTCCCTCCATCGCATGCTGCCGCGCCTTTCAGCGGCTGTAGTCTATTCGGCCCCTTACACCGGATGGAAACTGCGGAATCGCCAAGACGACAGTCACTTATGCACACCCTCACTGTGCGAAGAGAGGAAGTTTTCACAGTGGTGACTGCATGTGCGAAAACTGATAGTGTTGTTAGTATCTCTTGTGCCTCAATAGTAAAACTGCGCAGTTTTCCGCCCCGAGCTGCAGGTTCCAAGAAGTTGAAAGCATTTTTCAAGCTTGGCGAAAAGGCATGCTTTAGGTGTTTCGGAAACTTTTCTCGGATTCCGCTTCAAACTTGTGTTAGGGTGCTGAAAGCGGGTTTGGGGTCCAGTTTCCAAAGTTCTTAGGTTTACTGTAGGTCACGGTTGGTACCATGTTATTTAAAAAACCTACATTAGTATTTTGAAGATCGACAAACGCATGTAAAGTTCGTACTCACCACCCCGAATAACCCCCGTATACAAATTTTGAGTCAAATCTTAGACTTTGACCAGACTACCGTATACCCAACGTAATCTACCGTAATCTGTCAAAAATTGATGAACGGACTTCTGATTCGTGTTAAGCATTCAAAATAACCCTTAAAAATCATTTTGAGCAATTTCTATCGTATCGTGGCGTCCCGCAACTCGCTATAAGTCGCACTTTCCCTCAAACTTTCCCCCGATTTGAGGGGAAATCAGTCGGAAACTTTCGAAAATCGAGACTATAAAGCCACAGAATCGTGATCAGCGCCTAAAGTAACCCATCTGGGAGGTTTTTGAGTCAAATTTGGAACATTTTTCTGAAACGCTTCCAGAGCCCTTTAGGTAATTAATTTATTAATTTATTTATTCATTTATAACGTGGATCACCACGCGTTAACTTAAGAGCGCGAAAAATCAAGGTAGAAAAACATTCAACACGAAGACAGAACATATTGTAAAGAGAGAATGGCTTTCATTGCCATAAATAAACGCCCAACCGAATATCCGTACAAGTCCAGAACCCTATCAGTCTGTACAAAGTTGGGGAAATGTGCCTTCACCCAAACATTGCTCAGGTAGTTTTGGGCGCTGAACACAATTATGAAGTCCGTTTCCGGAAACGGCCGTTTTAAGCTTGTAACTTCTTGAAACTTGCAGTTCGGAGTGGGGTAATGCGCTGTTTCGCTATGAAGGCCTAAGGAATACTAACACTACTAGTCGTTTTTGCAGACTCGTTTACCGCCGTAAACACTTCCTTTCTCAGGGAGTCAGGGGGTTCTATTCGGCCACGATTGGCTTTCGACTCAACTACAAAGCGGTTGGACGACGATATGGCCACGTAATTTCCTTGCGCCACGTGGCCTAATCGTCGTCCAAGTGAGAAGCACGTGGCGCCAATCATAGCCGTTCCACTCGGCCACGATACGCTTTCGATTTGACTACGATGAGCTTGGACGACGAACGAGCCACAATGCCCATGATTGAACACGTTGATCGATCGCTTCAGAACTGACCCGGCGCATGTCAGCCGCACAGCACGTATATAAGGGGCTCGATCCCAAAGAAAGCGCAGTGCGCCTTTCGGGCTGCTCCTGGAAGGTGACTACGAGTCACTTTCTGAACGATTTTTGAACCGCTAAGGGGTCTCCCCCACGGTCCTCGGCGAGGGGAGCTCCCTCGCTGTCGACCGAGGCGAAGGTGATGTCCCTGTCGCGGACTGCTGTGGGATTGATCCCCTACTGCGGTCCGTGACTTGGACCGTATCCTTGTTGGGGGAGACCCGCTCCCATCGAAGGTGTGGGAGCCCGCCCCCAGAGCCACGTGTTCATATCGAACAGGCCACGTGCTGCTGCGTCGGAAACGGGGGTTCAGAGAAGGTTTTGCATGTTTGGGCTACGTGCTCCTATTGAACAGGCCACGTGCTGTAGCGTGGGAAATAGGGTGCGGCAAAAGTTTTGCCTCGCTGCACCACGTAGTGCTATCGAACAGGCCACGTGCTGCTGCGTGGGAAATGGGGGTGCAGCAAGGGTTTTGTCTCTCTGCGCCACGTAGTCTTATCGAACAGGCCACGTGCTCCTCGGAGCAGCACGTGCTGCTGCAAAAGTTCCTTTCAAATGGACTAGGTACCCGAATAGAAAGCCTATCGTGGCCGAATAGGACCCCCCGACTCTCTGAGTTGTAAGGCACGCCAAAATGAAGAGTTGTTGCACAAAAACGCGGCGTAATGCCCCACTGAGCACATATACACGCCGCGGCACTGCGTACTGTGTCGTTACGGAACTCATCGGTTGAAAATTCGCCAAGTTCCACCAGCTGATTGTTTTTCAGAGTTAAACTTGTTAAAACATTGCGAAAATAGAATAAAAAGCACGGAACTGACAGTTGGATTCTAAGGATTTGCTCGACAGCCAGAGTTCTGGACCAGTTCTTTCAATTTTATTCGCAAAAGGGATCAGTAGGTTGTAGCGAGTGATTCCTACCATCCGAGATTTGTCAGCTTTCCAAAACTTGTCAATTTTGTGATCCCTTTCGTATTTCAATGGTATTTCACGTTTTTGTTGACGCAATAACGTATTCACGTTTTTTTTGCAGAACATAATGCTTACCGAATTGACGGAAAAGTCGTTCTTTTGTTGAAAAAACTTTTAAAATCTCGATAGTCATTGAAATTCTGTCTCTATTTTACGAAGGAAGTATGCAAAGCGTAGGTCGGATCTGCAAAACGACTGGTATCGTTAGTATCCCTTCTGGCTCAATAGTAAAAATGCGCAGTATCCCGCCCCGAGCTGCAGGTTCAGAAAAGTTATGAGCATTTTTCCAACTTTGCGAAAAGGCAAGGGTACATCAGGCTTTTTTTGGGAGTTTCAAAAAATTTTCTCGAATTCATCTCAAAACTCGTATGGAAGGGTAATCTAGGGTGGTGAACACGAATCTGGAGTCCATTTGTTGAAATTTTCAGGTTTACTGTAGGTCACGGTTGGTAACATGTCATTTAGGGGTCAAAACCCACCCTAGTATTTTGAAAATCGACAAACGGACGTTTAATTCGTATTCTCCACCCCGAATAACCGCCGTATACAAATCTTGATTAAAATCTGAGATTTCGACCGAATTACCGTATACCCACCGTAATCTACCGTAATCTGCAGAAATTCGATGAACGGACTCCAGATTTATGTTCAGCACTCCAAATAACCCTCAGAGAATGGTTTTGAGACACATCTATAGTAGAAATCCGGAGAAATCTCGAAGGTGACGTTTTTCCCTCGAAATTTTCCCCGGTTGGGAAGCTTCGAACGAAATTAGCCGAAAACTTCGGAAAATCGACTAATACATAAACCACAGATGCGAGATCAGCGCCCCAAAAAAATCCCCCTGGGATAATTTTAAAACAAATCTGGAACATTTTTCTAAACTGCATCCAGAGCCCTCTAACCGGTATAAATAAACGCCCTATCGAAAATCTGTACAAGTCCAAAACGCTGTCAGTCTGGACAAAGTATGGAAAATGTGCCTTCACCCAAACTCCGCTCAGGGGGTAGTTTTGGGCGCTGAACACATTTATGAGGTCCGTTTCCGGATTTTCCGAAGACTAATGCGCTTTTTGGAAGGAACAAAAAGCACAAAAAACGACCTTTTTAACCTTGTAACTTCTCGGCACCTGCAGCTCGGGGCGGGATACTGCGCAGTTTTACTATTGAGCCACAAAAGATTCTAGCGATACTGGTCGTTTTGGCAGATTCGAAGTACGCCTTGTATACTTTACTTGTTAGCAGTCGTAAGTAACGCAATCGTGATATATGTACTCATTTGGATTCAGGATCCTGCCCGATTGTCATTTGTTTCGTCATCGACCGGCTACAGTTCGGCGCGCTCCTCCCTTCGTAGTTCTGATGGAGGAGAAGATCAGACGAGTCGTGACAGTGGACTTGTCAGGTGAGACAGTGAACATTTCGTGCTGAGATATGGCCTAGTGCCGGGTTTATATTTCCCGTTACGCGCGAAACAAAATCGCTTATGGGGCGTCTCGATTTTTCGTCGTAATGATGAACAAAATTGCGTTGCGTCACCCATCGCGGAATGTATGAACCCGTCCTAAGGGATTGAGACTTGGTCGCCATTCAAAAACTATAGTGTATATAAATATATTTTGATTATTGATTTTTTAACGAAGTTTTGCGCAGATATCCCAGTTGTTTTGTATCAGTGGGCGCCCCTTCACTTTGCATTTACAGTCATTCGTCCCTCTCGTCACTTTCCTCATCGCGACGTTCCGCTTTGCTATCGGCGGGCGCTCTCTCGCACATAGACCGCATCGCCATCGAACTTTTCGATACTGAAAGGGCCTATGTGGAGGATTTGTATGCTGTCATACAGGTAGGCCTTGATTCGGAGCTGAAAAGTAAGGTCAAGTCGGTTCTTACCTTCGTGTATACCTTTCCTTAGGGCTACCTCAACTTCTTAGTGGACCATCGCGATGAGCTGGGCGTGACGTTGGACGATATCTCGTCGTTGTTTGGATGCATAGAGCGTATCTATGCTTTTAATCGCAAGCTCCTTCAGCAGCTGGATTCGGCCGATTTGGACTGTGTCAAGGTAAGTAAGTAGTCGGCGGGACGGGATGATCTGGCTTCCTCGAGCCTAAAGCCGTTGGCCGTTGTTTTGATGGACATCCACCCTTAGCGGCGACTCTTCTTATGATGATCCTGAGAGGGAAAGTTCCATCAAGTTGGTGGATGGATGAAGCAACGAAGGCTGCCTGGAAGGATATTAGGGATGGGGCTTCACTATGGGATGGGCGGCAACGGTATAAGTGTGGAAACGTTTATTGTAGTTGCTAGTATATACAACTTTCAATGTTATTTTGGCATTTTCCTTATTAGGAATGGACTTTCTTCATGAACCGAATATAACACTCACGGAAACTTTAAATAAATTCGGCGTTAAAGGCAGTGTTCACGATAAGAATCGTTTTTCTGCTTTTCCGCCTATCTTGAAGACGGTCTCATGCTGATTCCAATGATGTTTTTGGAATCGTACAAGACCTTTTGGGAACGGAGTTATGGTCCCTCAAAAATTGAGCTAAGGAAACATGGTGGACGAGTTGTCCGAGGCTTGTAACTTCCGTCTTTTGCAGCCGATGTATGCGAGCTGACCTGAGTAAAGAGAAAAGTTGGGAATAAAGGGAAGAACGGGGCTATTGATCGGAAATCATCGCCCATCTCACAATCTCGAGCATTCATTTGTTCACGTTGGTGGGCGTGGGAAGTGCATCTGGGAGTGGCGAGTCCAACTTTGGGCCCGGAGGGGACCGTTCCGAGCTCATTTTTCTTAGTTATTTCAACATTAGAGTTGCGCTAGGCCCCGTAGCTGCCAATCTCCACCAAAAAAAACAGACATGGTTTTTATCGTGGACACTGCCTTTAAATGCTACAGTTTGCAAACAAGTTCGGACACTCCTAAATAAGATCGGAAGCTTCACAGCCCGAAGTGTCATTTTTTTCAACGATATTAGTCTCAGTTATCGTGCATCACATTGTTTAATGAATTTCCGGTCGTAGATGACCCTTGCGACCCACTGGCCAAATTACTGCGTACTAAACCCTGCATAAAAACATATTCATCCTTTATTTCGGAAGCTAATTTTGTTGGTTCTTTCGAGTGAGTGTGCGGGGCGAGAGGGGGGGGGGAAACGAGAAAGTTCTCAAGAGGGGGAGGCGCAGCATACGCGCGCACGCGCACACGATCAACGGCAGTAAATTTCACTCCGAACGAGAGGATGTGAACCTCTCTTCTAATCTGGTGATATCCACATAGTGACTACAGCATGGCGAATGTTGTGGGCTGATTCAGCTGCATAAATCCCAATGACTGATTGTCACAGAATTTTTTTGATAACTGTATCTAATAGTTCAATCAATAGTTAGTTTTTTTGGATCCATATCCCTAACTGGGGACTGATCCCAGCGCAAACTGGAATTTCGAAAAAATGGTCTGGTTAGTGTTTGAGGGGAGAGAGAGAAAAAACAATTTCAAAGTTGTGAAATTTCCTTAATTCACCTGGAAAGAGATTAGAAACAATAGATGTATTTTTTGGATTTTCGAAATTTGAACATTTTCAACCTAACGTCGGCATGGATCCTGATGAAACTTTGCGTTCACTGTTGAAGGTTGGCGCAAAATCGGTGCCATATGCTGTAACATAGGTGCACCGAGTTTGCGCCAACCTAAAATAGGGAACGCAAAGTCTCTCCAGGATCCATGCCGATGTTAAACTCTGTTCAAGGTTTCCTGGGGCGCTGAAAACGAATATTAGGCCCATTTTCAGTTTTACGGAAGATTACTGTACTAACAAGATTGATAGCAAATACAGCTTCGATTACAATCGATTGCCAACACGAGCGGTTTGAAATACCAAGTCATTTATAGTAGAGGCCTAATGCATAAAGTCGAGGGCTTTTTAGAAGCTCTATCGATTTTGTTTATCGTATCTGCGAGCGCCGGTTTTCTTTTGAAGTATATTAATCACAAATGCTATTTCACCATGTCTCACCGCGTCGTTGCTGGTGATAATTTAAATCGAGAGCACTTCAGATATGCTCCAGAGATTGAATTCGACGACGCGCGACAGCGAGAGTGCAAACTATCCATATCAAATTTTGATGGCTATATGTATGTAGGTGATGAAAGGAATCTTGAGGCACTTCACTACGGAAGTACGATTGATGCATTAGAATAACAAACATTTTTCGGTCCGTCCGGAGTTAGGCCTAGCGCATACTTCCCACGACAGGCGACGCGATATAGTTTCTGTCAGCTATATCGACAGAAAATCGATACTGCTATTACGCACTGTCGTGGTTGCGCGGCGCGGGAAGTATGCACTAGGCCCTTAAGGCCTAGTTCATACTAGCCGCGACGCGCGACAGCGACAGTTTTTTTGAACCATATCGATTTTCTGTCGATTTCTATCCCAAGCATGATGTCGCGTCGCCCGTCGCGGGAAGTATGCAGTAGGCCTAACATTGAGTGTTCAAGGTATTCAGTTCATTTAAATATATCGGAATCGGAACAGGAAAAAATTTTGCTGTTGAGAAGAGGAAAAAACGGCTCCATGAGTCGACACACTTCATGAAATTTCCTGCTTTTGTTTGAGAAATATGGTCTTTCTATTCCGGCTGCAGATTATATTAGTGTTCCCGGGTGAATACTATGCGTTACCTTTACATCTTCATCTTGAGGATTTCATTTTGAGGATGTGAAAAATTTTTGGATTTTGATGCTCTATTTTTTGTCCCATTGCGTACAACTCCGCTCGCAGAATTTCTCAGGCAGCAACATCGGTCGAATCGCGGACGCATGGAGGGCCGAACAACAATCACTCCGCGAACCGGCCGCCATCGTCGCGGAATCGGTCCGGAACAAACAAAGTTGCCGGGCTGATCGCGGGACGATGAGTGTTGGATCGCGGGGCGGGTAGTGTTCGTCCCACTGGTCCGGGCGGCGTTACCAGTAAAACGCGTGTATAAGTACTTATGCAGTACACCCACGCAAAAGGAAGGGGTTTGCGCTTATTTGTGTCTCTGTTTGTTTTCAACAGAAAGAACCACAGCGCTAGCGCAATAGAGGGGAGCTGAATGGTCGTTCAGACTTGGGCAGCTCAACCGTCAGCATGCTTGAAAGGTAATAAATCATGCATCGTGAACGCAGACGTGTCGAAAATGAACGGATCTATTCCCGCGGTCCGACCGCTCGGTTCTAGTGCTGTCCACGATCCGACCGACAAATGAAACTCGGGCCTCATTCCGACCAAAGCTTCAATGTCTCTCGATCCGACCAGTGTCACCATCAGAGTTTTTCAAAAAGTGCGCGGAAGCGAGTTTTGGCGTGCTTTTTCCTTTTTGAATAACTCGCTGCGAACTCTACTTTTTGCAAAACTAGAATTATATTCATGATCCTGTCGTTGAGCGCTACCCAATGGTATAGCCTTTGTAAAGGTTTCTTCGAGGAGTACCCCTTTTTTGAAGTTCGCTTTCGACGAGAGAAGTTTGCCACACTTCAAGGTTTCCGATCACAGTACTGTGGCGAAGAGACAGAGACTAGGAATGCGCCCCATTCGTCACGGTACCGTTATTAAAATCTGGCTGATTGCCAAACTTCTTTAGCTTACAACCATACTACCACAAAGACTGAACAATTGGGTAATCCTCAGCGCCAGGATCATGAATATCACCAAAGTTTCATTCAAGGTAAAGTTTGAAGTGAGTTGGTTAAAAAAAGACGAAAAAGGCGCGAAGATGCGTTTTCGCTTCCATTCTGGCCAAATCCAATGAGCGATATTGTTTATGTACCTCTGAATGTCTGATGCTTCAGATCCCAGAGTCAAATATTTCGCTGGGTTAAGCGTTGAATTTCTGTTGTGGAACGAGAGCAGCGTGCCGTGGAATGTATTCAGTTCAGCTTAGAACAAAGACCAAATTACCTCAGAGATCTAGGCAAATTTGCTACAAAAAGTTTTCAATCTGTTCTGAAGAGTTCAAACTTGCGCAAATATAGAGTCCCTTTGGAAAATTCAGTCTAGTGAATGGACGGGGCTGCGAGGGTAGATCGCCGCGCGTGATCAAAACCACACTGGCCGGTGCTGTCGCAAACGCCGCACGCCCAACCCCGCTGTCCATGATAAGGAGGCCAAAAACCAATCCTGTGATTTGAAGAGTTGATGTAAAAATAGGTATGGCTACTATTCATCGTTCCCGGAAACTGCCCATGTTAACAGATCCGAAAAAGGAACGACTTGACTAGAGTTGTGTCCCGTCTCAGTCGAAATTGAAAATATTTGATCCGAGGAAAAGTGGGCAAGATTCGAAAGCACTCGGCTAGATAGGAAAATATAAAATTTAGTTGGAAAAAATTTTCCATTTTTGTTACAAGGATGACAAGGATGCTGCTGCAAATGCATCGTTTGCGCTGAAAATCGATTCCCATTTTTTGGTCTCAATTTCATGAACGACCCCGGTTGACCACAACGGTGAGGTTCTGGGCCTCAAAAACGTAGGGTAATGCGGTTGGAAGGGATAAGGATGAGGATCCGTCACCAGTTCTCACAAGTCATCTAGCACTTTTTTATAGAATGTTTATGCGACCGTCAAACAACATGGAAAACAGTTACGGCACAAGCCCCACATGCAGAAAAACCTCGAAAATGACAGTGATGAGACCTCCAAACGCACAAACAATTTCGAAAACGATTTTGGCGCGAAATTTGAATTCATACAGTTGACCGCAATGTTGAAAGGACATGGTGCGGTTGCGGACTCGCACTAAAACTACGGTAGAATCTGGCACTTTGCCAGATCAGCGCCACAGCTGATATTCTCGTGAGCAGATAGACGACGGTTGGCGCCGATCGATGACGAAATCTGGTAAAGTGCCAGATTCTACCGTAATTTGGTGCGAGTCCGCAACCGCACCATGTCCTTTTAACATTGCGCTCAACTGTATTTACAATGTGTTCCGATTGACTTTTCTTCACAATTGTAAGTTTTTCATGGACCCCTTCGATATTTTCGTTGACTAGAGAGGCCAAGCTACACAAAAACATGAAAAAATATTATACTGTTTTCTGCGCGTACAATGCCTTTAGCTCTGAATTTCTGTTGTAGAACAAGAGCAATGTGCCGCCGAATGTATTCAGTTCAGCCTTGAACAATGACCAATTCACCTTAGAGATCTAGTTAATTTTGCGACAAAATTTGTTCTGATGGATTCAAACTAGCGTTAAATGTAGAGTCTTCTCGAAAAATTCAGTCTAGTGGACGGACGGGGCTGCGGCGGTAGTGCGATACTAAGCTGGCCGCTGGTGTCGAAAACGCCGCACGCCCAACCACAAAGGTCGCCCCCTGTCCATTCGCTAGACCAAACTTGACAAGGAGGGCCAAACGCCAATCCAGTGATTTGAAGACGGCGGTGTAAATATAGGTATGTATACCAAATTTTCATTTCCGGAAAGTGCCCATGTTACCTGTCCCAGAAAAAGAACGGCTTGCCTAGAGTTGTGTCCCGTCTCAGTCGAAATTGGAAATATTCCATCCGAGGAAAAGTGGGCGAGATTCGGAAGCACTCGGTTAGTTAGGGAAATATAAAATTTAGTTGAAATAAATACCTGATTTTCGTTACAAGGATGACAGGGATGTTGCTCCAAGTTCACTATTCGCTTCAATTAGTGCACCATAGTCAGAGAAAATAACAGGGAAGGATTAATTCCGCTGTAAAATTAAAAATGAGCCAAATGAAGTACGTCAAAAATGCTCTGGAAGACTATTTCGATGTCAATAAGATGGTTTCTGTCAATATTTTAAAACTCCTTAGCTCAACTTTGAATGATGCGTCATAACTAGGAATGTGCGAAAAAATATGAAATTCCAACCTGGGGAAGGAACTGAGTATCGCATCCGGGAATGGAAAACGGATAGGTCAAAATGGACCGTCAGGAGGAAGACTAAAAACGGAAACGAAAAAAGACTAAACTCGGATCATCGCCTCGTGTACCCGTATTTGCCCCGTATTCTCTCTACGTTGCAAAAAACCGAAACTGAAATTGCAAGGAGGAAATAGCTGGATGAGGGAAAACGGGTGGAGCCGGTCCAAAGGGTTGTCCGCCCACGCGGTCGGCGTACGTGTTGAGCGATCATCGCGGAGGTATTTTTCGGACCAATTGGTTACATATCAGGAGTATTAGATGAATACTGAGTAATATCCAAGACAGCTGTCTGCAGCGTGCGAAGGCTCGACCGAGAAATGCCTTCGCGATGACCGCTCGTCACGCGCGCCGGCCGCGTGGGCAGACAGTCTCGTTAAAGAAACTTAATTTCCTTACATCTCTACTTATGTGAGCGTTGCTCAACTTGGGGACTTGTTGGGGAAAACTCCATCTCAAAATTAGGTGTGGATATGCTTTGTTTCGAATTCAGATTGAACTATTAGTTCGTTCTCTTCGAATCATTCAATGACTATTCTTTCAGATGAGCCGCTGCTTCGTTGAGAATGCTGGGAAATTCGAGGACTACATTGTGTACTGCACAAATTATCACAGGTATCAAAGCCTATTTCATAAATATACTTATAAATTATTAATATGTATTTTTTGTTTACAGAATATTTAGTAACTACTATTATTTCAGAATGATTGCTACGTTAGCTGAGCTGCAACAGCTCCCCCATATTTCGGCTGCGTTGCAGCATCGCCAGACAGCCCTCGGTCATGCCCTTCCACTCAGCGCCTACCTTCTCAAACCAGTACAACGGATACTCAAGTATCACCTGTTTATTGAGGTTCGTCAGAAACTATTACTTTCTATCTACATACCCTCGGTTTCGGAGCAAAGTTTACTTTGTCCCGTCGCGTGCGTGCGCGAAGTGAAGAGTAAGGGGGAAGAAGAAGAAAAACGTACGCGCGCATACAAATTGCAGTGGACTCAAGTGGATTTGGCATTCGAACAGACGGTACATATCACCTGTTCCATTAAAGTATTAGGTTGTAATATTAGTATTGGAAGATTTTTTTCTGATTTTTTTAATCTTTATTGCTTCACACATTCAATCCACAATATAATAACCACAACTATCTACAACCTTGCTCCATCTAATAGGCAAGTCTCTCCAGCAGCTGATTCCCTTTTCAAAGAACCAAGGAGTCTGTGCATCGAAGAAGTCAGCGATCGCCAGAAATACATTATCAAATTTAGAATATATTCTCCTCCGCTCCAACAGGAAGGACTTTCTAGAGGATATGGTGACTGTAGATGAGAGATGGATATTATACGACGCGGGCACACGCAGAGTATTCTGGCTTCCTCGAGGAGACCAGCCGCCAACTCAGTCAAAACCGGACCTTCATCCTAAGAAGGTTCTGCTTTGTTGCCTCTGGGATTCCCGCGGTATGCTTTTCTATGAGCTACTACCGGAAGGTCAGACAGCTACCGCAACAGTCTACAGTGAGCAACTTAATAAGTTGAAGGAAGCAGTAGGAGACAAGCGGCTGAGAAAGATTTCGGTACACCTGCTGCATGATAACGCTCGACCGCACATCTGTCATCATGTCACGCGGGACAAACTAACGGAGCTCGGCTGGAATATGGTCCCGCACCCACCCTATTCTCTTGATCTAGCTCCCTCTGACTATCATTTGTCCCGCCCTCTCAAATCGTTCCTAGCCAAGAAAAAATTTTCTAAACCTGATTATGTATTTCTGGCAGTCGCTGACTTCTTCGATGCACAGACTCCTGGGTTCTGGGAAAAGGGAATCAGCGATTTGCCTATTAGATGGAGTAAGGCTGTAGTTATGGTGATTATATTTTGGATTGAATGAGTGAACCAATAAAAATTTGAAAAAATAAAAAATCTTCCAAGACTTATTTTACAACCTAGAAGCCGCCTTCAGCCTTTGAGCACGTTATCATTCGATCAATACCAATTATTTCTTCGTTTTGCCGTGCGTCACTATTCGCGCCAAACGGCGTTTTATTCGAATGACAAGGACCATAATGATACATGTGCTATTGTTAAAGGCGCTATAGGCGCAGAATCCTATTTTTCAATTTTCCTCTATTCGGAAGCCACATTATCTCTGTTCCTTCACGCTTTTGTGCGGAGTGATGGGAGAAATGGGAGGAAAGTGTGGGGGGAGAAGGAGACGCGGCATACGCGCGCAGACGCACGCCACAAATGGAAACAAATTTCACTCGGAAATAGTGGATATGTTTGGCGTTTTCAATCCGCCCTCTACCTAGAAAAGACTTTTCAGAATATGTTGAAGCACTTGCCGAACACGTTGCCGGTCGATGACTACGCGTTGGTGAAACGAGCTCATGAAGTGATGACATCACAGGCGTCGAGGATTAACGACGAGAAAAAACGGGCGGAACATGCGGAGCGGGTTGAACAGCTGCAGGCGGCCATCCAGAAGTGGACTCTCGACAAGGTTAGCAAAAACAAAAAACATTCCCTGCATAGAAAACGGCTGCCTTTTCTGTGTATCGTCGGTCGCTGGTCGAGAGATCGCCGCGTCGAACACACGTGGCACGCACTCAAGCGAGGAGGTAATGATATATCAATACCTCCTCGCTTGCGTGCTTGCCACATGTGTTCGACGCGACGATCTCTCGACCAGTGATCGATCATATCTTGGGATTCTTGAAATCTGTGTACTTAACGCATACAAAATCCGCGTTAGAGCGGTCGGAAGTTAGAGATGAGATTAGAGAAAGCTGAACCTTGAGACAGTCATCTATTCCTCGGTAGCTATGTAGGTACGAAAAAAATTCAAAATCAATAGATGGTAGTTCTTCGTTCGGGCTCTGATGAGAGCAGTGGAAAGGTGAGAACCGCGTAACCTTCGTAAAGGTGTGGACTGCCGACTTTCGGCTTCCCATGGAAGGGTCGCAGTGATAATCGTTTTTTGTCTGCCGAAATACTTGACCCTTTGCATGAGCACATAGTTACAGAAAGCTATGAGAAATTGGATCATTTTCTGGGCGAACACCATGAACGAACATTGCCACTCAATCAGATTCTGAGCCAACCGATATCAACCATAAGATTTGTCCTGAAACGCGTCCCAAACGTCGTATTTGTTCAGAGTGGACAATTTCAGAAATCGTAAACTTTATTTTATTCACCTCGTTGTTCTGCTTCCGGAAAGTTTTTTTAGACGTGAGAAAAGCGCTAGTCGTAACTTAGTTATGACCTTTCTTCTATACAAGAAAGTCGAAATCTCTTGAAATTCTATTACTCATACGTAGTACGCACATGTCAACCACCACAAAAAAACCATGTTTTTTTTTAGGGAAATAAGTCACATTTAGGTCACGACCTGAGTTTTAACAAGTCTGTTTGTTTCTTTGCAATTCGCGCGACGAGGCGAATCGAATGGTCTTTTTAGGATTTCGTTTTTGTCCACTCGGTACGAGAACGACGTTTCTGACACATCTTTGCATCGCAGGTGTTTTGATACAAAACTCGTGGCATGTAGCACTGAATCTGCCGAAATGGGTACTCTTTCGGAATAGACGACCCACTAAAGAAGTTTCATGAGAAATGTACTTCCCACTAGAGCCCTCGATTGATTTAGTCTTTTTCAACACACTTAACTGTTTGATGTGACCAACCGAGCGGTCGGTCAAGCCTAAAAACGTGCTAATTTCATTGTATTCTTTAGTGAGTCGTCTATTCCGAAAGTGCACCCCGAAATGTAGCATACTGTTTAGCGGTGATCAGGCAGCTTGTTTGTAATAAAGGATTTCTCGTAAAGGCTTTTCGCGAAATTGAGTCTAGCGAATAGAATAGGCGCGATCGTTGCGGTGTACCATGTGGCGTTGACGACATCACTGGCCTTGGGGTTTTCAATCGCTCGCAATGACCTACCGCCGTGGCCCCATCCATTCAGTAGACGCTTATTCTTTGCGGAAAGACCATAACATGGCTTGATGGCCACAAGCCCAGCGCTGCCTACCAACTCAGGCGATTCTCTGGCCCGAACCGCACAAAGCAGGAATCGGGGCCGCTTGACAATTCGGCTCATCTCGCAATGTCCATGCCACTGATGTTGCTGTTCGGACCAAATGGTGGAGCCCGGACAGCAACATCAGTAGACCAGATGGCAACAGGAGCCGACCCGAGCCAAACTGTTAGGCGGCTAGGGGCCGGTAGTCGCCTGAGAACCCTCATAAAATAGAATATAGATCGTGACGACCAACAAAGGAGAGCATATTCCTACAAATCCTTGAGCTGGCTCATATGAAGAACAGTGAGCTTCATAAGGCTTCGCCATTTTGTTGGCCTCATGCGTTGTCATTCCAGGAGGCTGCCAATCTCTCAGCATACGGTGAACTCCTTCTCGAGGCTCCATTCCGTCAAGCCGGCTCGAAAACGACACGTTTGCTGTTCCTCTTCGAAGAGATGCTGTTGATTGTGAAGCAGAGAAATTCCAGTTATGTCTGCAAGGATTATATCATGGTAAGGCCTTAGGTTCTTTTCTCAGGTCACCTGAAAGAGACTTGGAAAGATTGTAATGAGTGTCGTATTGTCTGCTTTCAGTCCTCCAATCTGATGCTGAACGAGTCCATCTATCCAGAGGAGCCGCTGGCCTTTCAAGTTCTCTCATTTGACAATACGCGCGCACAGTACATCTTTCTGGTTGGTGTCACACACGATTTTGAGATTTCACTGAAGATTACGCACTGAGTAGAAGAACAACGTTTAGGCCTCGTCCGCTGATCAGAAACGGATTTGGATGGTCGAATTGAAGAGGATGATGCTCGATCATTACGGTATTGAGATTCCGGAGAAGACAAAACAACTGATGCTCAGCATGGACAACACACAGCGAGTCGCATTTGGAAGACCAGAGTTCGCTGAGGGTATGTGGGACTTTCATGAATGTGGTGCTATAGTTCCACCAGAATGTAATACATTTTTCCCTTCCAGTCTCTTTGAAGAATCACAAACGCGTGCCGAAGTACCTAGAGAAACGCCGCAAGAGTGTTGACAAGGGAACTGCTGAGCAGAATCGACGACGAAGTCTGTCCGCTAGTCGATTGCTAGGGGCCAGCAAGGTAAGTTCGGGTGATCTCGTCATTTTTGATGATTCCATTGTTTTTATGAAAACAGGATTGATGAGGCAAGTTAAATGCGATCACCCTGAATGAATTGACTCCTTTTAGACATCGCTTGTGTCGGATTCATCTCGGTATAAGCTATTTGGAATACCCGACTTATTGCCGAAGTGTAACTGTCACATGGCTGAAACACCAGGACCAAGTGGAGGGGGAGTTGCTTCGGTGAGCCTTACATGTGATATTTGATAAATCGAGGTAGTATCCTAATGCTCGAGGGCGCGTGTGGACCAGTGGCAAAAGACGCCTCTGTCACACACACGGTCGAGTGATCGATCCTCGCCCAAGGGAGGTAAATTGGCGCCAGACTTTTCTGGGAGGATAAGAACACTGACTTGAACACCGGCTGTCCTGCTCAGGTCATTGTCCAAATGCACATTCAGAGGTCTCACTGGCACATCCCGCTCACTTTGCTTAACAGTGCTCTAAAGATTCAGAATCCCTACGCATTTTTCAACGTTTTTCGCGCACAGAATCTCTGCCCTATTTTTATGCCATAGCGCACATTTTTTTCTGAAGCCACATCTACTTTCTGCTACACTCCTCGCCTTCTGAGTCTTTCCCTTTTCAACCCCACATTGCTCCCAAGCCTCCTATATCCTTTTCGTCCTCCCTAGCCCTCTGAAAGAAAACGCCCCCCACAACATTGCAGGCCCTGAATCTGTACACTTTTCCCGTCGTTGGCGCGCTTCTACTAAAGCCACGTTCGCTTTACCCTTTTTCGCACATACACCGTCTGAATTCCTACGTGCTTTACACAGCGTTTATCACATATCTTCTGATTCCTTTCAGGCCGCTGTGCGCACTTCTTCTGAAGTCCTTCCTTTATTCACTACACTCCACCCAATCTCACTCTTTGAGTTCCACCCGTTTTCCTCAACGTCGCTCAGTTGTATTCTGGATTCCTACTTTTTTCACGCCAATAATCATATTCCTACTAAAACCCCACCCGTCGCCATCGCTAGAGTCACGCCACGCGACGCCTCGATAGTTTTCTCAAATCTTAGTCCAATAGGGTGATCGTTTCGAGATACCGAAACCTAAAGGAAAGGATAAAACTACGAGTAGGGATGAGAGGCTGCCTTTTCATGGAACAAAAAGCTCATCGATGGCGTTCCTCTTTATCAAGCTCGGCTAAACCTTGCCACGCGGAAGCGCAGGACGCACATACTGTCAATGGTATACTTAGTCGCTGTGCCCAACCACACGACCGTGTGTCGCAGAAGCATACCTTGACCTAACGTGTCAATCGTTGACCGCGAGGGACACGACAGCCACCAGCATCGATGCTAACCAACAGAGCTCTCAACTCCTGTATAGAACCCTGTATAGAACACATAACACCTGTACAGAATACATAACAGCTATTCGTCTTGAAAACATGCTAAACTAAACTAACCTGACTGAACCATAAATTACAGTTGCTAGCTAATATCTTTTTCAGCGCGTTCCGAGTGGTTCAAAGGCACCTGTGTCGCGAACGCTGTCAGCGTCAACGATAATCTTCAGTGGTGGAGTTGAACCAACTCCATCCGCTCCAGCTCCTGAAGCCGTGCTGTCGTCTCGAAGTCGATATCACATGGCCAGGAATAGGAGAGGATTGCCACCAAAGTGCGAGGTTGGTGGACCATCCAAGTCTACGAACAGTGGATCCATGTTACCTGTACTGTCTCCCATTCCACTTTGTTCTGCAGACGCGCTCCACCTCAAGTCGTAGGATTGACTGCGAAGAAATTGATGAGACTTTTGATGAGCTGTTCAAGGAGTTGGTGCTCTGTGGGAATAGTAGCCCAAAGTCTCAGGTTGGTTTTGTTTTCCTCTTTTGTTCGCTGCTAGTGCTTAACTATGTGACAATGTCTTTTCTCACAGGTGAGGAACACCTCCTCTGCATCGTCCAATCTTGCTGACACCGCAATCCAAGAAGTGCTTGCGTGGAGGCAACAGGCGGTGAAGAATAGTCGTTCAAAGTCCCTCACAAGACTCGACGAATACGACAGTGGGTCTCAGAGCAGTGGCAGTATTGATGTTTCTGGTGATCATGCAACGATAGCCGATCATCATCAGTGAGCTCAGCTTCAGATTTCAATGATAAGATGTTGGGTACCATTCATGAACGCGATTCCTCTCAGGGTGGAGCGTCGTTTCTCCAAAGTGGATCAGATGAAGAGGCTTCGAGCGAAGAAGTATAACATCGGTGACGGGTCTGAGGTATGTTTGAATTTTAAGTCTATCAGCTTTATAACATATAGAAATATTTTTTGGTGTTGTCGTACGATTAAAGTGTTGAACTATTAAAACGATGACGAGTTCACGCAATCGGAGGGGCGGGTGCCTAACAATAGATCCCATTTTTGATTCTGACAGAAGGATCACAGCAGAAAGCCCACTCTGAGGGGTCGACAGCAGAGTGTTCTGCCATCTCCAGACACTCCTCCTTCTTAGAGACAGGTGACATTGCGCAGATAGAAAAATTAAAGACGAATCTCTCGAGAAGACGAACAAATGAAGACTGACTGCTGAGTCGTAGAGACTCCAACAGGCGCGCCGAAACATATCCGCCTGAATTCAAAATCAAACGTATACTGCGCCCTTCAAAATTCAAACACAGGTGTAGCAATCAATGGCGAATGGACGAACACAACAAAATAGACACGAACATAGGAAGAATATCAGTCAATGGAAGTAATGAATTACTCCTGTGTTTATCTGGGTCAAATTCCGGTCCGCAATTGCGTCTCGACACGCTTTGCGGCCGCGCGCTTCCGAGTCCGAAGAGTTTCCAGCGCCGCAGCCGCCGATCTGTTGACTCTACTCAGACAGTCGGTGGTACTCGGACGCCGCCGATGCGGAGCTCGGACGCTCCTACAGCGACGTCTGGCCTGGAGGACGGGCGCTCACCGGCCACAGAACCTTCTCGGACGCCGACCTCTACCAAATTTTGGCCGTGAGCGCCCCTTCACGCTATTGTAGGCTGTCGGTTTTTCGTGATGTTTTATGACGGATCGCGAGTTGTTAGGAAACAAGCCGAAAGGCCTGTTCCCTACAAAATTTGCCTGGGTGCATTGAGCCCCCAGGCCTTCCTTTTTTTTGGGCTACCTGGGCAATACCCAAAATCTTGCTTTGCCCTTTGACGACCATGAATCGGCCAGCTAACCCCCACGCGCCCCGTATACAGCGCGGGTTTGCACTTATCCTTCAACATGTACTCTCGTGTTGGTCGCTTGACGGTTGTTGGTCTGCGTCCGGGAAAATCGACATAGCCGTCTCGCTAGGGGAGCTGCCGGTCAGCGTCTCTCATCCCGCTCACTCCAAGGTGCGCTCACCGGACAAGGCACCTAGAAGTCGGCGTCCGAGTACCTCCGACTGTCTGAGTATGTGGGTTTTAGAAACTGGAAACCAAACAATATTGAAGAAAACTGTAAAAATAGCCATATCGAGTCGGCTTTGGAGCTGGAAACTCGATTGACTCGAGCGCGTGCGGCAGCAAAGCGTGTCGAGACGCATTTGCGGACCGGAATTCGACCCAGATAAGCACAGTACAAAACAATCATACACAAATTACTGGCTGTCTCACCCATTACTATCGGTCCGCATTTTTGGACAACATCTCTTGCATCGCGCAATAGGATGATAATCGTGCTGGGACCACTTGATCCCAGCACGATTCACCCTTCTTTTAAAACGATTATCATCGTGTCGCGTGATGGTGTTTCCGTGAGAACACAACGAGTTGCAACGAGTTGATGAACAATTCTGCGTTAACAGTAGGAGTCGACCTTTCTGGTCGCGGATAGTAATTGAGGATCACCTTCGGAAAAGGGATGATCATTACCTCTGAAGAGATCTTTCCCGTGCTCTACATCGAAAAAGGTTTTCCGCGAGAGACCGTGGCGGGAAAGGCGTACTTGTTGCGATCGTTTTCGTGGTTGGTCTCCTCCATGTGGGCTGTGACAGATACCTTGCCCTTGCTGTGTGATAAGAGCCACTGCGAACCTTTAACGCAAGGGAATGGCCCTAGGATTTCACGGTAGTGGTGATATGGCTTTAAAACACCGATAGAAGGTTATGAGAGTGGTTACGGCAGAACATTGAGAAAGTGGAAGCAGGACTTCAGGATGACTAATGTACTGTGCTTATCTGGGCCAAATTCCGGCCCGCAATTGCGTCTCGACATGCTTTGCGACCGCACGCTCCCGAGTCGGAGGAGCTACCAGCGCCACAGCCGCCGATCTGCTGTCTCTAGGTGGGTTTTGGAAACTGGAAACTGAGAAAAATTGGAGAAAATTGTATAAAAAAGCCATATCGAGTCGGCTTTAGCGCTGGAAACCCGACTGACTCGAGCGCGTGTGGCCGCAAAGCGTGTCGAGACGCAATTGCGGACCGGAATTTGGCTAAGAGATGCACAGTATTACATTTTTTGATGCTCGCCTCCCCTTTAGGGTTCAGTCTCGGAACACCGATCAACCGTTCGCTGATCAACCTTAGCATCTCGTAGTAGAAGAACGCTGCTCTGTGGAGGGACGAGATTCTAATACTCCGAGATTCTAAGGCTGATCAGCGAACGTTTTGTCGGTGTTCGCGGATGTAGAGAGTAAAGCTTGCAGATATAATGTGGTTTAACGCATATGCCAGCTGTCCAGAAGAATGGGTATCAAGAGAGACAAAACGCTTTCCCCTTCAAATACATCCTACGATACCCTTTAATCTCTCATTTGTATCTTTTTCCAGCTCCTGCATGGCAACTGCACCCGAATCTCGTTGTCTGATCGCTCGGCAACGATCATTGAAGTCGAATCTCCTCGCGGAGATTTCCCGCTGATCGATGATGACATCACTTCACCACGGAAACTGTCAGCCCGTCAACGAACTCCCCTAACAGTGGAGCAAGCCGCCGAACTGGACGCGCTGATTCCAGCTGCGACCCCGCCCGGTGTGGTGAAGTCAATGATCAGACAGATTGAAACGACGAGCTCATAAGCCTACTTGTTGCCTCCGTTTTTCTCAGATTTTCCTCAGTTAAGTACAGCGTGACGACGCCATTCACTGTGCGATATCATTTATCACTAGCGCAATTTTACTTCCATACGTGGTCCTTATTGATGTTTGCCTGATAAGTTAGAGACGCATATCTGGAAGATTCTCTGTTTTCATCGTCTGTTCATTCTGATCTGCTGTTCTGAAATAAGGCATTTCCATGACTCTCTGTAGAAATGTAGCATCGATTTTTCTTCTGGAATCTCCCAAAAAGCTGCTCTGGTATTCAACAGAAGGCGGACATTTTGCACGACTTGGCCTGTGTTGAGTATCAGTCGAAACCAAATGAGGCCAAATCTTGCCAAATATCAAGCCTTTGAATCCGCACCGGCGTTTGGTTGCCCTCGGCAATTTTCACTTCAGTCCTTCTCTCTCGTGTGTGATTAGCCAAATTCGTTTTTTGCTGTGCAAAAATTAATATTATGTCCGGTGTTATATTCATATGTGTACAAATATATATGTATCAAATGCGCTGATTGTAATAACTGTGTTTGGAAGAATTCCGTTCTGTGTTCATCACACCATCTACCCATGCATCTGAGCTCGTTCAATGCCAACAATTGTAATGGTGTAACAAATGCATGCATTTGGTATCAGAAATTTATCATGAATCATAAAATCGTTGAAGATGATTCGTGTGCTGGTTTACAAATTGCAAACAATTATTCGAAAATTAAAAAAATGCGAGTCGCTCGAAAACTCGACTATTCTCTATTTGAAAGAACAAGTTAGTAGAAAATTCGATTATTCAAGAATTTCGGAACTCGATTGTTCGAAAAAAAAAGGCGAATTGCCTGAGTAATTCGCGTGTCCACATTGCATACTAGCAGGCCACCGCACAGCCTTTTAGATGCAAAATTGAGAGAGCTGCCCAATAAGACTATGGCTCAGACAAGTTGAAGTGGCCTGGAGTCATGAGGAAGTCTAAAAACCGAAAAAAAATTCCCACCCCACGGCCACAGAATATATGGGCCATATTGGTTATCGATCAGTAAATAAGGCGCACACTGTGTCGTGCCGCTCCTCATTGGAGGTTCAAATAAGGTCTGTTCGAGTGAGACTGTCCGCCCACGCGGTCCAAGAGCATGTTGATCGACCGTAGCGAAGGCATTTTTGGATCGACCTGTAAATCGGTTAGCAGGAGTATCTGACGAACAGTGAATAATATTCCAGTCAGCTTTATCCGAGTCGTGAAAAGACTCGTCCGAAAAATGCGTTCGTGACAACTGCTCTACAGGCGCGCCGACTGCGTAGGCAGACAGTCGTACTCGGACTGAATTTAGGTCTAACTGGTATAGTATTACTGGCGCTGCAAACATTCACGGATCCTCAAGCAGTCAGGGCGCAAAAGCTTCAATGCTTTCAACAGCGGTGAACTGTTTGAGAGCCGATACACTTTGCCGAAGGCCAGCTGGAGCATAAGTGAGGCAAAACCCTTCGTTTTAAGGCCTTTCCACGTGTACTCATACAAACCTCGAAGTTTCACACGAAGATCAGACTCGCTCCGTAGTTTCAGCGACTGTACTCGGAAAGATTGTTGCAGTGACGGACAGGAGAGTTCTGGTCCCAGCACACACCCAACACTGTGCATATGTGTGAAGCAGAGCACCCGCTCGTGACGCTCTCCAACTTGCTTTTGGATTGACGTTTTGGATATGGTCCTGAGTATCACAGAAGGCTCAGGTTATTCCAGCCTTGATCTAACATTTTTCTCGTGAACTGCACTGTTCGGTACAACTCATTGCGAGGTATCTCAGCCTTTTTTCCGGCAAGTTGGAAGAGGTAAGAGTCTAATTGTGCGTGATTCCTGTTATTTGAGGCAGCGGTCGCGATGGAAAACGTTATCTAAAAAACTTGATATAACTGTATATGAACGCTCAACTTCTTACAACTTTATTTACACGACGTTTCGGGCCTAAGCCCTTCTTCAGGTCCGCTGAAAACATTGCAAAAGAATCTGCATCACCACTACACAGTATACTTTGACCGAGTCGAATGATTCGAAAAATCATTCGATTGAAAAAATCGACTTCGAATTATTCGAAAAGTCGAATATTCGAAAAAGGCTAATTCCCGAATTATTCGAAAAATCGAATATTCGAAAAGTTCAAAATCTCGAATTATTCGAAAAGTCGAATATTCGAAAACGTCAAATTTCCGAATTAGTCGAAAAGTCGAATATTCGAAAAGTTTAAAAACCTGAATTATTCGAAAAGTCGAATATTCGAAAAGTTTAAAAACCTGAATTATTCGAAAAGTCGAATATTCGAAAATTCACGGAAAAATTCGAATGAATTCGATAGTCGACTTTTTCGGATAAATTGATTCTCCAAAACATTCCATTGACCCAGGGGCAGGTTGCGCGCCAAGGATGCACACTGACGCAAATCGTAGATGTGTTTCGAAATCAAGGTGGAGCGAAACTACCAATGATGACTCACTCATGTGTCACGCGACTCGAAAGGAGCCCTCATCATAAGGGTGATTTTGATTAGAGCGCGGATGTAGTTTAGAGACTTTCACTCCATCATTTTGGTGCTGCCGAGATGTCGTACGTTTTTGCCGTGGCAGTGTGGAGGAAAGAGGTACTCTATCGGGATAGACGACCCACTAGAGAGAGAAATTTCATGAGAAATGTTTATCCCACGAAAGCCGTCGATTGAATTAGACTTTTTCAAACACACTGAACTGTTCGATGTTACCACTCAGACAGTCGAGGATTAGTACGTCGGCACATTACCGTTAGTACGCCAGGGCAAACCTGGCATACTAACGCTCGTTGTGTGCAGCAGCTGCTGGTTGCGGCAGCATATACTGCCAAAGTATGCTGGCATACTAACGCTCATTATCGATGGAATTTGGACTTCCACCCTCCTTACCGGTGTTGGATATAATTCTTGTCGCGGTCAGCAGCAAGGAGAACATCCTCGCCGCGGTCCGCAACCAAGAGGCTTCCCTCGCGATGGGCGATGGGGATGATCCCCTCAGCGTTCGAAAAATTAACTTCCGAACAGTGACACAAGGTCACCTCATCGGACTGGCCTCAAGCGGCCAACTGCCCCCTCAGCGGGACTGGCCGCCTTATATACCCGCCGCCGTCGTACAAGAGGATGCTGCAATGTTCATTCGTATGAGACAAATCAATGGAAGAGTGTCAGCAGACACTAGGAGAGAGTGGCTGGCAATAGCACGCGTGCCACGATAAACAAAGCGTTAGTACGCCAGCACAAGCAACAGGAGCTCCTGGTCGTTGCCAGCATATCCTGCCGTTACCAGCAGCTACAGCACAGGTGCTGCCGATCCCTTTGTGCCGGCGTACTAACGGTATTGTGCCGACGTGCTAAGCCCCGACTGTCCGAGCATCCGAGCGGTAGGTCATGCCCGAACAATCGCTAATTTCATTGTGTTCTTCAGTGGGTCGTCTATTCCGAAAGAGCACCAGGAAGGAAGACCACCTCCGTGCAAACCGACGTCAACTCCTCTTTCAAGAGGGTTTTTTGTCATGGGAGAGGTACTGGCTGGTCGCAGCTCTCCTAAAGATTCTGCTACAAAGGGTCGGTGTCGAGGGGAATCCAGGACCCGCTCAGAAGTACCCATGCGCCACATGCAGCAAGGATGTCACCTGGAATCGAAACAGTGTCCAATGCTTCGGATGTCAGAGGTGGGTGCATCTCTCCTGTTCGGATCTCAGTTACGTGAGGCATCACGCCCCTTCATTCCGTTGCGTTCAGTGCTCTGTCCCCAGCAACTCTGATTCCTCATTCTTCAACCGCCCCTCTCTATTGTACATATTAACCTCAACGGCCTTCGAGCCAATCTATATAAACTCTTTCTTTTTGCACGCACTCATCATCCTGATGTTATTATGGCTCAGCAAACCAAGCTGTCTCCTTCCGCTACCGCTCGACACCCTAACATTCATGGCTATACTGCTTATCATGCTGCAGGGTCATCTCTCGGCGGAGGAGTTTCTACTTTCGTATTATCAAATCTACCCTCTTATATCATACCAAACACCCCCTCGGACGGTACTCTTGAGTACCTACCTATCCACCTTCCTCTCAGAACACCTATATCTTGTTTTAATATCTATATTCCTCCTACCACGTCCCGGCCCCAATCTTACGACACCTCTCCTTCACTCAAGCAGCTGTTTGACTTCTTCCTTTCACCCTCTGCTGTCTTCGCAGGCGATTTCAATGCTCATACATTCTGCTCCTCGCTTGACACTGACGCTAAAGGAAAAGACGTCGAAGAATGGGCGAAGAAGTGCGATATGGTCATCCTCAACGATGATCAGCCCACTCGTCTCCCGGCCAACGACCGATCCTCTAGATCAGACATCTCTCTTGTATGTTCTAATCTCTTTAGCGCCTGCTCTTGGTCGACCGCTACAACTCTGTCCAGTGATCATAGCCCCGTCTTTGTCCATGTCGATCTCTCTAATTCTATTGCTCCTTATTGAGGTATCCGTCAAAGGTCTTATCTTAATCTTTGCCTTGCAGACTGGCGCTTGTTCAGGGAGGTGGCACTTCGCCATGTGGATGACTACCCATGGAATGGAAACGTGCACCAGAAAGAGCGTCACTTGACGGACGCGATTCGCAAGGCAATGAAAGCCGCCATTCCGGAGGGCCGAGCCAAGACCTTTTTTTGCCACTGTCACCAGGGAAATCTTGAATATAAGGACAGGGGATGCAAAGAGAGTCGCAGATAACCTGGATCCGACAATCGCTGAGCTGGATAGCGAGTTTAAGCGAGATCTGGACAAGCACAGGAAGGGGTGTTGGGAGAAATTCACGGAGAAGATGAATTTCAAGAGTGACGGAGCATCAACTTGGAAAGTTCTAAAGAGAATCTCAGGCAAGAGCACCTCCACCAACTATTCTACGATCGAGTTCGAGAATGGAGTCTTCAAATCGGGAAAGGAGGCTGCAACTGCTCTCGGAAAGAATTTTTTCATAACTCAGGCTAAGAGAGGGAAACAGAATCGAGTGACCGTAAGATAGCTCTGTAAGTTACCACTTATGAATGAAGCAGAAGCTGTAGCTCTGTAAGTTACCACTTATGAATGAAGCAGAAGCTGTGACCCCCGCGCAAATTGAGAAGGTGGTCAAAGAGATGCACAACTCGACGGCTGTAGGGCCGGATGGCATTAGTCCAGCCGTCTTGAAGAAACTGCCGAGTGAGATTATGTCAATCCTGTATACTTAATAAATATTATACTATACTATACTTATACGTATATACTTGATAATTCGTAATTTTTTCTTATATAGCCAACCATCTCGTAAATATATAAGGTGCGTCCGAAAGAGAATGGCTGCCCACGCGGCCGGCGTGCTTGGCAGGCGGCCGTCGCGTTCGCCGCTCTCGGACGAGCATGCGCAAAGTCCTAACCGCCATCGACTACGAACGGGGCCGGCACCGGCTGGCAGCAAGCCCTGCGCCGATCAATCAGCTCTGTAGACGGGGGGGGGGAGAGGAGACGGCCGTCGTTGAAATTCAACACTCGTCCGAGGGCGGCACATGCGATGGCCGCCTGCCAAGCACGCCGGCCTCGTGGGCCGCCATTCTCATTCGGACACACTTTAGAATAATTTGCTTCCCTATTCGACAGTTTAGTTCAGTCCCAAAAAGAAGGATAGAATATGCTAGCTGAAACAATTTAGCTTTTTTTCTGGAAAGTAGAGGGAATGACGAAATATTTTTCTGACTTAATCGAACAGTCGAATAAAAAAATTCGAAAAATCAATCGACAGTCGATTGAAAAAGTCGGCTTTTTATTCGAAAAGTCGAATATTCGAAAAGTTCAAAATCCCGAATTATTCGAAAAGTCGAATATTCGAAAAGCTCAAAATCCCGAATAATTCGAAAAGTCGAATATTCGAAAAGTTCAAAATCCCGAATTATTCGAAAAGTCGAATATTCGAAAAGTTCAAAATCCCGAATCATTCGAGAAGTCGAATATTCGAAAACTTCAAAATCCCGAATTAATCGAAAAGTCGAATATTCGAAAACTCTAAAATTCCGAATTATTCGAAAAGTCGAATATTCGAAAAAAATCTGAAAATGTAAAAGTATACTACACAGCAACATAGCAGGGTGCTAACGCCGAACTGAAACTACTGGAAACACCGAGGGGGGAGCGACTGCTCCCCTCCCCTCCCCCTCGGTGTTTCCAGTAGTTTCAGGTCGGAGTTAGCACCCTGCTATGTTGCTGTGTAGTGGTGGTGCAGATTCTTTTGCAATGTTTTCAGCGGACCTGAAGAAGGGCTTAGGCCCGAAACGTCATGTCAATAAAGTTGTAAGAAGTTGAGCGTTCACATACAGTTATATCAAGAATCATCAATGAAGCTCAGAGAACCTACCAATTTGAGAGATCTAAAAAACTATAAAAATCAGCTTACATAGAAAACAGCTGAAAAGGTACGAAGGTAGCGCGGTGAAAAACGGGCTAGAATTGGAGTTTCTAGGGCCCAAAGATGCCAGTTCGTGCACACGTGCACAGCGCCGCAAAAAAACAGATCGCAGTCTTATGCCGTGTAGTCAAAAATCATCGACGTTCAGAGAAAGAAATAAATTCCACTTTACGTATTGAAAAGAGTTGACCAATGAAAGCAAGCACTTCAGTCAATGTTTTTGACTAGATGAGTCCGAAGGATAATGTTTATTGATTGAAATGCAATTTCAAGCCAGCTGATGCTCTTGAGATCAGAGATCATCGCTGCCGATGATGTGGAGTGGGCTCGTCCACCATCAACAGACAACAAGGTTCAGGCTTCAAATTTGGGCCAAAACAGCGGTTTTATCGCGATTTTTTCTCATAGGTCCTACTACTCTCAACCCAGAAAGGGTTTTAGAGAGGAAAAGAAGACAAGCATATTTTATCGCGACCACTGCTTTTAAAGTACTGTGAACAACGGTGACAGGTCCGCAACGGATGCTCAACAACGACACCCCAAATCTCGATTCATTTGCGCTCAGTTCTCTAACAAAAGAAATGTGTGGTCCCCCTTTCTGCGATGGTGGCCTTACTGAGGTTGAACATACTGTCTGCGATTCCCCTCTCATTGGGCTGAACCTACTGTAGGCGATTCACCTATCATTACATATGTGAGGATATGGGCACCACCGAAGACGCGGCCCTGAAGATAGGATTGCCTCAGAAAAATGGATTTTCGGCCATGGACGAGCCAAAACGAGAATCTTTGCAGTGAAATCGACATATAACAGCGCCAGCATTTCAAAGCCTCACAAATTCTCTACTACGTTAGACGCTAACGTACGATTGGACGACGAAAAGAACCACTTTCTCTTGAAAATAGCCATGACCATAGGGAAAATAGCATTTATTTCAACCCTATGGGAGGTCAATATTGTGATAGAAATTTCGTGTTGCAAAAAGGGAAACGTTGAGCACTTTAATAATTTGGCATAAATTATGGTAACATAACGCAGTCTCAGACTTTGATAATGAACAATAAACAATTGAATAGTACAGGCACAATATAAAAACAGATCTCCATTCTGAACAACAGCGCATTTATTTGGTCAACTTCATATCAATTTGTTATTCTTAACTACATCTATATTCATATTGGAGCGATATACCCACAATGGTACTGTATCGAACAGAAGTACCGTCCTAGATTGGTAAATTCATAAGGCAAGAACAAATCGACGGATGGAATGTAAGTGAATCACAAGGGAAGGAATCATTGGATGACTGGAAAAATAGCTTATTGAACCACTCTCAAGCTTTGTGAGGTATGTCCATGTCATGGAACGCTGACTGAAGGTCGTGACGCAGCTTCACCTCCTCAACCATGCTACATAGAGTGCCAATCGATCGGCATCCGCTAATGCAGATCACCAGCGAGAGCACGATCTGAAGCCAAGATTATGTCTGTGGATGAGAATTGATGGCTCACGACTGCCCAGTCGTTTTTCGCACAGCAGCGCTTAAACTTGCGAAGCCTGTCGCGCCAGCAACTGAATTGCCGCCTGAATCAGAACTTATCTGACCTGGATGAGGATGACAAGACTGAGTCCAAAATCCAATTCGAGTGGCTCCCGTTGACTAATCCACATGGCGGGGGTTGCCTCAGCAAATGCCCATGGTACTGTAGGGAACAATCCTGAAAGCTCTCGAGTATCAGAGAGCCCTTTCCTTCTTGAGGTTCTTCCTCATAGATCAATGAAGAAAAGGAACTGTTCGAATCGAATCTACAGGAAGCTGCAAGTAGTCGTCAAGGTTTATATTTGGCCTCTAACTCTGGACCATTTCGCTAATTTAGCTGAACATGGAAGTCGAACGAAAGGAGATTATTGGAGCTATCATGTTATCATAATACATCTGTTCGTGCGTGCATTCGCAAATACGTATCATCGAAAACCAATCCCATTGTAAGGTGATTTTGTAACTGTTCAGTATGTGGTACAACAAGACAGCTCACCCATGATGAATGGAGGTATAGCGAGAATAGTGCTGAAGGTAGTTAAACCAAAGACTAGAGTAGCAGCTGCATAGCTTCGTTGTCGGACAGCGTAAATTCCCGAAAGGCCGGCGATCATCACCAACAGTGCGTAGGCAAGTTCGACACCAATCGCCCATTTAGCTCCTTCTAACATGCGACCGACACCGATGCCGAAAATCGCCAGTGAGCACAGTACCTGAATATTTATAAGTTTATTGACTTGGAACTCTTACCCTCTATGTATTACCTGCATGCTACAGAACAAGCTGAGCGTGTTCCAACTGATAATTTCTTTATGTTTTGGTGGAGTTGGAGGAGCCATCACGACGTTAGGTGCACCGAAGGTCGATGTCGGACGCATGAAATCAGCCGTCATCCCGGGAACAGGCGGAGGCATTCCAGAAACAAGCGTGGCCACAGATGGAGGACGGGAGACGACCTGGATGACGCATTATAGATCTGACCTAGAACTTCTACAGAGTTTCACACTACTTTTGCCTGCATGTGGCAGTCAGCCAGATGCGATTCTCTTCAGAATCTGTTAAAGCTAGTCTTGCGAAATCTTCACTAGTCCTACTCAGAAAAATGAAAACTTGTAACAAGTTACTTGTAACATTAAGTTACTTGTAACATAAAAAGCCGAAAACAATTTACTCGAAACATATCTGAGCCGATGTAAGTTACTTGCGACTTATCCAAGGTCATTTGACTTACATGTAACATATCAGCGGGATACAGGGTTCGGCGCGGGGTGTGGATATCTAAATCGGGGGTCTAAGCTGCGCAAGGGTGGAGAGAGGGGAGTCTGAGCTTTGCCGGGAGACCGAATTAACCATTTCGAGCACTTCTGGGAAGGGGTTCTGAGAAAATCCCCAAACGTTTGCTTTTGGAGGAGGGGGGTCTGACAAGAGACGACCCCCCGCGGTAGGAGACGTCATGAAAAATGTTTTTCTGAAAGTTGTGGGGGATAGATAGAGTAACATTACTGTATGTTCGGTTTTACCTATAGACGATCCGGTTGAGCGGAAAATTGGAAAAACATTAAAGAATTAGCGTGCGCATTCTCTTCAACCGTCCACCATGGCTGTGCTTTCAGTTTTTCAGAAGCGAAAATCGGCTGGCTACTAGAGTGTTGCCCGAATATTCGTTTATTCGAATAATATTCGAATATTCGAATAATTCGAATATTCAAAGAAGTGGATTATTCGGGTTATTCGAATAATCGAATATTCAAAGAAGTGGAATATTCGTTTATTCGAATATTCAAAGAAGTTAAATATTCGGTTTATTCGAATATTCAGCTCGAATAATTTGAACATTCGACAAGATCGCACTTCATTTCGCCCTGATTTTACATTTCAAACATATTAGCGTAGTGACTACAAACTTCTCACAATTCTTCGGTACCTCATGAATATAAAGTTACTGTGCTTATCTAAGTTAAATTCCATTCCGAAATTGCGTCTCGACACGCTTTGCGGCCGCACGCGCTCGAGTCCACCGAGTTTCCAGCTCCAAAGCCGATACGATATGGCTTTTTTATGCAGTTTTCTTCAATTTTGTTTAGTTTCCAGTTTCTAAAACCCACCTACAGTCAACAGATCCGCAGCTGCGGCGCTGGAAACTCTTCCGACTCGAAAGCGCGCGGCCGCAAAGCGTGTCGAGACGCAATTGCGGACCGGAGTTTGACCCAGATAAGCACAGTATAGCAGGTATTTCCAATATATTAAATCGCTCGTAGGATTTTGTCAAAACGCTAGAAATGCCCATTTCACCTTTAGTTATAGAGAAAAGTCTAAATCTCGAGCGGCTCATAAGTATAGCAACACTTGAGCAACATGGAAATTTCTTACGATGATGGCCAGAATGAGCCATTTTCATGTGTATTTTCATGAAACTGGTTCGAGGTGATGCTATTTGTCTACTTTCCCGGTGAACTTCGCCCGAATTCTGACGCAAAAGCCCAAGTTCTCTCCTTTCATAATGCTGGACGTAGAATTCGATGGTTTCCAGCCACCTAGGACGACTAGCTGGATGTAGTCTCAAGTTCGCGCCACATCCTGAGCCACTCAACGTCTGTTGTCGCCCAGACGTCTCATGGAGCTGGGAAGCGAGATATTACACGGCGAGTTCCCAGTGACATGGTGTCGGTTTAAACGACTAACTACGAATTGTCGCTGAGTTTTTTCTAATTGTCGCTGAGATTCCGGAGTAGGGCACGGCTAAGCAGCACTAGGAAGTTCGCCATCGCATAAACCGCGCATAACTCAACTGAACTCAACTAAGCTAAACCAAACTAGACCGAAGCAGACCAAAAATTTGGCGGCAATTTAGCGGGTATTTTGCGGCTATTTCACAGCGAGCATTATTTGGCGACTATTTCGCAGCCAGCACTATTTGGCGGCTATTTCGCGGCTATTACTCGGGAAAAAGGCATTTTGCGTCTGTTTCGCGGCTATTTCTCGGCCAAAACTCAGAGTAAACGCTCGTAAACATGGTTGAGATAACCACGGAAATATATTGGTATGGCTCAGAACACAACGACTACGCATTTTGAAGCGTCAAAAACGACCCACAATGACGCTACACGCGTGAGAAATTGACCCCGCCCCGTATCTGCCCGCCCTTGCATTTGCGTCCTCCTCCAAAAAAAGGGGGTCTGGGCCATTCCCACAATCGGCGACGCTTGTGGGTGGTACAATGAGTACAATAAGTGAGCCATACACATCGACAATGGTGGGAATGGCCCAGCACTCCTGTTTGGGGGAGGACGCAAATACAGGTGCGGGGCCGACTCCTCAGTCGTGTAGCGTCACTTGTGGTCGTTTTCGACGCTTCAGAATGCGTAGGCGTTGTATTCTAAGCCATGCAATTCAACTTCCGTAGTTAGTATCTCAACCACGTTTACGAGCATGTATGCTGAACTTAAGTGATAAGAGTGCAGCCGGTTCAATTACCCAAGTATGCAGTACATTGGCCCCGCCCAGCATCTGGAAGCCCTGCCCATCCGGTGGCGGCCTCAGTGGAGGTTGGGCGACCCAGCCGCGACGCGTGGGTCTACCGACTACGCTGCGTGTCGGTGTGTCGACCGCGACGCGTGTCGGTTTGCCGACCGCGAAGCGTGTCGGTGTGCCGACCGCGATGTGTGTAGGTGTGCTGACCGCGACGCGTATCGATGCACCGAAAGCGACGCGGGTCGGTGCAAAGTAGTTCCTAAGCCACACAAAAGTCTTGCTGGATGTGAACCGCTGCTAAATAGGCCGCTAAACGTGACAGGTCAAAATGTCAACAGACCGACAACAGGCGGACGTCGCTGGGCAACGGGCAGTTGTCAGGCCTACAATGCGAGCGATTTGAGTTGTCAAGAGGGTGCAGTTTATGAGATGACAACTTCTCAACCTGTTGTCGATGCCCCAGTTTGCCCGAGTGGATTGGATGGGATTAACGCAATAGTGTTCCCCAAATATTCGTTTATTCCAATAATATTCGAATATTCGAATAATTCGAATATTCGAATATTCAAAGAAGTGGATTATTCGGGTTATTCGAATAATCGAATTTTCGAAGAAGTGAAATATTCGTTTATTCGAATAATCGAATATTGGAAGAAGTGAAATATTCGAATTATTCGTTTATTCGAATATTCAAAAAAAATTATTCGTTCCAACACTCTACTGGCTACTATATCTGACACCCATCTACCTTAATCCGCTTTATTTGGATCAATATGGAAAAACAATTCGACTTTTTTTCCGCTTCGTACTCACTAATTCACTTACCCTCAAACTCCAGATAATCAAAAAAAAATTGTGCGTGATCGAACCAGGTTTAGTAGTTTTGGATGAAGGGTCAGCAGATGTATTGGGCAACCGATTGTCGCCTCCTGGAAATGAAAACAGCGGCCATTATTATAATTTTTGAAAAAGGTTCCATGGCTTTGCTTCCCACAATGGCAATGCTTCTTTTTGCTATAATTCGCAAACGACTTTGATGTGTTCAAAAAAGAAGCTTCCTTTACTCAAGAGAAGTAACACATAGTTACAAGATGCTCACATTACAATATTTATCAATGAACCCTAAATGCTAGCACAGAAAGGTGAGAAGAATAATTTTTGAATAAGGTGAGGAAATGCTCATATAGTACAGAGATTCACACGATAGAAATTGTAAATCCAGTAAGGTTGGAAAAAGCAAGTAGAAATTTGAATGAGAAACCTCGTGGATAAACAATCGAATAGATGCAAAACAATTTTTCCCGATCATGCATCGCAGGAATCGAACCCGCAACCCAGCATCCTTCACAGTTTAGCATTCACCATCGTTGTCCTCTCGACCATCCCTGCACGGAGACTATCTCAGGCAAACTGGGGCGTTCAAAACAGGTTGATAAGTTGTCATCTCATAAACCGCTCCCTGTCGACAAGTCCTATCGCGCGTATTGTCAGCCTGAGACCTGCCCGTTGCCAAGTGACGTCCGCCTGTTGTCGGGCTGTTGACAACTCGATGTGTCCCGTTTAGCGGCCTATATAGCAGCAATTCACATCCTACAGGACTGTTTCATCTAGCTTAGGTACTACTTTACGCCGACACGCGCTGCGTTCGGCACACCGACACGCGCCGCGGTCGGCACACCGACACGTGACGCGGTCGGCACGCCGACACGCGCCGCGGTCGGCACGCCGACACGCGCCGCGGTCGGCACGCCGACACGCGCCGCGGTCGGCACACCGACACGTGACGCGGTCGGCACGCCGACACGCGCCGCGGTCGGCACACCGACACGCGCCGCGGTCGGCACACCGACACGCGACGCGGTCGGCACACCGACACCCGCCGCGGTCGGCACACCGACACGTGACGCGGTCGGCACGCCGACACGCGTCGCGGCTGGGTTGCCCAGCCTCCACTGGGGTCATTACCGGATAGGCATGACCTCCAGATGCTGGGCGGGGCCAATGTACCGCAAACTTGGGTAACTGAACCGGCTGCGCTTTCATCATTCACAGCATGCCTGAAAAATGCGTCGTATACTTCCCTTGTATCTAGAGCGTTAGCTGTGCAACAGCTCGACATCGACCAGAGCATAACTCGCGGCCACGGCCCCGCCGAATGTCGGTGCGTTGGCCAGCGGTGACTCATGGTGGGCGGATCAACCTATTTTCGACGCCCCAGTTCGCCAGAGATGGCAACTTCAATCAAGAGATACGATGAATGAAATGCACAGTGAGCTCGGAAACGGCTTATATCTCACGAACGGGCCAGAATCAAACCGTCAAGCCTTGTATAGAGCCATTTTATTGTAACTTAATGTGTGCCGAGCATATGAACTCACTCCAGCTGCGCCGAGAAAGAGGTTACAGGTAGTTTCAACTAGTTTTTTCTTTTTTCTGGAATATCAGAAGGCCCTTAGGTAAAACCCAACATACAGTAATGTTACTATATCCATCCCCCACAACTTTTAGATGAACGTTTTTCAGGACGTCTCCTCCCCCGGGGTCGTCCCTTGTGAGTGAATTTAGCCTTGTCCACACCTAGTGCCGTACTCTGGAGGGATAATGCGTGCGGTGCGCCTCCGATATGTTACATGTAACGTAAATGTTTTAAGATGAGTCGCAAGTAACTTACGTCAGCTTAGATATGTGACAAGTAACTTGTTTTCGATTTCTGAGATGACTCTGCGTGCAGTGAGCCTCCGAAATGTTATTTGTAACTTGAATGGTTCGATATAAGTCACAAGTAACTTAAATTGGCTAATAAGATATTTCCAAGGTTGATGTACGACGCACTCGCGGGGTCAGCATTTCTACTGACGTTGCTGTTGGTTCACTTACCCAAGTTTGAGGTACTTTCTGCTTGCGTAGTGTGTGGTCTGGGACACACCCTCTGCGTGTTGTCCGCGTCACGTGATGGCCACCCAGAGTGAAAATTCAAATGTAGGTTACATGTAACCTACAGTTCGGTCGGTTGGCGAGTGCACATTGCCGCCGGTGGGCGGCGGCGAACGCCGGCCCCCGGCGGTCGCCGGTGGTTTTGAGCGTCTTTTTTGCAAATACCGTTCCCGGCGAAAAGTTTATACTCTTAACAAATTTGGAATTCACTGTTTATTCTCATGATCATTAACACTATTTGATAAGAGAAGATAAGTTTCAAAAACAAAACTTCAAGTGTCTTTTTTTCAGATTCTTCATTTTCATCAGACTTTGGCCAGCAAAAAATCTTTTCTTATGTAATTGTTTCTGATTTTTCATCACTATATGAATGTAGATTCAAGGTACTGCTACGTGCCTTCATTAGAGGACACTTAACGAAGAAGTCAGTGAGATATAATACATCGAATAGCGGTTCCTACGGGATTTGACTTTTCAGCAAAGACTTATGCTATCATATTCCAAAAAAGGAACGACGTTCGAGTGTTACTTGTGCTAATATCAGTTTCAGGTTTTCCCAACAATTTTTCAAAGTGGGAAGTTCTATCGTCTTGAAAAAAATTACGAATTCGAAAAGTTGCGTGGTGTTGTGCCATTTTCAGTCTCTTAGAAAAAAAGAAATCGATTTTCAACGTAAGCAAACTTTACATAAATAGAGTCCATTTGGATATTTGCTCATTTTCGAGTCTTTAACCGAGAGCATAATTACGCCCAAGTCGCTGGCACTGTTTGTCACCAAAGGCAACACTGGCCGCAGACACTTTTGCGCCCCGATGTTGACACGATTTACCCAATTACTAGAACTTGTATGTATCCAGCTAAAACGATTTCTCCTCCTAGCATAAGTTTAAAGTGGTAGGCAGCATCGGGTTTCCAAAATTTCAAAGATGATTTTTAAGAAGTTTTAGACCCGACGAGGTCCCATTTTCTGTCCCATGTTATGTTAGAAATTCGAAAATAGCATTAGCAGCTGTAACCATAAATGGAAATCTCTTGGGCCATTTCACTCATTTCTGAGTTTTTAGATGAGGTTATAATAGAACCAGGGTGGCGCTCTACCCGACGAAAGGCAACCCCTTTACCGTCGACATTTTGCATCTTCTGTGTTGGTACAATTTTTCTCGATAACTAGAACCCACTCATTCTAACAGTGAGCAATAATATTTTCGGAACACCCAACCTCAGAGTACAAAAGACATTTGGAAGTTATATCGCAATTTTAAAAATTAAAAGTTTAGAGTTTTTCGGCAGATTTTCTCTGAAATAGCGTCCTATTTCTTCTCTTTTCTAGAAAGCTGTGAAAACCAGCTAAGATTGACTGTGCAGAGGACGTTTCGTAGACAGATATTCCAACTTTTGGAAGAGCTGAAGAATTTTTCGTTTGTTTTATGTTAGTCAAACATGACTCTTCGGCCAAAAACAACATTCCTGTTACTTCTCCTATCTCCAGTCGGGCTCATATGGGAAATAGAATCGAGAAATAGTCGCCAATTTGAAGTATACACCCATACATCGACACTTTAAACGGGAAAGGGATTAAATACGGTGGGTTAGAAATTTGAGCATTTTTGGGCTCAAGAGAAATTGAGAGCGCCCGATGAGGCGCTCTGGGGTGGGCGGGGCTATTGGGGCGGGCCTGGTCCCACCCCTCGTCGCGGACGAGATTGTCTCCAGACTGGCTCCTTCTCCTTTGTATTTTCCACGTTATTCAGCAGTGTTCCACTAAACTCCAAAGTACTAGACGCTGCTCAACAGATCTGTTTGCTTCCCATGACTGTCCTGTAGAAGAAACACTCATCCCAAATGCATTAATTTGCTAACTCATGAAGGTTTGCATGTTTACATGTTAACATGGAACTTTTCTTGACTAGCAATTTGATGCTATACATTACTCATTTTTCCGCACGAGTGATTCGATGAAAAGGTGAGTCTCTTTCTGTCTCCATTCCTTTGAAACACACCAGTGATTTAGGATTCGTGTATAACTCTATTCGCGCAATGTTTACACAAGGTGTTGAGTTGATCGCAAAACGCTTGGCTCCGGGCGAGATTGAACCAGCATATTCCCTTTCCGGGGGAGCGCCTTATCGCACTGCACCACCGTAGCCCCAGCGCCGCTCACTCAACTGCTCGGTAAATCTTCACCGAAGCAATCATCCTTTCACCCGCATAACGGGATGAAACAGGAATACCGCCAGAGACTATCTAACAGTCGTAGACCTGTCAAGATGATGCCCTAGTTAAGTCTTACACGATTTTTGGATGTTTTTTGCCGTAACTGCAGTTCAACGTCGCAGTGCACGTTATGGTATGTTTACACAAGGTGTTGAGTTGATCGCAAAACGCTTGGCTCCGGGCGAGATTGGACCAGCATATTCCTTTCCGGGAGCGCCTTATCGCACTGCACCACCGTAGCCCCAGCGCCGCTCACTCAACTGCTCGGTAAATCTTCACCGAAGCAATCATCCTTTCACCCGCATAACGGGATGAAACAGGAATACCGCCAGAGACTATCTAACAGTCGTAGACCTGTCAAGATGATGCCCTAGTTAAGTCTTACACGATTTTTGGATGTTTTTTGCCGTAACTGCAGTTCAACGTCGCAGTGCACGTTATGGTATGTTTACACAAGGTGCTGAGTTGATCGCAAAACGCTTGGCTCCGGGCGAGATTGAACCAGCATATTCCCTTTCCGGTGGAGCGCCTTATCGCACTGCACCACCGTAGCCCCAGCGCCGCTCTCACTCAACTGCTCGGTAAATCTTCACCGAAGCAATCATCCTTTCACCCGCATAACGGGATGAAACAGGAATACCGCCAGAGACTATCTAACAGTCGTAGACCTGTCAAGATGATGCCCTAGTTAAGTCTTACACGATTTTTGGATGTTTTTTGCCGTAACTGCAGTTCAACGTCGCAGTGCACGTTATGGTATGTTTACACAAGGTGTTGAGTTGATCGCAAAACGCTTGGCTCCGGGCGAGATTGAACCAGCATATTCCCTTTCCGGGGAGCGCCTTATCGCACTGCACCACCGTAGCCCCAGCGCCGCTCTCACTCAACTGCTCGGTAAATCTTCACCGAAGCAATCATCCTTTCACCCGCATAACGGGATGAAACAGGAATACCGCCAGAGACTATCTAACAGTCGTAGACCTGTCAAGATGATGCCCTAGGTAAGTCTTACACGATTTTGGATGTTTTTGCCGTAACTGCAGTTCAACGTCGCAGTGCACGTTATGGTATGTTCACACAAGGTGTTGAGTTGATCGCAAAACGCTTGGCTCCGGGCGAGATTGAACCAGCATATTCCTTTCAGGGGGAGCGCCTTCTCGCACTCCACCACCGTAGCCCCAGCGTCGCTCTCACTCAACTGCTCGGTAAATCTTCACCGAAGCACTCATCCTTTCACCCGCATAACGGGATGAAACAGGAATACCGCCAGAGACTATCTAACAGTCGTAGACCTGTCAAGATGATGCCCTAGTTAAGTCTTACACGATTTTGATGTTTTTGCCGTAACTGCAGTTCAACGTCGCAGTGCACGTTATGGTATGTTTACACAAGGTGTTGAGTTGATCGCAAAACGCTTGGCTCCGGGCGAGATTGAACCAGCATATTCCCTTTCCGGGGAGCGCCTTATCGCACTGCACCACCGTAGCCCCAGCGCCGCTCTCACTAACTGCTCGGTAAATCTTCACCGAAGCAATCATCCTTTCACCCGCATAACGGGATGAAACAGGAATACCGCCAGAGACTATCTTAACAGTCGTAGACCTGTCAAGATGATGCCCTAGTTAAGTCTTACACGATTTTTGGATGTTTTTTGCCGTAACTGCAGTTCAACGTCGCAGTGCACGTTATGGTATGTTTACACAAGGTGTTGAGTTGATCGCAAAACGCTTGGCTCCGGGCGAGATTGAACCAGCATATTCCCTTTCCGGGGGAGCGCCTTATCGCACTGCACCACCGGAGCCCCAGCGCCGCTCTCACTCAACTGCTCGGTAAATCTTCACCGAAGCAATCATCCTTTCACCCGCATAACGGGATGAAACAGGAATACCGTCAGAGACTATCTAACAGTCGTAGACCTGTCAAGATGATGCCCTAGTTAAGTCTTACACGATTTTTGGATGTTTTTTGCCGTAACTGCAGTTCAACGTCGCAGTGCACGTTATGGTATGTTTACACAAGGTGTTGAGTTGTACACAAGGTGTTGAGTTGATCGCAAAACGCTTGGCTCCGGGCGAGATTGAACCAGCATATTCCCTTTCCGGGGGAGCGCCTTATCGCACTGCACCACCGTAGCCCCAGCGCCGCTCTCACTCAACTGCTCGGTAAATCTTCACCGAAGCAATCATCCTTTCACCCGCATAACGGGATGAAACAGGAATACCGCCAGAGACTATCTAACAGTCGTAGACCTGTCAAGATGATGCCCTAGTTAAGTCTTACACGATTTTTGGATGTTTTTTGCCGTAACTGCAGTTCAACGTCGCAGTGCACGTTATGGTATGTTTACACAAGGTGTTGAGTTGATCGCAAAACGCTTGGCTCCGGGCGAGATTGAACCAGCATATTCCCTTTCCGGGGAGCGCCTTATCGCACTGCACCACCGTAGCCCCAGCGCCGCTCTCACTCAACTGCTCGGTAAATCTTCACCGAAGCAATCATCCTTTCACCCGCATAACGGGATGAAACAGGAATACCGCCAGAGACTATCTAACAGTCGTAGACCTGTCAAGATGATGCCCTAGTTAAGTCTTACACGATTTTTGGATGTTTTTTGCCGTAACTGCAGTTCAACGTCGCAGTGCACGTTATGGTATGTTTACACAAGGTGTTGAGTTGATCGCAAAACGCTTGGCTCCGGGCGAGATTGAACCAGCATATTCCCTTTCCGGGGGAGCGCCTTATCGCACTGCACCACCGGAGCCCCAGCGCCGCTCTCACTCAACTGCTCGGTAAATCTTCACCGAAGCAATCATCCTTTCACCCGCATAACGGGATGAAACAGGAATACCGCCAGAGACTATCTAACAGTCGTAGACCTGTCAAGATGATGCCCTAGTTAAGTCTTACACGATTTTTGGATGTTTTTTGCCGTAACTGCAGTTCAACGTCGCAGTGCACGTTGTGGTATGTTTACACAAGGTGTTGAGTTGATCGCAAAACGCTTGGCTCCGGGCGAGATTGAACCAGCATATTCCCTTTCCGGGGTTTGCCGTAACTGCAGTTCAACGTCGCAGTGCACGTTGTGGTATGTTTACACAAGGTGTTGAGTTGATCGCAAAACGTGGTGTTGAGTTGATCGCAAAACGCTTGGCTCCGGGCGAGATTGAACCAGCATATTCCCTTTCCGGGGGAGCGCCTTATCGCACTGCACCACCGTAGCCCCAGCGCCGTTTACACAAGGTTCGTGTAAGACTTAACTAGGGCATCATCTTGACAGGTCTACGACTGTTAGATAGTCTCTGGCGGTATTCCTGTTTCATCCCGTTATGCGGGTGAAAGGATGATTGCTTCGGTGAAGATTTACCGAGCAGTTGAGTGAGAGCGGCGCTGGGGCTACGGTGGTGCAGTGCGATAAGGCGCTCCCCCGGAAAGGGAATATGCTGGTTCAATCTCGCCCGGAGCCAAGCGTTTTGCGATCAACTCAACACCTTGTGTAAACATACCATAACGTGCACTGCGACGTTGAACTGCAGTTACGGCAAGAAACATCCAAAAATCGTGTAAGACTTAACTAGGGCATCATCTTGACAGGTCTACGACTGTTAGATAGTCTCTGGCGGTATTCCTGTTTCATCCCGTTATGCGGGTGAAAGGATGATTGCTTCGGTGAAGATTTACCGAGCAGTTGAGTGAGAGCGGCGCTGGGCTTCGGTGGTGCAGAGCGATAAGGAGCTCCCCCGGAAAGGGAATATGCTGGTTTTCAATCTCGCCCGGAGCCAAGCGTTTTGCGATCAACTCAACACCTTGTGTAAACATACCATAACGTGCACTGCGACGTTGAACTGCAGTTACGGCAAAACATCCAAAAATCGTGTAAGACTTAACTAGGGCATCATCTTGACAGGTCTACGACTGTTAGATAGTCTCTGGCGGTATTCCTGTTTCATCCCGTTATGCGGGTGAAAGGATGATTGCTTCGGTGAAGATTTACCGAGCAGTTGAGTGAGAGCGGTGCTGGGGCTTCGGTGGTGCAGTGCGATAAGGCGCTCCCCCCGGAAAGGGAATATGCTGGTTCCAATCTCGCCCGGAGCCAAGCGTTTTGCGATCAACTCAACACCTTGTGTAAACATACCATAACGTGCACTGCGACGTTGAACTGCAGTTACGGCAAAAACATCCAAAATCGTGTAAGACTTAACTAGGGCATCATCTTGACAGGTCTACGACTGTTAGATAGTCTCTGGCGGTATTCCTGTTTCATCCCGTTATGCGGGTGAAAGGATGATTGCTTCGGTGAAGATTTACCGAGCAGTTGAGTGAGAGCGGCGCTGAGGCTACGGTGGTGCAGTGCGATAAGGCGCTCCCCCGGAAAGGGAATATGCTGGTTCAATCTCGCCCGGAGCCAAGCGTTTTGCGATCAACTCAACGTGTAAACATACCATAACGTGCACTGCGACGTTGAACTGCAGTTACGGCAAAAAACATCCAAAAATCGTGTAAGACTTAACTAGGGCATCATCTTGACAGGTCTACGACTGTTAGATAGTCTCTGGCGGTATTCCTGTTTCCTCCCATTATGCGGGTGAAAGGATGATTGCTTCGGTGAAGATTTACCGAGCAGTTGAGGGAGAGCGGCGCTGGGGCTACGGTGGTGCAGTGCGATAAGGCGCTCCCCCGGAAAGGGAATATGCTGGTTCAATCTCGCCCGGAGCCAAGCGTTTTGCGATCAACTCAACACCTTGTGTAAACATACCATAACGTGCACTGCGACGTTGAACTGCAGTTACGGCAAAAAACATCCAAAAATCGTGTAAGACTTAACTAGGGCATCATCTTGACAGGTCTACGACTGTTAGATAGTCTCTGGCGGTATTCCTGTTTCATCCCGTTATGCGGGTGAAAGGATGATTGCTTCGGTGAAGATTTACCGAGCAGTTGAGTGAGAGCGGCGCTGGGGCTACGGTGGTGCAGTGCGATAAGGCGCTCCCCCGGAAAGGGAATATGCTGGTTCAATCTCGCCCGGAGCCAAGCGTTTTGCGATCAACTCAACACCTTGTGTAAACATACCATAACGTGCACTGCGACGTTGAACTGCAGTTACGGCAAAAAACATCCAAAAATCGTATTCGCGCAATGTTAAAATCGTCTGATGTTGTTTAACACTCTGAACCTTTTCATTTTCCGTTGCGCGGCCTAACAGTTGTTCATAAATCTAAAAAGTCGATTATCAATATTATAATTCTAATTTGAAAATTTACGAAGAGCTCAAAAATAACATCTGAGAAATACGGAAACCTTCCCTATTGATTACCTAGATTTTCTACACATTCGAGTCTTCCTCGAAACAAAATATCAATTTGTAATATCTTCGGTTTACATGGTTTTCACGCCCTCAAGCGGAAAAATATTTTTTGAATAATAGTGTTGATACATATCATCCGGATTTTTCTCCATAGCTTGACTCGATTTTATATTTTTCTATTTATCCAACTACATATCATGCCATATTGAGAAAATTGTGGAGCCTCTTGACAACTTTTTCATTCTTCGAGTAGCATAATTGAAACTTTAAAACATTCATACATATGTCTTATTTTGCTAATGCTTCTCCAATGAATTTTCTAGAACATTCGAGTGTTTTCTAAAACATTCTTCATTAGCATTTTATTCACCAATTTTTAAAAAATCAGGCGGTGTTCAAAAACTCAGGTAAGCGTTTGTTTTGTTAGACCGTAACATTTCTATAGATTTACACATATAATTCGTGTGAAGAAATTTAGTGAGTGTTAATAAAGAATATGAGAACTCGGATCTATTTCCTAAGCCCTCTCTTGATCGGATCAATTCCTAACCTGTCTGAAAAAGCTGTTATAGAAACTGTCTGTGATTTACAAAATCAGATTTTCAAGCAAAAATGTAGAGGAACATTTATATAAATCGAAAAAAAGGAGTTCGTGTAAAATTTTTCGCCCCATATTTCTTCCAAACTTTTCAAAATAGATTTTCGCTATGTTTCATTTATAAGTGCTTATGAATGCATCTAATTATGAGGAAAATGTAATCGAATTTTTTTGAAAACTGTTTTTCTCTTTTTTCATTTATTTTTTATTTGCATTTATTTTCGCATCGAAAAATGATATTCTTAAATTGGCAGAAACCCTATAAATAGAGGAGAAGAACAAAGTTCTGGTTGATTTCATCATTTTTACCCTTTTTCCAGTTTTTTTTTAAATAATGAAGCGCGCTTTGGTTCCTTCAAAAAATGCAGTCTTAATATGGACTGAATTTCTTTCTATTCTAGAGTCGAATCTTTTTTTTGTAGTCATTCAGCTAGGGCAGACATGCCTATTTTGATCAGTATTCTCAGCCTTTGCATTCAGCCTAATAATAAAGTTGGCTCATGACTTACTTGACTTAATCGGTTGGCTTTCGCCTGACGCGGTCATTCCGCATCTTCACCGAGGTGTGCCGTCCTAGTAGTCAGCTGTGTCCATTTTTCACGGTCTTCAGCCACAATTTGAACACATTCCATCCAGCTGTCACTATTCCATTTCCTGCGAAACGAAACATCGCGCCTGAACTGTCTTTCGATGCAGAGTGACTTTAAATCCTCTTTAACCACATCCGTCCAGAACTTTCGCCTACGCCCAGGTGGCCGTTTCCAGACAGGATTTGGAAGCATTTTTAAAGCGTGTTGTACAAGACGTTCCGGCGTTCTTCTTAGTATATGCCCGAGCAGTCGAAGTCGACTTTCCATTGCTGCTTGAGATGGCGTTAGGAGATGCTGGCACCTCCCTCGTGTCAAGCGTTGATGTACTGCGTCGATTTCCTTGTAAAGGTCTTCGTTATGGCATACACGCGGCCAGAAATATCCAAGCAAACGCCTAAAAAGCTTCCTCTCTGTGCAATCCAACCTTTCCATCTGCGTTTTCGGTGCTGCCCACGTCTCCGATCCGTACATCATGATAGGGCGAATAGCGGATAGGTAGACGCGCAACTTGACTTCCTTCGCGATGGTGGTAGACCACAAACACTTGGTTAGAGAATTGAATGCAGACGTAGCTTTCGCACATCGTTGTCGAATATCCGCTGCATAACTACCATCGTTCTTCAGCAAACAGCCCAAATAACAGAAATCGTCCACCAGTTCGATACGTTGTCCGTCCACACAAACTCCAGTTGAAGGCCTCTGAGAGACCCACATCTGCTTGCATTTGTCGGGACGAAGACGAAGTCCATAGGCTGCGGCATACTTCGAAACGAGGTTCACAATCCTTTGCAGTATTGCGTTGTTTTCAGCGAATAACACAATGTCGTCGGCGTACTCCAGGTCGACAAGGGAGCGTCCTGATGGTGTTAGGATCACATCCGCAGGAAACTGTTCTGCAACTCTACGCATGATGTCATCAACGGCGAAGTTGAAAGAAAAAGGTCCTGCAACGGCTCTTGCCTTACTCCTGTTTTCACCTCGAAAGCTGACGTAAATCCGACAGGTGTACGAACTGCTGCTGTTGTTCCTTTGTTCATGTCCTCGATTAACCGAACATACTTTTCCGGGACTCCATCTGCTCGCAGAGCATTGAGCAATCGATCACGATGAGGAGAGTCGAACGCGGCTTCAAAGTCCAAAAAAGCAAGCTGTAATGGCTTCGAAAACCGCTGCCACGATTCAATTACTCTTCTACTTACTCATTACTCATATCGGTCGATATCTCCATCATTGGATGGCTCGTGGCCTCAGCATATCCATTGGGCACAACACATCTCAAGACAAGTAACCCAGGATCGCTAACATGTCCCAATGGCAATTTCCAATGGAAGTGTGGGTAACAGGGTCACCAGACCACGGACATCAACGATAACTTAAAGGCACTGTTCGCGATAATTTTCATCCTCGAATTTTCCATGACAAACGCTTCTCGTGGCTCTCAGAAGCAGAACAGCGTCGAAAACGGGACGAAAAAGCTACCCAGGAGCCGCAAAACGGCTTAGAAAAGTGGGCAAACCCCGCCGCCGTGGGCAAGTCCCGCCTCTTCCCGCCCCTCGACGTGAACAAAGGAACACTCGAAATCGTGAGTTGAGCGATGGTTTCCGATCAAAAGCCCCGTTCTTCTCTTCATTCTCAACTTCTCTCTTTACTCAGGTCAGCTCGCACGCATTGGCTGCAAAAGACGGAAGTTACAAGCCTTGGACAACTCGTCCACCATTTTCCCTAGCTCAATTTTTGAGGGACCGTAACTACGTTCCCAGAAGGTCTTGTACGATTCCAGAAGCATCATTGGAATCAGAATGGGACCGGTTTCAAGATAGGCAAAAAAACAGAAAAGCGATTCTTATCGCGAACAGTGCCTTTAATTAATTGAATACTTAGGCTGAGAACAAGATTTGGAATTGAAAAAATAAACTGTTTTCTGCAGCGAACGACAAAAAACAGGCAAAGGAGGAAAGGGATGTTTTTCCAGAAGGAAAAGCGATTGTTTGGGAGATCAAAGAAAAAACAAATCATAAAATTTCACATCAACATCACAAAAAATTCAAGCTTCATTGCTTTTCTTTTTAAACATTCTCAGAGAAATCCTGTTTTGTAATCCGAATGAGAAAATGTTTTTTTTTTCGAACGATCCTCGTTAAGTTAATTTCCCCGAATCAGTCTCTTGCTTTCTTTCGAATGAATGTAATCCAGTGAATGTATTTCCTGAAATTAGTCATAAAAATGCAAAGAGAAAAAAATCAAACTGAAAATTTATTCAACTTGAAAATCAGTATGGAAAAGTGTTTACGTCCATCCGATCGCTTTTGCAAACTAATAAATATTATTTTGCTGGTTCTGTATTCCGCCTTCAATTTAATAAACTGATATCTATTTATATTTATAATGCTCTGAAAATCGATTTCACTTTTATTTCAAGGTTTATGTTGAGTTGACAAGAAAAAAAAGAGTCGTGCGTACTTCATTCAAGAATGATTGCTTAGATGGAAGCGCTATTCCTTCCCGAAACACGTTCGGAAAATCAAAAATAACATTTCAATTTCAAAAAAATATTATGTTACCTTCTAGATGACATTAGGTTTCTTTGCTGCAGGATTTTTTTTGGAGGATCAGTTCACAAACTCTTTTAGGTAAAAAAACAAATTTTGAGCTGAATTTTTTAAAAAACCAAAGTTTTTGTATTTATTAAAAAATCTATTTTTTATTGAAATTGCAACTTTATTTTTCAACTTATCCCATAATTAGATAGGATTTTTCAGCATTACATGTTTCTTCTACCATGGAAAATTCAAAAAAAAATCAGAAAAAAGACATAAACTTTTCAGCAACGAAATTCTTGAATTTTTTGTGATGTTGATGTGAAATTTTATGATTTGTTTTTTCTTTGATCTCCCAAACAATCGCTTTTCCTTCTGGAAAAACAACCCTTTTCCTCCTTTGCCTGTTTTTTTTGTCGTTCGCTGAGGAAAACAGTTCATTTTTTCAATTCCAAATCTTGTTCTCAGACTAAGTATTCAATCTATTAAGTTATCGTTGATGTCCGTAGTCTGGTGACCCTGTTACCCACACTTCCATTGGAAATTGCCATTGGGACATGTTAACGATCCTGGGTTACTTGTCTTGAGATGTGTTGTGCCCAATGGATATGCTGAGGCTACGAGCCATCCAATGATGGAGATATCGACCGATATGAGCCAACTTTATTATTAGGCTGAATGCAAAGGCTGAGAATACTGATCAAAATAGGCATGTCTGCCCTAGCTGAATGACTACAAAAAAAAAGATTCGACTTTAGAATAGAAAGAAATTCAGTCCATATTAAGACTGCATTTTTTGAAGGAACCAAAGCGCGCTTCATTATTTAAAAAAAAACTGGAATAAGGGTAAAAAATGGTGAAATCAACCAGAACGTTGTTCTTCTCCTTTATTTTTAGGGTTTCTGCCAATTTAAGAATATCATTTTTCGATGCGAAAATAAATGCAAATAAAAAAATAAATGAAATAAGGTAAAAACAGTTTTCAAAAAAATTCGATTACATTTTCCTCATAATTAGATGCATTCATAAGCACTTATAAATGAAACATAGCGAAAATCTATTTTGAAAAGTTTGGAAGAAATATGGGGCGAAAAATTTTACACGAACTCCTTTTTTTCGGTTTTATATGAATGTTCCTCTACGTTTTTGCTTGAAAATCTGATTTTGTAAATCACAGACAGTTTCTATAACAGCTTTTTCAGACAGGTTAGGAATTGATCCGATCAAGAGAGGGCTTAGGAAATAGATCCGAGTTCTCATATTCTTTATTAACACTCACTAAATTTCTTCACACGAATTATATGTGTAAATCTATAGAAATGTTACGGTCTAACAAAACAAACGCTTACCTGAGTTTTTGAACACCGCCTGATTTTTTAAAAATTGGTGAATAAAATGCTAATGAAGAATGTTTTAGAAAACACTCGAATGTTCTAGAAAATTCATTGGAGAAGCATTAGCAAAATAAGACATATGTATGAATGTTTTAAAGTTTCAATTATGCTACTCGAAGAATGAAAAGTTGTCAAGAGGCTCCACAATTTTCTCAATATGGCATGATATGTAGTTGGATAAATAGAAAAATATAAAATCGAGTCAAGCTATGGAGAAAAAATCCGGATGATATGTATCAACACTATTATTCAAAAAAAATATTTTTTCCGCTTGAGGGCGTGAAAACCATGTAAACCGAAGATATTACAAATTGATATTTTGTTTCGAGGAAGACTCGAATGTGTAGAAAATCTAGGTAATCAATAGGGAAGGTTTCCGTATTTCTCAGATGTTATTTTTGAGCTCTTCGTAAATTTTCAAATTAGAATTATAATATTGATAATCGACTTTTTAGATTTATGAACAACTGTTAGGCCGCGCAACGGAAAATGAAAAGGTTCAGAGTGTTAAACAACATCAGACGATTTTAACATTGCGCGAATAGAGTTATACACGAATCCTAAATCACTGGTGTGTTTCAAAGGAATGGAGACAGAAAGAGACTCACCTTTTCATCGAATCACTCCTGCGGAAAAATGAGTAATGTATAGCATCAAATTGCTAGTCAAGAAAAGTTCCATGTTAACATGTAAACATGCAAACCTTCATGAGTTAGCAAATTAATGCATTTGGGATGAGTGTTTCTTCTACAGGACAGTCATGGGAAGCAAACAGATCTGTTGAGCAGCGTCTAGTACTTTGGAGTTTAGTGGAACACTGCTGAATAACGTGGAAAATACAAAGGAGAAGGAGCCAGTCTGGAGACAATCTCGTCCGCGACGAGGGGTGGGACCAGGCCCGCCCCAATAGCCCCGCCCACCCCAGAGCGCCTCATCGGGCGCTCTCAATTTCTCTTGAGCCCAAAAATGCTCAAATTTCTAACCCACCGTATTTAATCCCTTTCCCGTTTAAAGTGTCGATGTATGGGTGTATACTAAATTGGCGACTATTTCTCGATTCTATTTCCCATATGAGCCCGACTGGAGATAGGAGAAGTAACAGGAATGTTGTTTTTGGCCGAAGAGTCATGTTTTGACTAACATAAAACAAACGAAAAATTCTTCAGCTCTTCCAAAAGTTGGAATATCTGTCTACGAAACGTCCTCTGCACAGTCAATCTTAGCTGGTTTTCACAGCTTTCCTAGAAAGAGAAGAAATAGGACGCTATTTCGAGAAAATCTGCCGAAAAACTCTAAACTTTTTAATTTTTTAAAATTGCGATATAACTTCCAAATGTCTTTTTGTACTCTGAGGTTGGGTGTTCCGAAAATATTATTGCTCACTGTTAGAATGAGTGGGTTCTAGTTATCGAGAAAATTGTACCAACACAGAAGATGCAAAATGTCGACGGTAGGGGTTGCCTTTCGTCGGGTAGAGCGCCACCCTGGTTCTATTATAACCTCATCTAAAAACTCAGAAATGAGTGAATGGCCCAAGAGATTTCCATTTATGGTTACAGCTGCTAATGCTATTTTCGAATTTCTAACATAACATGGGACAGAAAATGGGACCTCGTCGGGTCTAAAACTTCTTAAAAATCATCTTTGAAATTTTGGAAACCCGATGCTGCCTACCACTTTAAACTTATGCTAGGAGGAGAAATCGTTTTAGCTGGATACATACAAGTTCTAGTAATTGGGTAAATCGTGTCAACATCGGGGCGCAAAAGTGTCTGCGGCCAGTGTTGCCTTTGGTGACAAACAGTGCCAGCGACTTGGGCGTAATTATGCTCTCGGTTAAAGACTCGAAAATGAGCAAATATCCAAATGGACTCTATTTATGTAAAGTTTGCTTACGTTGAAAATCGATTTCTTTTTTTCTAAGAGACTGAAAATGGCACAACACCACGCAACTTTTCGAAATCGTAATTTTTTTCAAGACGATAGAACTTCCCACTTTGAAAAATTGTTGGGAAAACCTGAAAATGATATTAGCACAAGTAACACTCGAACGTCGTTCCTTTCTTGGAATATGATAGCATAAGTCTTTGCTGAAAAGTCAAATCCCGTAGGAACCGCTATTCGATGTATAATATCTCACTGACTTCTTCGTTAAGTGTCCTCTAATGAATGCACGTAGCAGTACCTTGAATCTACATTCATATAGTGATGAAAAATCAGAAACAATTACATAAGAAAAGATTTTTTGCTGGCCAAAGTCTGATGAAAATGAAGAATCTGAAAAAAAGACACTTGAAGTTTTGTTTTTGAAACTTATCTTCTCTTATCAAATAGTGTTAATGATCATGAGAATAAACAGTGAATTCCAAATTTGTTAAGAGTATAAACTTTTCGCCGGGAACGGTATTTGCAAAAAAGACGCTCAAAACCACCGGCGCCCACCGGCGGCAATGTGCACTCGCCAACCGACCGAACTGTAAGTGTCACTTACATGCAATATAAATTTAAGTTACATGTAATATAAATGTATGTTACATGTAATATAAATGTATGTTACCTGCAATATAAATGTAAGTTACTTGAGACATTCAAGTAAGTTACATTTATATTACAAGTAACTTGTTTTGATTTTTCTAAGTAGACGTTGAAGATCTCACTTCTGCATTTAATCGAAGCAACCGAAGGTAACACGCTTGGTCGATCCCATCGGACCGATTTCTATTTGTGTTCGAATGTACTACAAGTTGTGGTTGACTTTAGTGTTTATTGGAGTGAAAGTGAGACGGAAAAAAGGAAGAAAAAATAGCATTGTAATACGATGGTGGCTGAAAATGGGGGAAGAAAATGTGCAATTCGTTGGCAGGACATTTTGAATTCGAGACCATTTTTTTCACGAACGGGAAGGGAGGAAGCCAAGCCGCTTTTTGAGAAGACCCTGAGGACAGGGACTTGAATTGCTGAGAAACAAAAAGAACGAACGAAATTGGGTGATGTGAACATCGAAATTAGCAAATAATTATGAACGGAAAGCCTCTTAAATGTGAAGGATTCATCAACTCTCTTCGAGTTAATACCAGGAGAAAATCGATGGTGGCCTAACCTTTGGCGCTCCGTTGGGATAGAAAGCATGAAGATTTGAATGCATTTCGTTGAGCGTTTCGACGTCCACCTCTTCCGGTCGTGGAAGTGTGCAGTAGGATTGATAGCGAGAACCGATACCTGCAAAGATCGCAGAATGGAGTTCAGTTATGTGAAAAAGCACGTAAATTTGTCGCACTCTTTTGCGACGAGGAATCTCAATTGTATCACAAACTTATAAAACAGTGTTACCCAGGGTGCGGAAGGTTGGAAAATTACACAGTCAAAAATTGAGAAGGGTCACTGTTTTGACTCCGAAAATATATTCTGAGATAATTTCCTTCCTAACAAAACCTGTTAGGTCTAACAAGGGAAGTATAAAAAGCGTAGGTCGGATCTGCCAAAACGACTAGTATGGTTAGTATCTCTTCTGGCTCAATAGAAAAAATGCGCAGTATCCCGCCGCGAGCAGCAGGTTCAAAAAAGTTATGAGCATTTTTCAAGCCTGGCGAAAAGGCATGGGTACCCCCCCACCATCAAGCATTTTTTTGGAGTTTCAAAAAATTTTCTCGGATTCAGCTCAAAAGTCGTATGTAGAAGTAATCTAGGGTGGCGAACACGAATCTGGAGTCCGTTTATCGAAATTTTGAGGTTTACTGTAGGTTACGGTAGGTAACATGTCATTTAGGGGTCAAAACCCACCTTAGTATTTTGAAAATCGACAAAGGGACGTTAAATTCGTATTCTCCACCCCGAATAACCCCCGTATACGAATTTTGAGTAAAATCTGAGATTTTGACCAAACTACCGTATACCCACCGTAATCTACCGTAATCTGCAAAAGATCGATAAATGGACTCCAGATTCGTGTTTAGCACTCCAAATAACCCTCAGAGAATGATTTTGAGGAATATCTATCGTAAAAAACCGGAAATCTCGAAAGTGGTGTTTTTCCCTCAAAACTTTCCCCGGTTGGGAAGCTTCAAACAAAATTAGCCGAAAACATTGGAAAATCGACTAATTAACCACAGATTCGTGATCAGCGCCCCGAAAAACATCCCTGAGACAATTTTAAGTCAAATTTGGACAATTTTTCTAAAACGCTTCAAGAGCCCTCAATTGGTAGAAATAAACGCCCAGCCGAAAATCCGTACAAGTCCAAAACGCTATCAGTCTGGACAAAGTATGGAAAAAGTGCCTTCACCCAAACTTTGCTCGGGGTGGTGGTTTTGGGCGCTGAACACATTTATGAGGTCCGTTTCCGAATTTTCCGAAGACTAACGCGCTTTTTGGAAGGTAGAAAAAGCACAAAAATGAGCTTTTTAAGCTTGCAACTTCTTAGAACCTGCAGCTCGGGGCGGGAAAAGGTGCAGTTTTACTATTGAGCCACAAGAGATTCTAGCGATAGTGGTCGTTTTGGCAGATCCGACCTACGCTTTGTATACTTTCCTTGTAAGCAAATGCGCTTTGCGCGTTTTCGTAGAAGTCGTAACAAATCGAATTCCGAATACCTGCTGAAAGTGGTCTTGTGATTACTATTCGATATTCCTTATGCTGCCATTTGATAATTCTACTACTTCAACAAAAAAAACAATAAAAGAGAAGCGACGAAAATCGTGAAGAAGTTATATTTGCGAGAACGTAGCTTTAAGGCAGTGGTCGCAATAAAATATGCTTGACTTTTTTTCCGCAATAAACCCTTCTCTGGATTCACAGTAGAAGGACCTATAAGAAAACATGGCGAAAAAAACCTTTTTTCCGAACCAAATTTCAAGCCTGAACTTCCGTTTTTTGAAATTGGAGGAGCCCACCCCACTTCATCGGCATCGGTGATCTTTAATATCAAGAACATCAGCTAGCTTTGAATTGGAATTCAATCAATGAACAATATCCCTTGGAATGACCTACGCAAATATGTATGTCCGTCCTCGTAGAGTCACACATTGAATGGAGAAGGGCTCGCTTTCATTCTTTGGCAGTTTTCATTAGCTAAGTTTCCATTTATTTCCGGCTGTGAGCGTCAATGGTTTTTGACTGCTCAGCATGAGACTGCTATCTTTTTGGGCGGAGCTGTGCACGTGTGCACGAATTGACAACTTAGGGTCTTAATAACCCTATTTTTAGCTTTTTTATTTGCCACGTAACCTTAGTGGTCCTTTAGCCGTTTGCGAAACAAGCTTATTGTTATGGTTTTTCCACAAATTTTCATCGCGATCACTGCCTTTAAACTAGATTCTCAATACCGCAATGACACACCAGACGATGAGAATAGCCTGGTGAATCCCTGAGGAGGATACCATCAAAGAAAACCTCTGCTGCGATAGTTGGCAAATACGAAGGGCCCTGTGTATGAAGCGGCTCTGACCACGCATTTTCTGAGGAGCGTGGACGGCGAAACCCATCCGTATCCCACTGCAACCGTGCTGACGACCACCTCCAAGAGAAGCACTTGCTCTTGGCACGAGGGTGACACAGGTTACAACAAAATGCAACAGTTTGGGTAACGTGAGGAGCACTTCAGACGAAACGATCAGCTATCCATTGGAGAACATAACAATTATGTAGCAAATGAGCCACGAGGACACAGTGAGGGGCCTAATTGAAGAGCGAGTGAGCATTTCTCCTAGATCACTAGATCATCCTTGTGCCGCAACGAATGGAAGTTTTTGACTCTCGAAACAGCAGATTTTTTCAAACCAACTTTTTTTATTAATCGGCAGCACTTTTTAGCTGTTCTTCTGAACACTCCATCCATCGGCTAGCACCTGAAGGATACGAGTTTTCTAATGATGGCCAACTAGTGGTGCATAGCTGGCTCACGATCGGCTAGGATCCAAATTCGGAAGAGGAATATGTAGAAGTTCAGGACGACGAACTGTTGGTGAGAAAGATTTTTTCGGAAGTGGACAAAGAAATTCCACCAGAGTGATCCATTGTTACGATAATTACAGGCTGGCGCCCTTTTAATGGCCACTAGGTTGGGGTGTAGACCCGAATCGATTAACGACTTTTTTACCCTTGTGGAAGGTCAACATTACCGAATCTACCCCACCACATGAGTTGAAGGTGTCACCACAGTAATAATATCTCCCCGAAACTGCAGCGGAATATCAAAATTAGCATTATTTGTCATCAAAATGAGCATAATTAGCTACGAGCATTAGGTGACGCTGAGAGTTAGTATTATTGATCAGCATTTATTGATTGGGTCCCAGAGCTGCAGCTGACGCTAAAATCAGCAGCGCGCATCTAATGCAGTAGTCCGCGACAGCTCTTCGTCGCTGCCGCTGCTACCCGATCATTCCATAGTAATAAAGGAGAGTGGTGTCCGTCCGTCCGTCCGTCTGTCGAAAACTCAGTCAGTCAGTCTGTCAGTCTACGGTGTGCATTCTGTAATTGCAGGCTTACAGAAAACAACAAACGGGGCGTCGTAGAAAGTCAGCGGGACACCAGCGGGAGTGCGCCGGACGCCGAAGAAAATGTGCGGGACTCATATAAGGGCGCCGGACGCCATAGAAAGTGTACGGAATCCATGTAAGAGTGTGCCGGACGCCATGTAAAGTGTGCGAGACCCATGTAAGAGTAAGTCGGACGTCATAGAAAGTGTACGGGACCCATGTAAGAGTGAACGCCATAGAAAGTGTACGGGACCCATGTGGGAGTGCGCCAGACGCCATAGAAAATGTGCGGGACCCATGTTGTAGTGTGCCGGGCGCCATAGGAAGTGTACGGTATCCATGTAGGAGTGCGCCGAACGCCATAGAAAATGTAAGGGGCCATGTAAGAGTGCGCCGGACGCCATAAAAAGTTCACGGGAGCCATGTAAGAGTGCGCCGGACGCCATAGAAAATGTGCGGAACCCATGTAAGAGTAAGTCGGACGTCATAGAAAGTGTACGGGATCCATGTAGGAGTGCGTCGAACGCCATAGAAAGTGTGCGGGACCCATGTTATAGTGCGCCGGGCGCCACAGGAAGTGTACGGGACCCATGTAGGAGTGCGCCGGACGCCGTAGAAAGTGTGCTCGACCTTAGGGGGAGTGTTCCGGACGTCGTAAAAAGTATGCGGTACTACGTAGCAATGCACAGGACGCCGCAGAAAGAAGAATCTCTTTGAAACGAGCTCTAGAACGCTAATCTACAAGATTTGCACCTCACACAGGCCTAGGGCAAGTGCAGTGCAGCAGCGATTCGACAGCGACATAACGCTTGTTGACGATCGCTAGCTGTGCAAGGATCCCCGAAGAAGCTAGCCTGGGCCACCGAGCACAGATACTGAGTTAATTTCGCGTAAACTAATGTCATGCAAATTGTATATGTGAGGCCACTTGAGAATTTCCAGGCTTCTTTAACAGACCATATGAGCTCTGTGAGCTGGTGAAGGAAAATTCGCAATTTACCGAGTTTATCAGAAAAGACAAATGTAAAAACGGCCAGAAAAAGAACAAAAATTAATGAAACAAAAAATCTTTGTCTTTTTCTTTAGTGAGAAAGTTAATATTCGTCATAACATTCACGAAATGCACAATAAATTATCGTACGAGCAGTATAAATAGGCAAGAAAAAGAAACATCACGCGAATTCGTGAAGAAAACTTTACCCTCTCCAAAAGGATTAGTGAATCACCTTCAGCATTTTAAACACGACGAGGTTCGCCGATTCGAATATGTACATCATTCCTAATGAAAACATTTCATTCACATCAAAAAGTTACTTATTCGCAGCACAAGAAGATAATAAAAATATGCGGATTCCATGGAAAGAGAAATGATCGAAAAAACAAACATCGGCATGGATCCTGAATAGAGGTTGGGTTCACTATTGAAGGCTGACGCGAACTCGAAGCGCCTATGCTACAGCATATGACACCGAGTTTGGGCCAACCTTCAATAGTGAACGCAACGTCTCTTCAGGATCCATGCCGACGTTACATAACAACGGATTCGTAAAATGTTCCGAGGAAGAGGCCTGCGCATTCTTGCCACGCGCACGGCATGCGTTTTGACTCAGAAACGTGAATTGGCATGCCTTTGCTGCACTACCGCATGCCGCTGAGTGGCTTTAGCTGATTTTTCGAATTTCGTTCTACTATTCAGAGAACGAAAACGCGAAATCGATAAGAAAACACAAAATTTATCTAGCTAATTCTTCCTCTAAGAAAAACCGGACAAATATCGAAGAACCATCTCTTTTTCACCGCTCTCTCGCTAGATCGTCTAATAGTCTGACCTACTTTCACTCATAGACCATTCAGGCAATTCACCTCCACCCACTGCCTGAGTCCTGTGTTTTACGTGAATTAAAATATTTTCCCCCTGCGTCCGGGACGAGAGTAGAGATGAATCAAACAAAAAGGGATAGTGACCACCACACCTTAGCACTGAATCGCGAGCGCGGCAGAGTTTTAGCATTGGTGCGCATCAGCGCACCCTGTTCTGCTCAGACCCTTCCAAATTTCCTTGTTTTGTGAAGATAGCTGCTTTGTTTTCTTATTTCATCTCTCTTACTCCTGTCTCACGTAATTCGATATTCAATTTGCATTCAAAGTTGGTGCTAAGTACCTTCAGTGTCTATTCCGTGCCCAAGCTCTCGCAACTCGTCTATTGTTGAAATGTGGCTTTCAAAAAGAACTAATTCTAGATGTTTCGCAGCGTTTTTCATGATCTAGACAGTCAAGCACTAAACCTTCGTTTTCTGGTGAGAACTCGAAAAGGATTTTTTTTTATCGTGGACACTGCCTTTGAAAAAATAGGATGGAACGTGAGAAGTGTGAAATGGTGGCAGGGTTTTCTCATTTTCTACTAAGCGCAAATGGGAAGGAATCACGTCTCCACCAGATCCATTTAGGAAGCGTATTGGAACGAGAAGAATCCTATGGCTCGTAACATTTATGTGCCGACAAGACTGAACTAATGAAGAAGCGGGATCGAATCGCTGTCTTTCGAGCCACATTTGAAAAAGCACAGAGAAGACCACAGAATTTTTATAGCCTCGCAGATGTGTCCAACAAATAAAGGCTTCAATGTAGGTATTCAAACACATTCTCGAGGACATGAATTGATAGACAATACCAACTGAAGGTCACCAAAAAATGCCTAACTCAGAGAGAATGCTCAAAAACCTGGAGGTGGTTCCGGAAATTTGTCACAGCCTCATTCGGAGAGATTATTTTAACGACCCATTGAACATTTCCGTAGCTTTGTTATTGCCTACATTAGTGTTCGAATCGCACTGAAAGGAGCAATTTCCAGGAGGCGACGTAAGACTAAGAACACAATTACAGCCTACTTCAATAAAAAACCTAGGAGCAGAGCTCGTTCGATATAGAGAACTTTCGAAGAATGCAGAAACAGGCAGGTTTGGTGGAAATCCACGGATGGCTCTCTACAAACTTTAAGTGGTTAAAACGACATTTGTCGCCGACAAGGATCTCATGAGAACAATGAGCGGATGCTGAAAGGTCATGTGAAGACGAAACCTGAAGAATGTCCACCGCGGACCAGCTGAAAACCGTCGACGAGGACATTGTTAGCCGGCACAATAATTAGAAGACACCGCGTCTTTTTGCGCTGAACAGGCGTTCTTAGCTGATCCAGTTTGTTTCATTCATGGACTGGGATAGAGGCGGACAACAAACGTTTCATCATCTACCTGGAGGTGGTAAGTCTGGGGTATCCCTAGAGCTCTTCATTTTGAGCTTTTCTAGGAGAGAACGGTCGTGCTTCTTCAAAGTGTGCCTCTTTTCCTGAATAGCTGCGTCACAGACCCATAAGGATTTCTTTCACACTGAAAACGCAGTGCGATGCGATAGCAAGACAGCCATGGGTTTTGATCAAGATCACGCCGCCTTCGCTACGAGCCTTGATGGATGTCTTGATAAGGCCCAAGGCGTCGTTTATAGTTCCGGCGGATAGCGGCGCTGCGATAAGCATTTCTAAAAAAATCGACCGTGCCGCGAAGCGTGATCAACATTATAGAATGGCACTTTCACGCGTCGCTCCGCTGCGAAATTATAAAGGACACCTAAGGGGTTGAGCAGGTCGGCATCGCGCCGCGACGCGACCTTAGGCAGGGATCATACTTCCAGCGACGGGCGACGCGACGCAATGTTTACCATCCATATCGAGCGAAAATCGATATGCCTGATGTACACTGTCGCACTGGCTGGACGCGGGAAGTATGATTCCGGCCTTAGGGTCTGAGCACAGTTGCATCGCGGAGAAACGCAGCGTTCTGATATTGTGTCGCATCGACAGATCGCGACGATCTATCAATACGGCTGCCCACCATAAGGTCGCGTCACGATCAGGGGTGTGCGGCAAAGGAATTTGAAGTTTCGGCAAACGGCAACGGCAACGGCAAACCCCGAAAATGGCCGGCAAACGGCAAACGGCAAAACGGCAAACGGCAAAAGCTGTTCTTTCCTATAATACACACATTTGATTGGTCGTGTGGTGAACCATGTAATATCTGCCAGTCACTATGTATCTGGCGTATAACTAGCCTTTACAGGGGGGAAAACCCCATATATCTTGAGCTACTTGAGAGCCTCAGGCGATCAGAGAACTCCATTGTGCTGTTTTGTACGTGATAGTATAGGAGCCTCTATCAAGTTCAACGAGGCCGTTTGATTGCGCGACCTAGCCTAGTCAATCCCGGAACGTGCAGCAAAGCGTAAGCAAGCTTGGTGCGGTGGGAGCGTGCGCCGACCCAAAGACTGTGGCCGATACAGGTACCACAATCAGGTGCAAATAGTTGGTCGAATATGCAATGACTGATCGACATTTTTGGAGGAAGACAGTCCACACCGCGATCAGCAGCGCGCGGTTTAGGTTATGACCGGAGTCACAATTTTTACAGTTAGTAGCCAGAATTAGGCTCAGGGTTCTTTTCGCTCACTCGAAATCACGCCTAGATGGTCTACTTCGTGAGGCCAAAAAAGTGGGGTGAGACTGGTCAAGTTGAAGACAAAGTTCACGATAAAGACAGCTTTGGAGTTTAAGCCAAAAATCAAATACTCCGAAATGGCAAGTTGATCGAATACACAGAATTAGAGGCACCTATTGACAAGTCGACTGGTACATGCGACGCGCGCGACAGAAAGTCGGTCCGCCCACGTCGTCGCTGGAGCTCCGCGCGCGGTGCGTTTAGCCAGCCGACTGCTCTTGGGCGTTTCCCATTCTGTGTATTCAGCCAACTAGCCGGTACAAGGCCCAATACAACAACAATGTCGACTTACTTTTGAGCCGGTTTTCAACACTGTTGCTGCAATGGGCCTCGGACATTTTGATTTCAGGTGAAAACTTTGAGGGCGGCTTCAATCGTTGCCTCCGAAGATTTTTCGTTTTTTTTTTCAAATCTACACCATTTCATAACAAACTCAGCTCTGTCAAGGAGTCAACTCGGTGCTATCGCAGAGGGGAGTAGGGCACTTAGTCATCCCACTTGACCATGCTCATTTTTTCGAGCCGCCCAGTATAGTTGTGCCGTCCGAATATTCAAATAGTTTACATTTGTGCGCCAATATACAAATGTATTTGAACAGTCTTGATTTCCCAGCATTGCTCTAGGAGGGATGTTCCCAAAATTGAAGAAGAAGTGGGCTCCCACTATTCCAAAACCTGCAGCTATGCGTTATTTGCAATTTTATTCGCATGTTGAATAGTTTGGAATGGATATCGGATCAGCACCGTGAAGGGATAGAATCCTGCTCTCTCATCAAAGGCAGTGTTCACGATGAAAAAGCTGCAGGTTTTTTTGGCTAAAACGTAAGCTTTGGGTCTCTCTAGGAAGATTAAGAACGGGAATGCGACGAAAAACGGCCGGTAAGTGGGTGAAAATCTCGTGGGCTAACCAACCCATTGAGCAACTCCGGCCACGTCCTATAACAGTTTCCCTGAATTCGTGGTTAGATGAGCGATGGTTTCCGATCAAGAGCCCCGTTCTTTCCTTCATTCTCCACGTCTCTCTTTACTCAGGTCAGCTCGCACACATCGGCTGCGAAAAACGGGAGTTACAAGGCTCGGACAACTCGTCCACAATGCTTTCCTAGCTGAATTCTGGGGGGCCATAACTCCGTTTCAAGGGGGTCTTGTACTACTCCAGGGACATCATTGTAATCAGCATGGGACCGTTTTCAAGATGGTCAAAAAAACAGAAAAACGACTTCTATCGTGAACACTGCCTTTAATTATTGGAACACATATAGTAGGTTACAGCTAAGAACCAAGAACAGTTCGGATACATGCTGGCATTGGAGAGAAAATGGGAGTTGTTCGATTATTCGGTATTCGAATGGCACAACTATACCGCCTAGCGATTTGAGAGCTAACCCAGGGTTTTCCTCCCATTCCAAAATTAGTACAGTACTTGCGGAGCTGAAAATGAGCGTGGCCAGATGCCCCCCCCTCGCTGCGATAGCACCGTCAACCCTTCTTTTCAGGTAATGATCTCGACATCGAAAATATTATTGAACACTGCCTTTAATGACCGCTGTGAACGTTGTTCAGTTTTCAAAAAGCCGGACATAGTAATTGCAGAATTGGTCATGTTCCTGTCCCAATTATTACCATTAGCCAACCAAACGACGATAAGTGAGCCTATTTACACGAGTTCTTAAAGGCAGTGTTCACGATGAAAATCGTTTTTCTCTTTTCCCACCTATATTGAAAACGGCCCCATTCTGATTCCAATGATGTCTCTGAAATCGTACAAGATCTTCTGGAAACGGAGTTATGGTCCTTCAAAGATTGAGCTAAGGAAACATGGTGGACGAGTTGTCTGAGGCTGGTAACTTCCGTCTTTTGCAGCCGATCTATGCGAGCTGACCTGAGCATAGAGAGAAGTTGAGAATGAAGGGAAGAACGGGGGTAATGATTGACGTCAACGTTACAGTGGGCCCCTCCACTACCCATTCCTAGTGGAAACTGAAACACATTTTTTGTCGTGAACACTGTCTTTAAGTGGTTCGTATGTCTAAAAAAAGATGCTTTCACGCCAAAACGTTTGTACCAATTGTTTTTGCAATTGCGGAACTTGCACGAATCGGTATGCCTCTGGAAAAGCTTTTTTGCGATTTCGGCATTTCTAAGGGGTTAAAAATTTCATGATTAAAAGAGACATTTGGAGGCTCCCAATTCAGAACCTAAACACACTCCTCTGGTAACCGTACCAAAATATCTTTAGCCGGAACTAGGCAAAAAATTATTTGTTGCAGCTTCTAATCGCTGACCAATACAGAAACTGAGGTGAGGGCGCTAACCAGGCCTTCTTGTTTTAACGCATTTTTGCCGATTTTTTTGCCGTTTTAAGCGAAAATTTCGGCAAACGGCAACGGCAACGGCAAACCCCAAAAATGACCGGCAAACGGCAAACGGCAATCGGCAAACGGCAATTGCCGCAAACCCGTGGTCGCGATGTTACTCTGCTCAGTCCTTAATGATGGGCTACCTTATCGATAGACAGCGGCGAGCAATCGAAACGGCAGCCCACTATAAGGTCGCGCCAAGCCGCGATTATACTCTCCTCAGCCCCCAAATGCGATAAAATGCAGAAATACGCTGTCGCCGCTCGTGACGGGCAACTCAGAACGAGCTTTCTCAATCTCGCCCACAGTCCGCACTCTATAAGCGGCAAGAATGAACGCTTTTGAGGGAAGCAGCGAGCCGCTCTGACTATGAGAGACGACCCAGAGCACATGGCGTACCTACTGCGAGACGCAACCTCACTACGCATGGCGAACTTCTCGCCTAACTCCATTTTTTCGGCTTTATTTATCTTAATCTCTTCCTTGAAAAATAAATATTTTTCGAGTAGTTTTTTTTCAATTTGCAATAGTATTTTGTAAAAATCATATTCGAATTTAATAAAATTGAAGAGTTGCGGTGAGGCGGGAAGTTCGTCGCGCGAAGTAAGGTTGGGTCACTTCGCGATGGGGACGGCGTTTGCTTCGGGTCATCACAGGTCCGAGGCTTCACGCCTAGGGCATCATCTATACTCCCGCCGTGTACAATGAATTACTGTAATATTGGTCTCGCGGCGCGGCACGATCGATACCATAAGATTGCACTTCACCGCGCCGCTCAGCGGCGGAAGTATAAACGACGGCTTAGACGCAAAGCCGCTCTCCATCCTTCTTGCTAGCGTTCATGCATGCAGCCCCAGGTTGGTCCCTCTTCAGTCCTGCTGATCAACTTCTTTGTGTTCATCTACTTTCCATTAGTTTCCAAGACTGCACAGAGATTCGGGACAAAGTCGTCACCAGGCTGCTCCACCGAGACTCCTACTTGCTTCGTTAACATTTTCAGGTATTCATGGTTTCCACGTGGAAGCGACTTGCAGGTTGGGCTTCGGAGCAATGCCCCACCACATCTTCACGACCACGACATATTCATGACCTCATGTCACCTGGAGGTCTCTAGCATGTCACCTGGATGTCGTGAAGATGTGTTGTGGGATGACTCCACCAGTCGACCTGCAGGTCACCTCGAGGTGACAACAATCAACTCCCTCCAGCGAGTTTTCCCATTCACACTATATTATATGCAACTTTTAAGCCAATGATTTTATTATGAACATTCAATACTATAGCATGATAGCAACATAGAAAAGTTGAACTTTCAACTTATCCCAAATAAAATAGAGCATTCGCTGTGTCCTTCATATCACTTCCTTTTCAAAACATTAGTAACAGACTACTAGTAAACACGCCCAACAAAAAAAATGGAATGATGAAGAATTTTATAGAGCATTCGCTGTGTCCTTCATATCACTTCCTTTTCAAAAGTTATTTTTTGAATCATCAATCTACTTTGCATATGTTTTTTATTTTCATTTACTTATAATATCTGCGAAAACAATTTTCAACTACAAAGCTCTGGAATGGATCGTACTGGTAAGATGCTGAGAACAATAAAAAAGCGGTGGTTAATGAAAATTGCTTCATTTCAGAGTTTTCCAAAAGATTAATTTTTGGGGAATTCTCAAAAAAGTGAAATATGGGCAAATAGGGTTGCAGAGAATAAAAAATTCAATGTTACCAGGAATTTCTTATCTTCCAATAATGTTTTTGGTTACACCCGGATGCTGGTATACACCAAACTCGAGCCGGAAATCTGCGAAAATATCAGAAAACTGAATAATCCAAGAAAAAAGCGCGAACAAGAGAAGATTCAGCACGGTGCCAATCAGTTTTCCAAATTAGTTGCTTGGGAAATTTGTGAAAAAGTGTGAGATATGAGGAATCTGGATAAGATTACGAAGAAAAGATTTTCAAAACTGCCGATGGGTGCAAACGGGTGCATGCATTATGCAATTCTGTCTACGCTCTCTCACAGTCTGACTCACTCTCGTCGTCTGTAAGACATCTTTCATAGTCCTTATCGCAAGCGCGGACGAGCGGTGGACTATGAAACTTTTCACCGCGCGGCAAGCGCGGGACGAGCGGAAAGCCCCTATGAAATCTCCAGCGGCACCGCCATGGCGGTGCGGGTAACAGTCAGGCCTCAACTGGGACTTGTACAGATATTCCTGGCTTGCATTTGCGTATGCGGTGGCGCAGGATAGTCCCAGAATAATTTATGTTGGAGTTGACTCAAATCGAGAAGTAATTATTGATTGAAACGGTAAAACCGCCACGGCGGTTTGGGCGGCGCCGCTATGGCGGTGCTGATGGACTATGAAAGATGCCTAATGTACCAAGACATCTACGATTGGCTCTCAGGCGATCGCGTGGGTCCCTGGTCCGTTAAAACGCCCCTTTCCCAACTGAACTGATCGGATCTGGCTGATCGGCGGGGTTTCGGCATGACTCATAACTGCCGAAGTTTTCGTGGTAAAGTCTCATACGTGGCGTAGTTTTCGGGGCAACGTGTTGCAGTGCTTGCACTCTCTTTCTCTGATACTCTCGTTTAGAGCTCGGAAATGGCAGCCCACGATGTATACGCTGCCCTGGATTGTGAGGTGGTTGTGCTTGTCACGGTCGACGTTGCACGGGATATCGACGCTGTGGCGGGCGTCAGTGGCATGTTGAATTGCCAATCCTGCCTCTCAACCTGCCACCGATGCTCGCGACTGCTGGTGTGGTAGGTGGTGGTCGGTGGGAGGCGATCAGGCGGAACTTTCGATGTAAATACCTGGGTGTGACGTCATACTGAGTGGTCGGTGGGAGGTGACTAGGCCGAGTGTTCGGTTTGCACGGGTGCACTGTGACGCGGCATCGCAAGGTCGGTGGGAGGTTGACACGCGAAGTTTTCGGCACGAATGGAGGAGTTTTCAGGCCTCGCCCGCCCCTTTTTTCGATTCGAGCGGGAGCAGGCTACCTGTTCAACTCTTCTCAACCGGCCACCGACCCCCGCGAATGTGTGAGCTTCTCACACACTCGCGGGGGTAGGTGGCCGGTTGAACGAAGTTGAACGAGGCCAAAGTGCATCCCACTCGAGAGCAAAGAGAGCGGGCAAGGCCCGAAAACTTCCCCATTCATGCCGAAAACTCCGCGTGTCAACCTCCCACCGATCCTACAATGCCACGCGTCATCCGCCACTTGGCCCGTTCACACCTGAAAGCTCTGCGCTATCACCTCCCACCGACCACTCAGTGTGACGTCACAACCCACATGCTTACACAGAACGTTTCGGCCTAATCACCTCCCACCGACAACCACCCTCCTGCCACTCCTGCCGTTGCGAGCGTCGGTAGCACAGGTGAAGAGGGCAGTACTATTGGACCTATCAACCTACCACCGACGCCCGCCAACCGTCGATATCCCGAGCTGTCAACCGTGATACTGCACAAAAACGCCTTACATTCCAGTGCAGCGTATACATTGTGGAGCTACCGATTCCGCGCTCTGCACACTAGAGAGAGTACCGGGAGAAAAACAGTGCAGACACTGCAAACACGTCGCCCTGAAAGCTCCGCCACATATGGGGACATCACCTGAAAACTTCGGCGAACCACGATCATGCCGAAACCTCCGCCGATCAGCCGCATCGGATCAATTTCATTCGGAAAAGGGCGTTTAAACCTCCCACCGAGCCCCGCGATTGCCTGAGTTGTAGCCGTCACACCACAACAGAAAAAGCAAAACGTTCTTGCAGATTATGCTTCGTCACCTCTAAATCACAGAAGAAAACAGCAAGGAACTGTGGGCTCGAGGTGTTCCAGGTCCTGACCTGCTTTGGCAACGTAAGAGGCCTGCTCAAAGGACGATTCCAGAGCAGACTCCACGACGACCCCCATTACTTTTTAACTGTGACGGCATTACTTTAGCAGGTATCAGCGACAACCGCTCTGTATATTCTGGGTGAGGGCGAAAACAAACCAATGGTCATAGAAACAAAAAATGAAAAAGAGAGTTCCAAGTGAAGGCAAGACCACAACAGAAGGGCAACCCACATTTGAAGTTCCAACTAATCTTCGAGATATTCCGGCCACTCGAGAAGCAAAAATTTCACAGTTACAGACAGCAGAAAACTACAGAGCAGTCAAAGTTGATTATTAATAGGCACAGAAAGCAGAGAAACTATAAAGAATAGGAAAAGCCGGATTGGGAACAGTGGTGACGAATGTCGCACAGATTATATCATATCATCATGAGTCCGGAAGCCTCCACGATGACAGAACTCAGCCTTTGATCAAGAATAAACAGCAGGTTGGAACGCGGCAATAGCGAGCGTGATCAAAAACAGATATGATAGCCAAGCATCTGTTGTCAAATAATATCCGAGTAGGCTTGATAAGGGTCAAACACTCACAGTATCCAATTCCTGCCTCACTTTGCCGGCTTTGCGGACGCGGTTGTTGACCCATTGCTGACGCGGAGCGATAAGCCGCTGACGGAGGCACTGAAATTTGGAATAACAGCTTTTCGAACAGATATCTCAGGAACCTTCTCCCTCACGAAAGTGTCCAGGCGGAGCTGGAACGAGGTGAACACGAGCGGTCCCCTCCATGCCTTTACGGGGTTGTTTATACTCTCGCCGCTGAGCGGCGCGGCATAGCACTTTTCTGTGAGGGGTTGTTTATACTCCCACCGCTGAGCGGCGCGGCGAAGTACAATCCTACCATACTGATCACGCGCGCCATACGATTAAAATTATAGAATAGCAGTACTGTCGTTTATATCTCCTCTGGGCGGCGATAGTATAAACGATCCCTAATATGTATTGATCACGGGGAGCTACGCGAAGCGATAGATATCGTAGGATTGCGATTCGCTGCACCGCTCTGTTGCGGATGTGTAAACGACCCCTATGGCAGATGACAAGTCAATTTTTCCATGCTAACCGGCAACTTTCTAGAGTTCCTTTCAGAATTTAGTTAAGTACCGGAGTGAATATTACAAGAATAGGTTCAAAAAACGGAGTAAAAGTCGAAGAATAGCACAGTTCACTTACGATCGGCCTTAAAAACGCAGCGCGGCCGCACGCGTTCAGCTTCGCCTAGCTCCACTTGGATTCTTTTCTATTGGACAAATTGTGTATGATAAGATGAAATCCTCACATCGACCCCAGGTAAGCTTTTGCTCCTTCGTCATCTGGGGCGGCGCTTCCTGGCCTGGGATTTGTGTGTGGTGAGTTGCCTTCCGGCGTTGAGTGTGATCTGTGGGTGGCTCTAAATTCCTTATCTGACGAATAACAATTTTGAGACCCCAATCAGTGTATTTTTTTCCTGAAGGTTTAGGAGTACAACGTCCTAGGTTCGGAAGAACCAGGGATGAGCGGGAAGCACTGTTTCCGAATGTTCCAAAAAGCAGAGTTCGGGAAAGGTACGCTAAAAACGATAGGAACTCGGAATTCCGCTCATACCTGAATTGACTCTGAGAGTTTGGCGAAGAATTAGCCCACTAGACTCCGCAGCGGCTCCTGTTAGGTCATTTTCCTGGATATTTCGCCGCTGTTTCTCGGCTTTTCATAAAACGGACAAGACGTATCCGAGAAATAGCTACGAAATAATCAAAAGTAGCCAGAGACGCAGCCGTCGCCGGCTCGCCGAGCCGCCAGTCGGGGCCACCAGCTTTGGTTGGGCAGGGCCTCCAGAAGCTAGACAAGGACCAGTACCTCCAAACTTGGGTAATCTAAAGCGCCGACGGAGGTGCTTGAGATCTGAGATAATACGTCGTATTCCAGAGGCATATTGACCTGGAGAGCATTATTTAAAGGCACAGTTCGCGATAAACTTCATCCTCTAATTTTTCATGACAAACGCTTCTAGTGGCTCTTAGAAGCAGAACAGCGTCGAAAAAACGCGACGAAAAGCTACCCAGGGGCCGCAAAACGGCTTCGAAAGGTGGGCAAACCCCGCCGCTGTGGTCAAGTTCCGCCCCTTTCCGCTCCTCCACGTGAACGCTCGAAATTGTGAATTGAGCGATGGTTTCCGATCGAAAGCCCCGTTCTTCCCTTCATTCTCAACTTCTCTCTTTACTCAGGTCAGCTCGCATATATTGGCTACAAAAGACGGAAGTTACAAGCCTCGGACAACTCGTCCACCATTTCTCTAGCTCAATTTTTGAGGGACCGTACCTCCATTCCCAGAAGGTCTTGTACGATTCCAGAAGCATCATTGAAATCAGAATGGGACCGGTTTCAAGAAAAGCAAAAAAAAACAACAGAAAAGCGATTTTTATCGCGAACAGTGCTTTTAACGGCTATTTCGGCAATCAGGCAAATCACGACTATTTCGAAGCATTTTTAATTCCAAAACCCTTAGAGGAATACCAGAACCGGACAGCTTTCTTTACACATGCAGTGACTACGGGGGAAAAATCTAATCGTCCTGAGAATGGATTGGACAATCATTTGTCTCTCAAAAATAAAAATGAAATACATTAACGACAACACAGGCTAAAGAACCCAGGAGCACTGATATCGAAAACAAACGCCGAGCTCAGAATAGCAACCTAATTTCCCGAAAATAAAAATATTACTGGCACAGCGAAAAAGTACAAGAGTAGAAAATCTCGAAATAGCTGAAAAACTTGGGGTATTTTATTAGTCAGTAGTGAAACCTGTAGTCGGCAGGGTTTTCTTCACTACATTAAAGGCTAATTCGTGCCGAAATCCTAGCCCTTTGCCCAAATGGATTGGAATGCCTTACTCTACTACCGGTTTTCTTGAATTCACTGACATTTCCGCTGCTCATTTTCTCTATCTCATCGCATTCCTAACATCGGCCATTTACGACAACTGCCTTCAGCTAGAAACAAGAAAATGGCTTCCATCGTGAAGACTTCTTTGACGAAAAGTCAAACCCTCCTTCTCCACCCCTATTTTCTAAGTCATTATTGATGGACACCTACGCATAGGTGGCAGCAATATCCACAAATCCGCACATTCGCTTTCAAAAGAAATGTGATTAAGTGAAATCGCTGACCGTGCATAACATTTCTTGACGGAGGCTGGTTCGGGTAGACAAACGGATTCGGCTTGTTTGAGCGATGAATTGATCCATTCTGTGACGTCTGTTCGGAAACTGGAAATGAACATCAATTCATATTCCCGGTTTTGAAAATTATCACTTTTGGCGAAACAGCTCCTGTGCGCTTTCGAACTTTTTTCTTCTTTAGGGATTGTGTTTCACAGAGGTGTCAACAAGGGGTGGGAGGATGGGCATTTTTGATTTTCGTAAATCGAAGAAGTTAAACTACACGAGCACTCATAATTTTAGTCTTAATAGGTAACAAACTAACACACGGCCCTAAATCTAAATCGATATAGAAAAACCATAGCACTCAGTTCACCCAAGAACAAAACGAAAGCATATTATGATCATAGGTTAGCGATAGAGAGTAGTAAGAAGTGCTAAAAATAGCGAAGAGAGCCGAATTTCTCGAAACGTTGAAGGTGAGAAATTTGTTAAAACCCTGAAAGCGCTCAGAAATCAAAAATGGTGAATCGTATTTACACACAACTCTGATGTTGATTACCTTCCTTCATGGGTGCATCGGTGGTTCAGTCTGTATAGGCTTTGGGCCCCATAATAGTTAGCCGAAAGCCGGACTAAGCCGCCATGTTGATTACCTTCCTTCATGGGTGCATCGGTGGTTCAGTCTGTATAGGCTTTGGGCCCCATAATAGTTAGCCGAAAGCCGGACTAAGCCGCCCTTAGTACCCTTACGCCTTCCTGAGCCGTCCGTCGTAGTCGGCAATCGATTATGAAGGCGTGCTCGAGCGCACTGCGACCGGCTCAGTACGGCCACAGGTAGGGAGACTTTTCACTTTAGTAAGCGATGTATTGCATAAGTATCGACCTGGGGCGGCTACAGCTAGATATGAACGGGCCAGCCGAGCTCACGCTTAACTTCATTTGTTAGTTGGTTAAGGTTAAGTACAATTCTTCGTTTTGGTGTGCTCTGAACCAAATGAGTTCGGATACAGCCATTCTGGGGGTTAGGAAAATTAGCGAAGAACATCATTCTCAGAACTCACTCGAGGGCAGCGGCGTCGTCGTTCTGCTCAGCGAGTTAGCCTTGAAGGGTGTGTGTAGCCATAAGTGGGTTGTGACGCATTCTGTAATACCGTTTTTTTTTTGAAAAATATAAAAACTAAGCACGGTTGTTAACAATTTACAAATAATCAGGCTAACACTATGCACTGGGTGATCAATAGCATACAGATTTCGCGAGCATTAAATGGAGTGTCCAATATGAAAACTTATTCTGACTTTTTCTGACAGAAGTTTGCATTTCGGGGTCTATCAGAACCATGTTGCCAGAGAAGCCGGCTAAAACGGACTCGAAATAGCTCCACAAAGCCTCAAGGTTGGAACTCAGCTCACTGGCCACGCCCCTAATTGCATGGAAACTATAGAGGCGGGGGCGTGGCGAGTGGACGGTGTTCCCAGTTCGGGTCTCATAGGGTCATTTCCGGCCCGTTTTCCTCGGTTTTCTCAACGTGCTGGCTGTGGTAGTGGGCCTCTCATCAGTTTATTTCTGCAAAAAATTCAAACTTGGCTTTATCGTGTACTCGACCCTCGAAGTCAGCAAAAGCGCTCGCAAACGTGGCTGAGATGTGGGTCCTAAATCGGGTCGTACTCCTCCTAATAGAACGCGCACGACATAAGAACGTTAGAAAATTAGTGGAAATTAGTCTACTTGAGTTTTATTGAGGCATAAAACATAAAGCGTAAACATTATACATAGTACACGCCGTAGGAGTCCATTGGCATTGCCATTTCAGCCATTTTATCACTAGCATCGCTATTTTAAGCCAGCAGGTGTGCTCCTGTGTAAGTCGTCCACTTCCATTACTATACAAAAAGAACCCGTTATTTCCCTATCTGCGTCACGTTTACATCGTTTTTTTTCGTCAGTTCCCAAAACTATGTACTAGTTCAAACCTTTGATTTGTTTCATAAAATCGTATCATTTTTGTTCATCTAATAATCCTGCAAGTCAATTTGGAGGTCGGAAAAATGCCCATGACACGATCGCTGCACACACACGTGGACCGCGTGGGCGGGCAGTCCGATTCGCTGAGCGAGACTTTACACAAGTTAGGACCAGCAGGAAGATGCCACTGGATCAGGAGTTGCAGAATTGTTTTCCACTTTTTTGAGGCAGTGAGGATGTTTCCGTATGTTATTGACCACCGTGTGGACATTGTGGATAACCTCTTCTCCTCTCCTTGCGCCATTCCTGTCCACCGTCTTTTTGTACTTCTTCGGATTGGAACTGCTTACTGACGTGATCGAGGTTTTCAGGTGGACCACTGGTTTATCACCCTCAACCATACCTGAAAAAAGTTATATGATTTGCTGGGTAACAGAATATTACAGATTAAACGGGGAGAGAAATTTCAGGTTGACGAAGAAAGCAGCTTCAAACGCCTTATAGGTTGAAGCCTCAATTTTTCTAATAAGATACTTGTCTAAAAAACAGACTTGCGCAAGAGAAGAGAGCGGAGACAATAAGTCGTCATATGGCAATCAAGGTTGAGCGGATACTGATTTTGAAAAAAAAGGGATAATGAATAACGGACGATTTTCCCCAAAAATAGCCGGAAAACTGATAACAGAGAAGGAAAAACAAAAAAATAATAATAAACAACATAATGAATTTGAATTACTGTGCTTATCTGGACCGAATTCCGATCCGAAATTGCGTCCCGACCCGCTTTGCAGCCGCACGCGCTCGAGTCGGTCAAGCTTCCAGCGCTAAAGCCGACTCGATGTGGCTTTTTAATACAATTTTCTCCAATTTTTCTGAGTTTCCTGTTTCTAAAACCCACCTAGAGTCAGCAGATCGGCAGCTGTGGCGCTGGAAGCTCTTTTGACTCGGTGTGCGTGCGGCCGCAAAGCGTGCCGAGACGCAATTGCGGACCGGAATTTGGCCGAGATAAGCACGGTAATAACGAATCAACCATGCAATAAAGCATCCAAAAAAATGAACAATAATATTACTCATGTAGTACATGTATGAGAAATAACCAACTTGAAGATATTTTAAAGAACATGATATACCTTTAATTCACGGAAAATTTGTCTACTTGATTCATGGGGAGTTTAGAACCGCGAAAACGGGGGGTATGTCATATAATATTGCAACGCACTGTATACTCTAACAAAGCTAAGAATATCCCCATGTTTGATTGTCATGAAACCTAAGGACTTTCGTTCTCATGATGAATTTTTCTGCCTTTTTCAAGGAAAATACCCCAACGTTGTTCAGTGAAGTTTGCAAATACTGAAGATTCCCAAAAACCGATGTAGAACACATCTCCTTCGGAACTACTTCCCAAACTTTTGAAACGACGAGTTGTCGAAACGTCAGGAGCTCCGCATCTTCGACTCTTAAAGGCACAGTCCAAACTCAAAATCGGTTTTCTGTTTTTCTGTCTAGCACAAAGGCGGCCTCTCGCTGATTCCAAAGATGTCCCTTGAATCGTTCAGGACCCCCTGGAAACGGAGTTATAGCCCCTCAAAAATTGAGCTACGGAAGCATGGTGGACGAGTTTTCCGAGGCTTGTAACTTCCGTCATTTGCAACCGCTGTATGCGAGCTGACTTAAATGAAGAGATGAACTGAGAATGAAGAGAAGAACGCGGCTATTGATCGGAAAGCATCGCTGATCTCGCCACTGTTGAGCTCAAAAGATCGTAAAAGGGGCGTGCCAAAGTGGCTTCCCGAGGTGGGCGCCCCAGGGTGGCCTCCTGCTCGCTTATTCCGGAGGGGTGAGAGCTCGCGCCCAGCAAGTGATATGCCCAGGTGGGTCTATTTCTGGTGTGTGAAAATCTCAGATTTCGTCCCTAAGCTTGGACTGTGCCTCTAAGAACGTGTGGAAAACAGAAAAAAACTGCCATAAAAAGCTAATTATATTTTGAGCAAGCTGGATTACGACAATAAACACTACATCATATGCTTCATTACTTCAATACTTAGGGATATGCGCTGAGCAGAGTCAAACGCAAGCTGTTTTTATAGCAACAGGGTTTGGAGCTGTGGAAGGTTTTGCCTGCGTCCGGCCGCAAACCTACTGCTAACCTCGCGCCTGACTGGAACTTGCCGAGAGTTTGCTGCAGGACTAAAATCTACAGCGGGCACCTCCGCTTGACTCTCTTCCGTTGTAAGGCTCGCGACGCCTGTACCATGCCATGAACCTGCTTACCGAATCGAAAGCCCCAAAAAGACCTCATTATGTACGATGCACGATTACCTATGTGACCGTCGCTCGCTCAGTAACCGGAGTTTGAGGTGTTCTAATGCATCACTCGAGGAACGCTAACGTAACAACCAAACTCTCCCCGTCTTTCAGAGGAAAGGAAAAGCAAGAAAAGGAGGATTTTGTTTTGAAAAGAACAGAAAAGCTTCTAAAAAGTAGGCATCTTATTTTTGAAATATCTCAGAAGGTTTTTGGAACCGTGACTTTGATAGAACTTGCCGTGAACCATCCGCGAACCTGCCGAGTCGTAGTATCTGAGGCGACGACCCGTCAGGTTTGCAAAACATCTTCCGCGAAACATTCACAGCGCAGCGAGTCTGACACCGAGTAGTTCGTGACAGGACCTTCACCGAAACACGAAAACCCTCTCTCAAGATCACTGCGAGGGATGAGTTGTCTCGCCTTCTGCGCCCCTGATTCCACTCGGAACCACCCGGCTTGAACGGAGCAGCGGCGACGCGTCGATCTGCAAAACTGAACAACTGCCTTTCGCGTGCAGAGAGCCTCGTCCGGAACACTGATGATGCATGAGATGCATCGTCGCGGTCAGTCGCGGCAAATTGCGTACGAGCAGACTGTCCGCTCATGCGGTCGGCGTAGTCGTCGAGCCGCTGTCGCGCCCGCATTTTTTCAGCCAACACAACCGATTACCAGACATGTTTGACGAAAAGTGATTGATATTCAGGTCACCTTGATTGCAGCGCTGAGCGTTTAGAAACGCTGATCCGGAAATGCCTCTGGGTAACGACCGCTTGATACGCACGCCGACTGCGTGCGTGGACAGTCTCTCTATCTCGGACAGAATTCATGACAGAACCGGTTGAAAGATTACGAAGCAAAAGGTTTCGCAACACTGCTAAAGAAATAGAGATTAAAGTGTTTCACACTAGTTGAAGCCTTGTTATGCGGAAAATGATTTGGTGCAGATATTACACGTGCCGAGTGCTGAGTGCGTGATAGCGGGTGGAGTGCTGATCAGACTGTAAGAGAACAGGAGGTGCGGCAAAGAAGGCCAACCCAAATTTGGCAAACGGCAGCGGCAAAGGCAAAATCTGTTTGCACTTTACTAGAGCCGCATTTGTTCACTAGTCTGGTATTTCATGCAATATCTGCAATTCACTTTCAGTAACACTTGCAGGAAAAGAATCTCTCATTTCAAAAGCTACATGAAAGCCTCAGGCAATTAGAGAACGTCAGTAGCGCTGTTCTGTATGTTATCTGTATATGACGCAGAATCAGTTTGAATCAGGTCGTTGGATTATTCTTCACCGGAGGCAGCTCTGTTGCTGATTGGAGTTTCTGCTGGCCATGCTACTACGAATGGCGCGGTGGTAGTGCACGCTGTCCCAGAGATTGTCGCCGAATTTCGTCTCCTCCACCGGACTTAAATTTTATTAATGGGCCTTTTGTACTGCGCCTCAGGATCACACTCCAAGAGTTATTTGAGGGTTTTAAAGCACATTAGAACCTTGTGATTGGTGACACAGAGAGGAATGAGAGGTTGACGATAGAGATACCGGACCGAAGTGTGAATAGATGGGCCACTCTGACTTCGAATCCGTTTTCAAATAAGGCAGCCAGGGTTGTAATGGTAGCAATCTACTGTCGTTCCCGGAGCCAAATTCCGGTCCGCAATTGCGGACTATGGCTGTTAAATCACGAGACACGATGATAATCGTGCTGAGAGGAAGACGGATCAATCAATGATTTGTGATGCAGCAGCGTTGTCGCGAATTCGGAAAGGAATTCGGCTCCGATGCGCTGTACTCGCTGCACCAGATTTTGTTGTCGTCCGGGTGCTTATATGAGCAGGGTGGGCCACTGTTGTATCGCACGTGACCGCGCCCATTTCCTGATGCATAGACTTTCCGGATTTTGGCGGGGAGGAATCTCCGCGTACTCAGAAAAGCAAAAACAAGCTTTTCGTGATATGAGGTAACTTGCTTGAATGTTACAAGTGACTTAAATTCATAATACATTCCAAAATACACTTTTATTATATGCCAGCAGCGTTTATCTTTTCATGGATGGCCATCACGCGACGCAGACCGTCCCCATGCGTCCCAGACTACGCTACACGAGAAAAGCGACGTGCGGGGCCTTCCTTGTGCTCTGGGATAGGTGCCTCAAACTTGGGCAATTTGCCCGACAAATAATTTCCTAAGCTGTTTGAGTGCATCGTATCTAAATTCAAGAGCGGACAAATGCCTCTTCTCCAATTTAAGTTACTTGCGACTTATCCTGTGCAATTAATTTGACTTACTTTGACTTAATCAGTTGGCTGCCTGACGCGGTCATTCCGCACATCTTCACCGAGACCTTCCGTCCTATTGATCAGCCGTGTCCATTTTTCACGGTCTTCGGCCACAATGGTGAACACATTCCATCCAGCTGTCACTATTCCATTTCCTGCGAAACGAAACATCCCAGCCTGAACTGTCTTTCGATGCCCGAGTGGCTTTAAATCCTCTTTAACCACATCCGTCCAGAACTTTCGCCTACGCCCGGAGTGGCCGTTTCCAGACTCAGGATTTGGAAGCATTTTTAAAGCGTGTTGTACAGAGACGATCCGGGGTTCTTCTTAGTATATGCCCGAGCAGTCGAACGTCGACTTTCCATTGCTGCTTGAGATGGCGCGTTAGGAGATGCTGGCACCTCCCTCGTATTAAGCGTTGATGTACTGCGTCGATTTCCTTGTAAAGGTCTTCGTTATGGCATACACGCGGCCAGAAATATCCAAGCAAACGCCTAAAAGCTTCCTCTCCGTGCAATCTAACCTTTCCATCTGCGTTTTCGGTGCTGCCCACGTCTCCGATCCATTACATCATGATAGGGCAGATGGCGGATAGGTAGACGCGCAACTTGACTTCCTTCGCGATGGTGGTAGACTACAAACGTTTGCGATTAGAAGAATTGAGTACAGACTGTGGCTTTCGCACATCGTTGTCGAATATCCGCTGCATAACTACCATCGTTCTTCAGCAAATGGCCCAAATAACAGAAATCGTCCACCAGTTCGATACGTTGTCCGTCCACACAAACTCCAGTTGAAGGCCTCTGAGAGGCTTACATCTGCTTGCATTTTGTCGGGACGAAGACGAGAGATCCATAGGCTGCGGCATAGCTTCGAAACGAGGTTCACAATCCTTTGCAGTTTTGCGTTGTTTTCAGCCCGAATAACACAATGTCGTCGGCGTACTCCAGGTCGACAGGGAGCGTCCTGATGGTGTTAGGATCACATCCGCAGGAAACTGTTCTGCAACTCTACGCATGATGTCATCAACGGCGAAGTTGAAAAAGAAAAAGGTCCTGCAACGGCTCCTTACTTATACTCCTGTTTTCACCTCGAAAGCTGACGTAAATCCGACGGGTGTACGAACTGCTGCTGTTGTTCCTTTGTTCATGTCCTCGATTAACCGAACATACTTTTCCAGGACTCCATCTGCTCGCAGAGCATTGAGCAATCGATCACGATGAGGAGAGTCGAACGCGGCTTCAAAGTCCAAAAAAAAGCAAGCTGTAATGGCTTCGAAAAGCGCTGCCACGATTCAATTACTCTTCTCACGACGAACACTTGGTCGATGGTCGATCTTCCAGGTCGAAAACCGGCTTGCTCATCTCTGGTCGTTCTATTCACGATGTTTGATAAGTCACTCGAGAATGATACGTTCTAAAACCTTGTACATGACACGAAGTAGAGAGATTCCTCTGTAGTTCTTAGGATCCGTGACGGATAGCTACTTGTGAAGAGGTACGATGATCGCATGTCTCCACGAATCAGGTATCCTTTCGCTCATCCATATGGCTTTGGATGGTATTTGGTCATTTCACGAATCCCAGACGGAGGAAGAGCTTTCAGCATTTCAGCAGTGATGTTGTCATCTCCACCTGCCTTTCCATTCTTCATTTTTCCGGACACTGTCCAAAAACTTCCAGACTCAGTCAGCGGTTCCTCACTGACATCATAATGTGCTCTCTGAACATGCGGGAGCTCAGGTACTGATGGCGCTGGACGATTCAGTAGTGAACTGAAGTAATCCTTCCCATATTGGCAGCGTCGCATCACCTGCTGCAACTCCATTGGTAGTGTTCAAGACAGGAGAACATCTCTTCTATCTTCCCGCTATACTGTCGCAGCAACGTGTAGGCTTTCCTCGGATTCTTGCTTCTCCTCCCAAGCCTTCTCGAACTCCTTAGCTCTACACGTCCACTCTCGTTCGCGGTCACTTTGAAGCTGCCGACGCAACTTCCTCCTCAGACGCTTCTCACTCCACGAAGTTTCCTGCAGTTCGGAGCACATACTCTGTTGTAGGTAGATGTCGTTTTCTTCTGAGACGTAGGCGAACTTCTTCTTAGAACTCTTGTACAACCAGGAGTGCCTCTTTGAAAACGTCCTGGATGCATTTGACCAAAAAGAATCCGCGTCGTAAGTTTCTTCTTAGTCCGTACTCCCGATGTGAATAAGAAACGCGTTGTCGGAACATTCCTTCTGCACTCTTCATCTCTGAGACTTGTCATGTCAATCCTCTGGAGAAGCTGAGCCCTCAGCGCCCTCACATGAATCCTCGCAGTGAAGTTCAACAGAACAGGACGGTGATCAGAATCGGGTGCGACATCCCACACAGCTCTAGATCTTTGAATGTCCGATGTGGAATATTCCTCGTCAGGACATAGTCAAGCTGTAGTTTCAAAGTTGTCATCTTCCAGCCGCTGCTCTTCTGGAGAGAGCCGGGTTGATTCCCTGCCACGTAAGCTGATGGCGGCGATGATTCCTCTTTTGAATGTCGATGCAATAATCAGACCACTGCGTTCTAAAAGTCGACGAGGCGGTAGCCGTTGTCCGATGTTTGCTCTCCCACTGGGTAGAACCATTTACCGAGTACTTCGGAGTTTCTGATCAAGTCCCATCTTCGCATTTGCGTCAATCCCCACGACAACAGCATGTTGACAAGGTATCCTGGCCAGCAACGTGTTGGAGTTCACTCATAAAACGCATCCTTCGAAGTGTCTTCAGCGGTTTCCGGTGGGCGCATGAGCACTCGCTATCCACAGATTGAATCCTCTGTGATCCCGCAGTCGTGGAGTACATTTGACACGGCGTTGAGCCGAACTCCTTATTAATACCATTGAAATCCTTCCTTACAGCTATTGCCTGGCCTCCCACTCTCCTATGCGTCAGCGTTACCGCAGTGCGATGGGTGTACTCTCCGACGCTATTGGCAGGTCTATCGCTTGAGGCGGGTTTCTCACTTAAAGCAGCAAACGGTGCATGGAAATAGCTCAGAAGTCTGGATAGCGCAGTTTTTTGGATATCACTCGACGGCTTTGATCTGACAGTTCAGATTGGCGAAATTGTGGCTTGTGGTTAAAGACTCCATGACTCCCTAGGTACGGATCCTAAGGTGTTATGGACCGGAGGCCTTAGACCTGTGCCGGACGGCAAGCAACTTTATGCAATGTGCGGGGATACTTTCGCGATATAGTTGTGCACGCTATATCGCTCGAACGTTCCCTGTGTACACTCAAACGTCTGCGCTGGGTTCAGCGTAGAAGCAGGGGGGCACCAACGAGCAGGTACCAACAGACTTGTATACACACTCAATTAATTTACATAAAACATATTGGCGGCGCACATGCTGAGTCCGCCGATATGTTGTATGTAACATAAATGACCTGAGATAAGGGATGAGTCTCCAGTAACTTACATTGCGACTAGATATATATCGTGACTCGTTTTTGGCTTTTTTTATGTTACAAGTAACTTGGTTTCATTTTGGTGAGTAGGTGCTCAATTGGACGTGGATCGAATCCACACCGCGGGTGTAAGCAGTTCGGCTAGCACACGCGACGCGCGAAAAACGCTGTGCGCGCTCATCGTCCTTGGGGCGCGTTAAGGGACCTACGAAAAAGTAGTCGTTGTTCCATTGTAGCCGTTATCATTTTTTACATTTTATCCATGTTTTTTGTTTACTATCTTTAGACGCAATGCTTCTCATACCATCGTTTCATTCAAATTCGCAATTTTTATACAAGTTTTTTTGAGTTCTTTTGTTTCCTTGGAGTGGAATGGGATGATGATATTGATTCCGACGCCGACCCTACGTCTGACACACCGATCTTCATGAAAAAATGCAAAACGTAAAGGGAACTAAAAGAAAACAACAACTTTGAGTGCCCTCGGTTAACGCGCCCAAGGACGATGAGCGCACAGCGTTTTACCGTCGCGCGCGTCGTGTGTACCAGCCGAACTGCTCCTTAGCCACACCCGCGGTGTGGATTCGATAATGTCAAATTCAGTGCAGCATGGTGAAATGGGCGTGGCAGTGCATCGCGCCATGCTCCCTCTGCTCACATGGCACCACCGTCCGTCCACTAACCTGGTAAACCGTTTTTCAAAACTCATACAAATCTTTGGAAATGCTGTTTTTGACTACAACTTAGATACCGATTCGGCTCTGTATTCATGAGACTTGCTAGCAAAGTGTGCTTTCGGTAAACTTTCTTCCTGAAGCATTTATGTGAAGCTGAAGATTTAGAAAGAGCCAGAGATTTCAAACATCTTAGCAATAATCCTGTGATCGCCTATTCAGATGTTCTGCTGATGCACTTACAAAGGACCACTTCGCGAACATAAAATGGAGTATTGAAAAACGGTCTTCTGGGGTTGTAGAGGAGTTCAAAAAGAAACAATTTGAGATTTTAAAATTTCACTCAGTCCTCACGGGTAGATCAAAACGATCAAAAAAGGAAAGAAACCAGAACGTTGGATTGGGAGGACGTAGCACAAATGTGAGCTATACAGTGGCCTTGAAATCATCTGAAAAGGTTCTCCTAAAAGTTTGAAGATGAAATCTAGCTAGGTTCTCGAGTTATGACTTGTTCATTGATCCCCTGAACAATGCTCGTTGCATTCAAACCACCGATCACTGCAATGTGATAGTCGGGGTGAGCTGGCAGCACACCGTGGCTCAGTCGGTTAGGCGTTGGATTACGAAGCAATTGAAAGATGGTTCGAATACTGTGGGATCATTACTGCATTATGGCTGGTAGGAATGACGTTTCTATGTGTTCACTTTACTTGTTTTGAGTTTTAACAGTGTCCCTTATTTTTATACCTCTTTCCTTATATCGCAGAGGTAACGTGATATAAACGGAGAACGGTTCACATCAATGTTGGGAACTATAGAAATTCCGAGGTTTCGACAATTGCTAGAATATCAAAAATACCCTTACCCTTCTCCCCACATATGTTACAGAAAACCGTCCTTAATTCGGAGAAACACTTTAGGGGACTTATTTTGATATGACGCTAGAAAAAAGTTGGACAAAATGAAACTTCGTAGACTTGTTCCTTGATCAATGACCAATCTCTTTAGAAATAATTGTTGTAAACAGAAGTGGGTTTACCTAAACTACAAAATCTATTGAAGCAACCTAATACTTTAGCGCATGGCTCGAAGACTCAAGAAAAGTGTTTCGTTCTCAATTTCAAAATTTGGAGAACAGAACCACTCTTTTGAAAACGCATCTTACAAGATAACTACTTTATTCAGCCTGGCCATTCTGGTTTAAATGTAGTTTTCTGGTGCCATTTTGGACGTAGAATCCGAGTATGCTTTCGCAGCTTCTCTGATAGAGAAGCTTTTATGAAAAGAAGTTATAGTCGTTTTTCCAAGCCTCGCGACAAGGCAAGGGTACCCATCAAGGAATTTTTGAGGTGGTTTGGAAAAAATTTTCGGATTCCGCTCAAAACTTGTATGTAGGGGTAATCTAGGGTGCTGAACACGAAACTAGGGATCGTTTGCCGAAATTTGAGGTTTACTGTATTACGGTAGTTGTCATGACATAGAGGGCCTAAACCTACCTTAGTAATTTCAAAAGTGACAAGTGAACATCAAATTCGTATTCATCAGCACCCCGAATAACCTTCGTTCAGAAACTTTGAGTCAATTCTGAGACTTTGACCCAACTACCGTATACCCACCGTAATCTACCGTAATCTGTCGAAAATCGATAAACTGACCTCAGATTCGTTGTGAGCACTCTGAATAAGCTCCGAAAGCGAAGTTTGAGTCCCAAATTTTTTCTGGTAAGAAGCTCAAGGCCATTTTCGGGGGTTCAGAGGTCGAATTTTTTTCGCCCAAACTCAGCCCCAGGAGGTAATTTGGGACGGAATCCGTTTCCTGTTTTTAGCGGATTTCGTCAGGTTAGGGTGCATTGAATGGCATTTTACCTACCGCAACCCATTGTTTTGGTGGTTTTTGATCTACCTGTGAGAACTGAGTGAAATTTTAAAATCTTAAATTGTTTATTTTACGCCCTCTACAACTCTCAAAAGACCGTTTTTCGAAACTTCATTTTGTGTTCAAAGTGGTCCCTTGTTAGAGGCAGTGTTTACGATGAAAAGATTTTTGAAAGTTCAAAAGTCTGTTCATAGAAAACAATGAAAATTGAGTTATCAAAATTTACAGATTTGGAGAGTTCCAGGTCGTACCATCTGTCATTTCAAAATTTGTGAGAATCTGAATAAAGAGACTGAGAACCGATGAACATTCGAAAATCATCAGCCCACTGTTGAGCTCGAGAGACCGTAAAGAGGCGTGCCAAAGTCTTCTGATCTGCCCCATTCTTTTTCTTATATCTCGCTTCATCAGCAACTGGAACTCATGGCAAGTGCTATGTAAGGACGCCTACTACGATTATGTGAAGCAGATTTTAGCTTAAACTGTGCAGATACATTGGTGCTCAAAATTACTCAGCCTTTCCTGGAAAGAAACTTTCAAAAACTTCCTTTCAAAGTTTTTACTAGCCGCACGTTGCTGACAAAGTGAAGCAGTATTTGTGTTCACCAACGATCCTCTGTTTCAGTGAACATTCCGCGCGAGCGTGGCGCGCGCATGCTGAGCTTTTTTAAACTTTCGTCTTCCTCTGCTCGCGAAGCGCGTGAAGGATAGATTAAACTCCGAATAGTGGATACGTCAAAATTCTTTTTCCTATCAAGCATAAAAATGCAGAAGAATTTCGACACAAGATTCTGGAGTAAAGATGTTGAATCGATGAAATCAAGTGGTAAATCATCGGACAATCAGTGCATCCTTTCTTCGTCGGCAATTCAGGAGCGTTAGCCACTAGTTATCCTGCTTACTCAGACGACGAGAAGTATACTTCCAAAGAGAGAAACAGATCAAACCATGAACTTACAAGATTTCGAGTTTCGCTCATGTAACAAAGTATGTCAAAGTCGTAAAAATTTTCTCATGAAAACGCGATTGGGTTCAGCCAGTCTCCGCAATCAACATGGGAACTAATGTTTGAATTCAAAAATCTCTTCATCCTAAACATGGAAATTTAGTTGAACAGGTATCGTGAAATCCGTGATGATTCAACAAAAAATTTAAATGTAATCAGTATCATTGGAAAGAATGACCCAGCTTCAAGAATTG
>JAPDOI010000336.1:600000-785674 GCA_029168955.1 Aplectana chamaeleonis
CAACTAATAGTTCCTCCTTATTTCATAGATGAGAAGTTTTCTAGTAGATGACGTATACGTCAACAAAGCCAGGTCGGGAACTTGTGTCAATGCAAGAATGGATTCAGATGAGCGGAAAACGGGCTTTGACACCAATAGTCTTGCGGAGTTCGCTTGAAGAAAACGGGCAAACAAAGGCGAACGACCCGGTCAGAATAACTTATCTCTTTCATACCCCTCGATAGAGAAACAAACATAACGTGATGAATGGGACGGGTCCGAAAATCAAAATAAATGCAAATCCCGACTTCTAAAACGAAAAAGCTATGTACAAAAGCAGCCTTCTTTGACATTAAAGGCATCGTACAATATTTTAGATCCCCAATAGTCCATATTCTCAAAGCTGTTCGCAGTCGCTACATGAACGAATGAGTTTCGAGAGTGGCGTAGCGATTGATGGAGAGAGCTTTACGCATCTGCTCTTTGCAGAGGATTGCGTCCTATTCACAGACAATCCGAAAGACCTGCAGAAACTGTCAAGTTTATCAAAGTAAGTGGGATTGAATATGAATGTAGCGAAGACGAAATGGTTGTGGGACGAGCGCTGTCCAACTGAAGCTATCATGGTGGACTTCGAAGGGACGACCCCGAAGTCGAAGAAGTTTCGAAATGCTTGTATCTTGGTCAATTTATACAGTTGAACAATTTGCGAAACGTGGAGTGAGAAAAGAAACGCAGAGCAGCCTGGATAACTCCCAACAGCAATCACTGAACGTTGAGGGACCGAAAGCTTCAGATGAAGCTCAGGGATGACACATTCAAGACGACGGTACTGCCGGCTATGACGTATGGCAGCGAAACCTGGCCGGCTACAAAACGAGATGAACAGATATTTGCTGTTACCCAAAGGCGTCTAAGTGGAGTGTCCCTCTAAGAGATGTGTGAGATGTAGTTGGCTAAATATAGAGTTCACGTAATAAAAAATTAGTTTGGTGAATGGACCGGGCTGCGACGGTGGGTCGCCGGGCGTGATCGAAACCCCATTGGCCGGTGATGCCGCCAAGACCGCAGGGCCAGCCGCCTGGCCCATGCCTTAAAGGCAGTGTTCACGATGATTTTCGTTCCCGAGTTTCCCACTCAAATCAATGCGTTGGCCACCAAGTGTTACCAAAATTACGAAAAATCGGCGAGAAACGCAATAAAAAGTCTTATTTCAGTGACATTATTCTCGAGCTCGGACTAATTGTCCAGTTGGATGAACAAGTTCGAGGTGGTCTTCACCGATGAAAAATGGGGCTAGTCGAAAATGGAAAAATATTCTAGGCAAATTAGTATTAGTTAGGGTCCGAAACAAAGAACGGAGCAACAGAGGAGAGAGAATGTTAAAAAACGGATCCACAAAACATTTCATTGACACTACGAACAGTTCCTGTGAGAGTAAAAAAGCGAGGTGAAGGTAAAGGATTTCGGATCCATCTAATGCATTTTTCTTGAATTTTTCGTCATTTTAGTTCTATACAAGGGCCACCAATCAATCGATTTAGCGGAACGCAGCACGGCCGGCTGCAGTGATCATGTCTCGTCCACTCGCTCGACTGAAATCGCCGAAGGACATTTGCCTGCTGGGACACCTCAAAAGGAACAGTTGTATGTATAGAGGAAACCGCGGAAGGTGTCAACGAGTTTTGTGCATGCCGCGGTACCCATAGAGTGCCGTAGCGGGATCAAACGTAGTCGGAAGTTCGCGAAATCCTGTGGGCTGACTCATTTTCCTCGTCATCATTTTTCCGATTCCGTGTCGGTTATCGATTGTCAATTTTCCTCTCGTTGTTTTTTTTTTCTTTGAGTGAGGACTTCTCTAAACTTCTATTCCTTTTATCCCTACCCTCCGGTTCGGAGCCAAATTTACTCTGTTCCATCGCACGCTTGTGCGGAGCGAGGGTAGAGTTAGCGAGAAAGTGTGGAAAGAAATAGACGTAGCATATGCGCGCAGACGCACGCGATGAACGGAAATGAACTCCACTTTGAGAGAGAGAGAGAGAGAGAGAGAGTATAGGTGCATGACTCACGCGGCATGCTGCGGCAATATTCTCGTGACAAGTTTCGAACCCAGCAAAGAATAACGAGGACCCCAGCGAGACAAAACTCTCAAATATACTGGTCAACGCTATGAAATAATTTGTCTACCCTTATAAGTATTCTGACATCCGAATTTCCAACCGAGGAGTTGTCAATTATTCATTATCCACAGACAGCTTCACCGTGATTTTCTAATGGTTTATTGAGAGTAACCGATCTCACTGATACTAGAAAAATCTATGAAAAATTGTCGAACAGGTTCCGCTCGATGGAGGATTGCCCGTTTTTCTCAAATTTTTCCATTTTTTTAAATACATATAACGATTGTAACCTCCTGGAAATGTTAAATATTAGCCATCGTTCCAGCGTTGACGGGTGTGTTTGAAAGGCTTGTCTTACTGAGCGATTATTATCTGGCAATGAGCCGAATTTAGCTTCATTTCGGAGAAACGCAGATTTTTACCCACCCGGTCCGCTTCACCCTTGCTTTTCTTTAGAGAAGCTAATGAAGCCGTGTCTAACCGGTAATTCACTGTTGAATGTTATCAAAGCAAACACCCAGCCTTACTCGTGTAGCGTTACTCATGTAGGGTCCGATACATTTTTTGCGCTCCGAAACAAATTGGCCAGCAGCTCCGAAATGTATCCAGCAATACGCACGAAATGTGGAACAAATCCTTAATTTCGAAGTGAACTGTACTTCTGTAAATCGCGTGCGTTATGCTGCTTCTCCTTCCCCCACACTTTCTCACTGTCCCTCCCTCGTTCGGCACAGGTACGCGAAGGAACTAAACAAATTAGCCCCCGAAATAGAGTATCTGCAAGCAATAAATCACTGGCCTCCCGTTGATCAAAAATCTTCACTACACCTCGCTCTGCGTCAACGTACGGGTGAGAAGGATGATGGGGTCTTTGAAGGTTTCCATACGAAAGCATTAATTTTTCACACTTTTTTGTTGAGACCAGGTCTGATTAGCTCGAGGCCTAATATTAGATGTGTGTTGTTGACTTACCCAAACAATGGTGGAAGCTCATCCATCGCCTCCATATGACGCCTCTAGACCAAAAACGAGTGGAGAGGACATACAGACGTTCAAAGAATTTTCAATAGATGGAAAAATTTCCATGAAACGGATGTATGAGAATGTGTGTCTTAATGGGCATATGAAGAGGGAGAAAATCAACCTGTTTTACTTCTGGGAAATGAGGGATGAGGTACTTTATATTGAGCGTGCAGCTTAGCATCCGTACAGGTTGTATGATAGAGACTGTTTTCAGGTACGACTGGAATGAAATTCCCAGTTCTGATATTGTGAAGAAGAGCCAACGACTCGAGCGCTTCTTTGTACCTGTCAGGCCATCATTACACAATCCCTTTCAATGGCGCTTCAGTCGGTTCCAGACGGATGACAATGCACTCTAGACCAATACTTCCGTTATTTCATGTTTATGTAGCTGTCGGTTCTTGAATCAATAAGGCTCATCGTGTTTTTGCGAATGATAAGAGGCATAAAGAGTGGCTGGTAGAACTGTTGGTCATACGGGAAAATTGTAAGCATGTGCAAGTCTCGAGAAGGACAATAGAGAAGAAGCACAGAAAAGGTGAATCGGTGTGCAGACAATCTTCTTTCTATGACTCTACTACATATGAACCTTTTGTCAATTCTAGTCGAGTGAATGAACGGAACAGCGGTGATAGATCTTCGTTCCTGACCAAAACGCTGCTCACCGGCGGTGTCGCGAACGCCGCGTCGATCTCCGCCAATAGTCGCGTCTTGTCCACTTGCTGGACTAGAGCTGATGAAAGACTTAAGTATACATGTACCGAACTGTTTGTGGGGTCGGTGTTTCTGCCAAGGACGACTGCGCTCCGCATACATAACCCCGCAGAGGCGCAGAGTGCGACGACCCGAAAAGTCATTCCGCGTTAAGGCCTATTTTAGAGTTCCATCGCGGCGCGGAGCGACTATATGTTTTATATGAGCATCGATCGATAACGCGCCGCTCGTCGATTCGTATATGAATCATGAAATCGCGCGGCGACGCCGTGGAACTCTAAAAACCTCCTAACGTACGAATGCAAGAGTCAGGGATATGGTCTCAGTTCACAAAAACGGAGGATAAAAAGATCGTCTTCTGCATTTCGAAGCATCAGGATGTTGCATTCACGAAAAATGATCTCGAGTGGCGTTCTTTCTGGGAAAGACAGAACATCTCCATTTCTGTGAACTGAGACTTCAACCCCGCGAGTCATATTGAAATCTACCTTCTGCATCAGATAAAACTCGCCAAAAACTTTAAGAACCAAAAAATTTCACCTACCTGCCACGTGTTTCTTCTCATCCTGACGAACCGGGTCGTAGTTGAGACGTACAGTCGGCTTGTTCCACGGGGTAGCACCTTGAGGGTCCGAGAGGTTCACCCGGGACAGGTCATACACCCAGTCGGCGATCACAATGGGGCATTCCTAAAAATTAGACTGGCCATTGCAATGGCGTTTTCCAAACGGAACCCTTCATAGATGCAAATCACCTGCTCATCGTACGGCCAGTTGGAGAAGTCGAATAGGCAAGTGACGTGGAACGAAAATGATCCACTGGCCCAAACCCGTCCATTGTTGCTGATCATTGCAGGCAAGCCGTGCATGTAGAGATGCCAGGAGTTTCCTCTTGCGCTAAACATATCAGTGGACACACTCCACTTCTAATATACAATGCCTGTCACATCTTTGGGCGAGAACACAAAACTGTGTAAACTAAAAGGAAAGAGCTCTTGACGCTAAATCCAAGCATCTTTTTAGATTATCAAATGGTCCATCCTCAAAAAAGTATGAAAAAGGGCGCAGAAAACGCTTTTTAAATTTTGTTTGCCCCCAAAACGCTAAGGGTATCATCAACAGTGTAAGCTCTGGGGCTTTTCTAGTAAGCTCCTATTTTGATTATCACAGCAAGAAGCGGTCGACTTTTCAACGGAACATCCTTACAGTCCACGGCAACGGAAAAATGCGATTGTGCGGTTGCGTACTTTCATCAAGCATACTGTAGATTGAGTCATACGGCAAAGTGTTTATTTTCCTGAATTGTGAATGAGCAAAAACTAGAAGTTTTCCCCCTCACACAAACATTATCGATATACCTAAAGCTTCACAATGGATACAAGCGGGATTAACAAGAAAAAATAATTTTCTCAGTTTTTTTTGTTTGTTCAGTGTTTCCTATTTTATCCTCTTATTCCTGCGTGTATCTATTATGAAGAAGTTAGTTGTATTGTGCTGAGGGAAGAAAGTACCGTTTCTCAACGTTTCCGGTGTTTTTTCTTCAAACCTTAGAAGAAATACAACTTTGCCGTCGATTGTGGCGCAACCTTTGGCTAACCGCTCCTCTGCTGGCGATAATCGAAGTCCGAAGCTCTTTAGAGAATTCACGGCGTTAATGTATGTTTCTGAGGTCGTGACTGGCAACGGAAGGGTTACGCCTTATCTAGGGACTGTTAGATCTGAGGCAACCCTTTCGTCCGATTGGTTGTAACGAAATTGATTCGCTTCTCCGGCGGCAGACTTTGCGAGGCGACTGGCAGGTCTCGAGCCTCTGTCGGCTACCGAGGCTTTCTGAGTATTTGCCGAAAAGATTGATTGCTACTTGTTTTTTTTGCAACGGTTTTCAATAAGCCTTGCGAACAACTTGAGTAATGCTTTTGGGTCGATGATTCGCCGCAAAAGTATGGCCAGAGTCGGGCAGTCCGATGTCCAGGACCTCGACGAAGCTACGCCCCATCCCACTTGAACATCAAAACTTTTGAAAGCTGTCCAAAACTTTTACGTCCGCCCGGATTCCGAAAAAAATTTGTTAGTTTTTGCAGTGAAAAGTTTTTTTAGTTAAATTTCTCATTTAATAACTACTGCACTCCCTACCCCACTGATGAGGCTCGAGGAGTGTAGTTTCGATCTGCTCTTCCTGAAGATTCTGCGGTTTCCGCTCTCCGAACCAACGACGTAGCTCGATTTGTCTTTGGAGCGCGCTATCTTTCGACGGCTCACCACAATGCAATTTGAAATATCGCTCTTAAAGGCTGTGGTCACGATGAAAAACGTTATAGAAAAAACTACCAAAATCAGCTTAGATCAAAAACAGCTGAAAAACTATGAAGGTAGAGCGGTGAAAAACGGGCTAGAATTAGAGTTTCTAGGGCCCAAAGAAGCTGTTTCGTGCACACTTGCACAGCGATGACGAAAAAGATCACCGTCTCATGCCGAGCAGTCAAAAATCATCGACATTCAGAGGACGAAATAAATGCAAATTTAACGAATAAAAACAGTTGAACAATGAAAGCATCACTTCAGTCAATGTTTTTGACAAGATGTGTACATAAATCCAAAGCTTCATTGATTGAAATTCAATTTCAAGCCAGCTGATGTTCTTGATATAAGAGGTCACCGATGCCGATGATGTGGAGTGGGCTCGTCCACCATCAAAAGACAAGAAAGTTCAGGCTTCAAATTTGGCCCAAAACAGTGGTTTTTTCGCGATTTTTTCTTATAGGTCCTACTACTCGAGACCCACAAAAGGGTTTAGAGAAAAAAAGACTACAAGCATATTTGATCGCGACCACTGCCTTTAAATACATAAAATGCGGGGTATCCGGTAGTTTGTAGAGGATAGGCCTAGGATGAAAATGGAACTTTTGGGACCTCAGGGTTTTCTTTTTGAAATAAAAATCTGCGTTGCCCAGTTCCGGCCAAAGGCACGGTTCTGGAAAACGGTATTGGACAACGAGAAAACGGGCTTTACCCCCCTTTCATACTTCGAAAACGGCGAAAAAAATCGCAGATATCCGCGAAAAAAATCGCTGAAGTCCGCGATTTTCGTCGCTGATATTACGGATTTCCCTAGAAACAGGGTAATCGTGCAAGGACCATCCGACATCACGGGTAGGGACGCAGAGGGATATTTCTATGGTCCATCACTGATCGAGAGATCGCCGCGTCGAACACAATTGGCACGCACGCAAGCGAGGAGGTAGTTATCCCATCACTACCTCCTCGCTTGCATGCGTGCCACATGTGTTCGACGCGGCGCTCTCTCGACCAGTGATCGACGATAGTATTCCACTTTCTGAGAGAGGTTTGCACTCAGTAATTGTGCCTTCTCCTGTTTGGGAAGGTGAATGCTCCGTGTAATGCGACAAGACTTGAGAAGTAGATTTCTAGTCACCGTACGAAGTGGGTAGTGTAGAAAGGATATAACAGGACTTCGGGGGAATCGTGCAGGACGTCATAGAAGGTGTTCAGGACTTCATTGGGAGTGTACAGGACGTGATAGAAAGTGTGCAGGACACCACCGACAGTGTGCAGGACGTCATATAAAGTGCGCAGGACATCAGTGAGAGTGTGCAGGACACCAGTGGGAGTGTGCAGGACGTGACAGAAAGTGGGCAGGACTTCAGTGGGTATGAGCAGGACTTCAGTGGGAGTGTGCACGACTTTGGGGGAATCGTGCGGGACGCCATAGAAAGTGCGCAGGAGACCAGTGGGAGTGTGCAGGACGTGACAGAAAGTGTGCAGGACACCACTGAAGGTGTGCAGGACGTGATAGAAAGTGTGCAGGACACCACTGACAGTGTGCAGGACGTCATATAAAGTGCGCAGGGCATCAGTGGGAGTGTGCAGGACGTCATAGAAAGTGCGCAGGACATCAGTGGGAGTGTGCAGGACGTGACAGAAAGTGCGCAGGACACCAGTGGGAGTGTGCAGGACGTCATATAAAGTGCGCAGGACACCAGTGGGAGTGTGCAGGACGTGACAGAAAGTGCGCAGGACACCAGTGGGAGTGTGCATGACGTGACAGAAAGTGTGCAGGACACCACTGCCAGTGTGCAGGACGTCATATAAAGTGTGCAGGACACCAGTGGGAGTGTGCAGGACGTGATAGAAAGTGTGCAGGACTTCCGTAGAAAAGTGCAGATGAAGAGCAACAGGAACCTGAATAACAAGCTGCACGCCTTTCTGCTGCGTGCTGTCCAGTAATTCGCAGCGGCAGCAGACTTGTGCACTCTCTCCGAGCTGTCCTGTACGAGTATTGGGATCAGCATATCATTTTCCCTAGATTCTCGGACCGGGAATTGCATTTGTCCATCTACAGCCTGTACGCATCGTACTGATACTGGCACGGATCGCACTGATGTGTTATAATATACGTGCACCGAGTTCGTGCCAACGCGAAATAAGAATCGCAAAGTACGAGTGCGGTCCGTGTCCAATGTAGATGAACAAATGCAATGCCCGGTTTGAGAATCCGAAAATATGGTGTTGTTATCCCAATACTCGTACAGGACAACTCGGAGAGTTTGCAGAAGTTCGATGCCGCTGTGCAGCACCAGACAGCACGCAGCAGAAAGGCGTGCAGGTTGTTGCCAGGTTTCTGCTTCTGTCCATCTGCGCACTCCCACTGATGTCCTGCGCACTTTCTATCACGTCCTGTACACTACCACTGATGTCCAGCACACTTTCTGTGGTGTCCTGCTCACACCCACTGAAGTCCTGTCCACTTTCTGTCACGTCCTGCACACTCCCACTGGTGTCCTTCACACTCCCACTGATCTCCTGCGCACTTTCTATGACGTCCTGCACACTTTATATCACGTCCTGTACACTACCACTGATGTCCTGCACACTTTCTAGGACGTCCTGCACACTCCCACTGGTGTCCTGCACACTCCCACTGATGTCCTGCGCATTTTCTATGACGTCCTGCACACTGTCAGTGGTGTCCTGCACACTTTCTATCACGTCCTGTACACTCCCACTGAAGTCCTGCACACTTCCTATGACGTCCTGCACACACCACCGAAAGTTCTGCACACTCCCACTGATGTCTTGCGCACTTTCTATGACGTCCTGCACACTCCCACTGATGTCCTGCACACTCCCACTGATGTCCTGCGCACTTTCTATGACGTCCTGCACACTGTCAGTGGTGTCCTGCACACTTTCCATCACGTCCTGTACACTCCCACTGAAGCCTTCACACTTCCTATGATGTCCTGCACACTCCCACTGGTGTCCTGCGCACTTTCTAGGACGTCCTACACACTCCCACTGGTGTCCTGCACACTCCCACTGATGTCCTGCGCCCTTTATATGACGTCCTGCACACTGTCAGTGGTGTCCTGCACACTTTATATGACGTCCTGCACACTGTCAGTGGTGTCCTGCACACTTTCCATCACGTCCTGTGCCCTCCCACTGAAGTCCTTCACACTTCCTATGATGTCCTGCACACACCACCGAAAGTTCTGCACACTCCCACTGATGTCCTGCGCCCTTTATATGACGTCCTGCACACTGTCAGTGGTGTCCTGCACACTTTATATGACGTCCTGCACACTGTCAGTGGTGTCCTGCACACTTTCTGTCACGTCCTGCACACTCCCACTGGTGTACTGCGCTTTTTCTCTGACGTCCTGCACACTCCCACTGGTGTCCTGCACACTTTATATGACGTCCTGCGCACTGTCAGTGGTGTCCTGCACACTTTCTGTCACGTCCTGCACACTCCCAATGGTGTCCTGCGCACTTTCTAGGACGTCCTACACACTTCCACTGGTGTCCTGCACACTTTATATGACGTCCTGCACACTGTCAGTGGTGTCCTGCACACTTTCTGTCACGTCCTGCACACTCCCACTGGTGTCCTGCGCACTTTCTAGGACGTCCTACACACTCCCACTGGTGTCCTGCACACTTTATATGACGTCCTGCACACTGTCAGTGGTGTCCTGCACACTTTCTGTCACGTCCTGCACACTCCCACTGGTGTCCTGCACACTTTCTGTCACGTCCTGCACACTGTCAGTGGTGTCCTGCACACTTTCTGTCACGTCCTGCACACTCCCACTGGTGTCCTGCGCACTTTCTAGGACGTCCTGCGCACTTTCTATGACGCCCTGCACACTGTCAGTGGTGTCCTGCACACTTTCTATCACGTCCTGTACACTCCTACTGAAGTCCTGCGCACTTTTATACACAATACTCTATGCGAGCTTGAAAAAATATGCTGCTAACTTCTCTAGGATGACGCTATTGCGACAAGCATCATCTCAACCATTCTTCTCGCAAATCTTCAGGCTGCGAAAAAAAATCGCTCAAAATTTTTCGAAGAATTCGATAAAACAACTGTGAGCGACATTTATCGCTGCAATCCGCGTCAAAAATCGCAGCTTGAATGTGCGATTTTTTTCACCAGCGATAAAATTCGCGGTACTCTGGTATGCTTAACCATTGCAGATCTGCGATTTTTTTAGCAGTTTTCGGAGTATGAAAGGGGGGTTAGGCGATTTTCTCCGTTACTTTCAGGTTATGAGCGGGTTATTAGATATCAGTTCGAAGAGGATTTCACGGAGATTCCGAATCTTTTTCTTTGAATTATTATAACCCAATATTTTATGGTACGTTGTCCAACCTACGAAGTGGAGGATCAAAACATCAATAGGCTCCATTAATGCATGTATATCCTAGCTCCCTCATTTTGAGCCGGTCGAAGTGAGGCTTATTGTGCTTATCATGCCGAAATCTCCTTCTCACTGTTATAATTTGCCATGACCAACCGCTCCTCTGCCTGCTCCGCCCGGACTCATCCAAGAATGTTAGGCTTCAACTCGTCTGAAAGAACGTCTTATAAGCTAAAACTTTGGCTATAGTCCAAAATACTGCAGCTTTATCTTTACGTGCAAAAACGTTTTTCTCTTGTGCTGTTATGGAGCTGGCATTGTTCTCTTGCACCTTTTTCTTCCTATTTAAATATGTATGCCCTAATTTTTACTTTGGCCCGATATTTTCACGCCCCCCCCTCCAAAAAAAAATTGAAAATTTGAAAATTTTTGCGTGCCCCCCGTTGGCAGGCTGGACAACACCGGCCTGATTCTGAGTATGGCTGGTGGTGGGAAACGGACAGAATCTCACCTATTGTACAAAGCCAGTGCTGGTTGCCAAACTCTCCACGAGTCAATGTTGATTTTTGTGGTATCGTTGTAATCCGATGGAGTCCAAGTGAGATACTCATCAATCCATGTAGCCCATAGATGGCCATGCACAAGCATAGTTTGCTCGTGCTCATCCTTCAAAAAACAGCACTGTCAGACGAAAAAACATTCTATCTTCGCCATCAAGAGCCCTTAAGACCACCAGCGAAATCCATCTAGCTGGAATGCTATACCCATAAGTACACCTTATTTCAGAACTTTTATTACATGTTCAGTAGCACACAGCCATCACGAAGTGCAAACAAAATTATGTTGAAACTACTAGGTTCCTTTAGTACGATAATTCGAGGTCCCAGCAGGATTATGTTCGAGCTATGTACTTACCACAACAACATACGGATGTGGAAGGAGCTCTGGAGCTCAGGGCAACCCCCCTCCCCTGAAGCTACCTGAAATATTTTTAACGCGTGCGTTTTTCAAAAATTTCCCAACATTCACAAAATGAACTAAACATTTGATTTGTAATACCATTCTACCGTTTTCGTATAATAATTAACATAAAAACTCCTAGCTACCTCCTTCACTGAAGAGCCCCGGGGTAGCTAGAGATATGAATTGTCTGATGACAGGGGCGAAACAATTCATATCCGAAATTATTCTAATCTATTCTATATTTAATACCATTCCATTCCAGTTACCGATTAATATTCAGTGGCACAAAAAAACAGACGAAACCGAACCGACAATAAAGTATTTTTCTTAATGGAGCAAATGCCTCGCGGAAGTTTCATATATTTTCAACAAATTTTCTGGGGTCCATTACTTGAAACAGCTAAGCGCCTATACTCCACGAAAAACCTTAATTCAAATTTCACCTTAGTGATTTCCCTACCCGAGATATGCCACACATGGTAGCCTAGGATCCACAAGAGTTGGCGAAAAATTCTTTACTCACCACTTTCTCGACATGACTGATGCCCATGTATACATTTACTTGTACTGTAGTCGACTCTGACTTGACTGGCCGATGTCGGCTATTGTAGTTTTTCAACAAGGCTTCCTCAAGTTTCTTGTTGTAGTCGGGATTTTGGCAGCTGCAGAGCTTGAGAAGGACGGCTGAAAAAGTTCGATTCGCTACGTGTAGCCAAACAAATCTCCAGCTTGAATCATCGATAAAATCTTCAAGTCTTTTTTAATTATAAATGTTCTGCTCTCCTCATACTGGATAACAGATAGGATGTACTGCTCCAGCTCTACCCGACAAGCTGACAAAACGGGTTGCTCTCCAGTGTGGGGGCTTGCAGCGTACAACGAGCGTTTGGAGAGCAGTGGTTACTAGTCTCTTCGAAGGTAACGTCTCACCGTCCTCTCGAATTCATCCTCCAAAGGACTTTTGAAACAGCCGATTGAGGAGAAACAAAACACTTTCCTATCACGGTAAATTCCTTGGTCTCCTCAAAGTAAGATTAACGCGAAAAAAGAACCGCAACGTGAGCGGCGATGTGATTTGCGGGTATAAAACTGTTCAGATTTCGGGGAAGATCAGAAGCGTCACTATCATTCGATGTTAGAGGTCATAATTTTCGCCCCTAGTACAGCTTACTGAAGACAGGGGACTGCCGAAATCAGCTAGTCTCATCGACAAAATTCATTACATTTGCAGGAAAGAATTACTCCCCTAGACATGAATGCGCGCCTTCAAGTCGCACAGTTTTCTTTGAAGAGGAACTGGAATAAGGTGAAAAGAAACCTCAGCAAGATGCCCAACCCAGAAAAAATCACATTGTCTAGTGAAATGAAAACCCTCAACACACCGAAACAACACTTATCGTATTGGAAACACGTTGTTTTTCTTCGAGGCAAGCCCTAGTTGGAGTGCGCCTTTCTTCCAACTTATGTTAGCCTTTGAATCACTCGTCCTTCACTGAATATCAGCCTCACAACAAACTGCACTGTTATGAGGCTGATATTCAGTGAAGGACGAGTGATTCAAAGGCGAACATAAGTTGAAGGAAGGGCGCACTCCAACTAGGGCTTGCCTCGAAGAAAATGTTTAAAAAATGTAGGTGTGGTGCAGAACATGAATAGCTCGTGTTCAGAATTCCTTAAATGTCTCAGGGGATTACAAAAAAGACATTTGCATAACTTTGCAAAGAGGGAAGGTTGCCTAATAGGCAGTTTATGCGATGTTCCGGAAAATCGCTCCGGATTTGGCTCGAAACCTTCTTTAAAAGCTTGTTTTAGGTGCCGATTACGAATCTGAGGTCCAATTGTTTATTTCTGCAAGATTTTGGTTTACTCGGTGGGACGCCAGATTTGAGATCCAACGGCAACTTTTGGCATTTTCAGATACTAATAGGAATTTGCCCAAAAACATTCTCTGGGGCTATATGGGGCGCTACACATCAATCTACTCCGACAAAACCCCGCTCCAGGCCCCATTGAAGAGTCGGCGTCGTCAGCGGGATAGTGGCCGTGGAGCCGAAGTTTTGTCGCCAGCGGTAGTGGCAATAGCAGGCATGGTAGCGAATGTAACGGACGAGCAGCTGCTTGTGCCTGGGCGGCAATCCGCTCTCAAGACGATTCGCTGATTCTGAATGGCCTGAGCGACGAGCTCCTTCGATTTTTACCGGCTGGCGGTGGAGCAAGGGGGACCCCGGGGACAACCCACAACAAGGACGATCCCTGTTGGGATCCACACAGAGGAGGGGGTGATCCCACCGCAACGGTTCGCAGTGGGGTGCACCCCCACTGCGAACCGTGAGGGGATGGCCCCACAGTTGGATACCACCCTCCCCCCCCCGCAAGCCGCGGGAAGATACCCTCGGCGACAGAGGTTATCCTCGAGTATTCGGTGGATTTTCTGGAAGGTTACTCGAAGCCACCTTCCAGGTCCGGCTCCGAAGAACCGACTGAAGCACACAGTGAAATGAGAAGCCCTTTATACCAGTAGCATTGTCTATACCTTTGTCTAAACGCGTTGATACTCCTCATATCGTATCCACCCCTTTTCGAGTTGTGCGAGCACGTACTTATCGCATGCCTTGTGGGAAAGTGGGCGGAGGCATAGCTTCGTTGGGTGGAGCCAGGTACCCCACCAACCTTCACCTCTGGGCAGGTGAAGGGGGAACCTTCACCATTGGGAGAACCGGTGGCGACTGGGGAAACGCCACGAAATACATGAAGGTGACTCGGCATTCATGCAAGTCATTTTCAAGATTGATTGGGTGTCATCGCCGGTTTTTCGTCCATAACATTTTTGTACTTGGAGATAGACCTCTGGTGAGGGTAGTTTTTGAAATCGACGTAAAATTCTGCGTCGAATGGAATGTCGGGTTCCTAACTTTGCCTGGTCCATGAGCCAGCCAGGTCGGTGGAGACGAGCTCCATATTTATCTCCATAGGGTGCTGTCGCCTCTATGATATAAATGAGAGACGCAGAGTTCTGCTGGAGCCAACAACGAGGCTCGGCTCCACCGACTTGGCTGGCTTATGGGGCAAGCAAACTTAGGAACCCGACATATCAATCGACGCAGAATTTTACGTAGATTTCAAAAACAACCTTCATCGCAACCCTGGCTTGAACGGTTGAAGAGTTGTAGGCGAAAACCGGTGTTTCGTTACACGAATCAGGCTGAAGGATCAAGAGAATATTTTTCCAACCTGGAAGCACTAGTCGACGTAGAATTCTATGGGAATTCCGAAAACAAATTTCACCAAAAGTCCATTTCTTACCGTACAAAAGTTATGAACGAAAAAAATGATAACATCAGGCACAAAAAATGCACTTTATAGACCGAAATCGGCTGAAAGAGTGAGAACGTATTTTTCGAAACTGAAAACGCTATTCGATGCAGAATTTCATGAGAACTCCAAAAAAACATTCAGCAAACTGCTATTTTAGAGGGGAAAAAAAGTTATAAGGGGAAAACTGGCACTTTGCAAGCCGAACTTGGTTCGGGGTTCTTAAGCGCGGTAGATCCTCAAAAAACTTACTTTTCGCCGAGAATTGCAAGGAAATTTGTAGAAAAAAAATTCTTATTATCCTTTTGCGAAGATAAAAATGTTACCGGCGGGAAGCCTGTAATTTCTTGGCAGAGGTCAGGTTAGCTCATGAAGTTTGAGGCACAAAAAAAGACAAAAACACCGAAAGCTTGTGGTAAAAATTATGTTAATTCTTCAAATCGGGGTGATAAAACAACTTTTTTTCCCGTCAACCCATCCAACAACCTTCACCTCTCGGACCGCTGCCTTCACCCCAACGAAGCTACGGTCGCGACCCTCTCTAATGTAGCGGTGAATTCATTCTGCGTCTCCAGCGTATGAGCTCTCTGCGCATTTCCCTTTCGATGGGAAGAGAGTATAACAACCACACAGGATTTTTCGTGGGATTCATTCAAAGCAGCAAATTTCATCCCTTTTTTAATTTTTGTGGTTTCTTCTTTATGCGGAGCCTTCGAGGCAGACAAGTTTATAGTTGAGTATACTCTGTTTATCTTGAATTACACAAAACACGGTCCGCCAATAGTCCTCTTATTGGCCCGCTAGTACCGTAGTGTACGTCCACGACGCGTTCTCGGCAGACCCGGTGTGCAGAGCAATCGATTCGTCAATGCCATCCCTTGGCCACCCACCCTGCCACCCGGGTCTGCCCAAAACGCGTCGTGGACGTACACTACGGTACTAGCGGGCCAATTAGAGGACTATTGGCGGACCGTGTTTTGTGCAATTCAAGATAAATTGAGTATATCACCAACAAGACACTCGTGATAAACATTTAATTTGCAATTTATCGATTTTTTTTTGAAAAATCGATTTCAGTTTCTGCTGTTTTTTAGGAAAAATAGGCGATAGTCCGCGAAATAATCATTTTCGTATAGGAAACTGCTTGTTGTATTCAGCTATAAAAGTTCGTGCCTCGAGGTCACTTCATAGAGAAGAAAACACAAAAATTAGAATTATAAAAAGTTGCAGAAGCTGCTACTTTGAAGAAATACCGCGAGTCTGTATGGGTGCTATCGTCCAGCGCTTGAAGGGTTCAACGTTCAATGAGCGGTCAATGAGCGGTTAGGGCCCCCGCTATAGTTGGGCGAGAATCCCCTCTGGGTCGCCCATGAGCCAGCCTGGGTCGTCCATGAGCCAGTCCAGGCCGCGCTCGTGGGGATGCCGCAATTGTGTCAATGATATTATTGATCCAACCTCGATCGGAGTGAGACAGGGAGGGACAGCGGACGACCAAGGACGGCCTATCCGAAAACATTTTCTTGCCCTCGTTCTACATGCTTTACATACGTATCGACTGAGTGGGACTACGCAATATCGCCCAGCCATGATGGGGGCCTAAACACTTCCATAGTAGGGGAGCGAAGGCAGAAATAATTATCCAGTACCGCACCATACTTTATATTGTATTTCGAAATGGTGAGGTGACAGTCCACAGCAACGGAAAAAGCGATCGTGTGGTTGCGTATTCCCACTGAGCATACTGTAGGTTGCGCCATAGTTTTGCAATTTTTTCCTGAACTTTGGAGAAAAAACGGCGGAAACGTTGAGAAACGGTTCCCACTTACAGGCTATAAAACGGCGAAATTCAATCGGTTCCTAAGCGTGCTGGTGCGGAGCGGAGGTTAGAGGCAATGAGAGAGCGTAGGGCAGACGGAGGCCGAGGCGTCGCGCGCGTCTCGAATGATGTGAACTGCGACGTTTTATAGAGGGTACCCACCACACATGCACACATGAATTCTTTATTATAGACAGAGGCAGGAATGAAAAGAAAAATTGAAAATTACGAAAAAAAAAGGGAATAACAGAGAAAATTTATTTTTTCTTGCTATTTCTGCGTGTGTTCATCGTAAGAACTTCAGGCTTATTGATATTTGAGTGTAAAAAAGCTAGTCTTTTGATGTTCCCGATGTTTTCTCTTCAAAATTCAGGAGGAATTCGCAACTTTGCCGTCTATTGTTGCACAACGTACAGTACGCTTACTGGAGATACGCAACCGCACAACCGACTTTTCCGCTGCCATGGACCGTATTAAGGGAACTGGAAGGGATCATTAGGGTAGGAGAAGAACTGGACATCCGAATGCTATATATCACATTGTCAAAACTACCCATACAAACGAGGAGAAGGTCATTTTTCGAATATTGCACCCAATTTAGCACCAACCTAACTCTGAGAGAACTGGCCGCAATCGTCCCGCAATCGTGCCTCAACGGCCGCGGCCGGAGCCGCAGAGGAACGATTGCGGTACGATTGCGGGGCGATTGCGGGCAGCCACGAGCTCGCCGCAATAGGCCCGCAATCGTACCGCAATAGCGCCTTCGCCTCAGCTTTGGCGCTCCTGCTGAGCCTATAACTTTGTTTCCAAGTCGTTTCTGCTATCACAAAGCCATTATTGGCCACGTCTTCTTGATTCTTACACAATCTCTGCTGTATAAAGTATCTTCCCGTGGCCCATAGATTTAATGCACTTTCAGTAGCATTATCCACACACTGGACGCCAAAGAATCGGCTGCCCAAACCACGAACACGTGCTATGTAGTTGGCACTATATGTACATAGTTCACGAGAAGGCTCTATCCTAAGGGGGGGGGGCACTCATGTTTATGATTGATAACAACCACATGATAGAGACCACGAAATGAAAGTGAACCCTACTTTCAACTAAGACCCAACAAAATCTCTAGAACAAAAACATTTGCTAACACAGTGATACGAAATGATCTTGTGGGTTACTGTGGTATAATCTTTTCATTTCTATGAGTGCCCCCCCCCACTCCTTTGAATAGAGCCCACGAGAAAGCACAGCTACATGGTATTACATGCAGCTATTTGCCCCTACATATCTCTTCTCCGATTAACTTGCTGCTATTTTAAAAGTCTATTTAATTTTGGTATGGAACGATTGCACACAATTTTGTGCCACAGTAGAATTATTAAAATTTTTATTACTTCTACAGAGTAATTCAGGTCTATCCGAATGAGACTGCTCGCCCACACGGCCGGTGGGAGTGATGACCGGCCGCCGCGAAGGTTTTTTCCGATTCGTGAATAGATTACCACGAATATCAGACAATTTGGGAACAATATTCCAGTTAGCTGTATCTCAGTCGTTGGTCAGCGTGTCTGAAACACGCCTTCAAAAAAAAAAAGAGGCCTAGTGCTTACTTATCGCAACGAGCGGCGCGACATAATGCTTGTCATCTATATCGACCGAAAGTCGATATTGCTGATATGCACTGTCGCGATAGCGCAACGCGGGAAGTATGCACTAGATTTGACGTGTGCTCGTTGCGCAGGCTGACCGCCTGGGTGCAGTCTCATTCGGACAGGCTTTGCGTAATCAGTGGGTGTCGTCTCAAAGTGAGAAAATCTTTGATAAATGACCAGAGAGTGAAAAGGCTTGGTATCATTCTAATGGAGTGAATATTCAACTTAATGAAGGGAACTTAGGGAAGTAGGAACCGAAGAAGAGTAAACCTTTCGCTTGCAACCCCTAATTAATATACCGGATTTTCTCTTTTTGACGTACATGCTTTTCTAATCCTCAGTCCTCTATTTTAGATGTACTTTAATCAGAGGTGTATTTCAGATAGAGGATGTACTTCTAATTCTCAGAGACCCGCCTTTTTGGTGTACCTCTGTAACAGGTGTACTTCTAATAGGAGGTGTACTTCTAGTATTTCGACAAACAGACCCCAGATTCGTTTTCAGCACCCTAGAATACCATTACATACAAGTTTTGAACGAATCCGATTGCTTTTTCAAAACATCCCAAATAACTCCTGATGATACCCTCACCATATCGTGAAATTTTAGGGAAGCCCATACCTCAGCGGGGTCAGCGTAGCTGCGCGTGGGGAAAACCACCTCACTGCCAGGTCCACTACTGTGCTTATCTGGGTCAAATTCCGGTCCGCAATTGCGTCTCGACACGCTTTGCAGCCGCACGCGCTCGAGTCAGTCGGGTTTCCAGCGCCAAAGCCGACTCGATGTGGCTTTTTTACACATTTTTCTCCAATTTTTCTTAGTTTACAGTTTCCAAAACCCACCTAGAGTCAGCAGACCGGCGGCTGCGGCGCTGGAAGCTCTTCTTACTCGGGAGCGTGCGGCCGCAAAGCGTGTCGAGACGCAATTGCGGACCGGAATTTGGCCCAGATAAGCACAGTACGTCATTTAAACGGGGAATGGCTAAATTTTTACTGAAGTCTTAGATATGTTTGTAATTCGTATTGTTTTTTGAATTTTTGCGACTTTTTCTAGCGTCTGTCTTATACGACGTACTCAATGAATGAATGAATGAACTTTTTGGAGCCAGCACCTTTGGGCGTGGTACTGCAAGGTTTTACTATAGATGCACAAGAGATAATGACAATACGTTTCGTTCCCGCAGATCCGACCTACGCTTTGTGAACTTCGCTTGTGAGATGGTCATTCGTTTTTCAAAATCCGATTTCAAGGCAGTGCTCACGATGAGGAAATTGCCCGTTTTTTGCAGGAAAGTAAGCTTTGGGTCCTTCTGAGAATATTAGGGATGGAAGTAATTCGAAAGACGGCCAGGAAACGAGTGAAAATCTCGTGAACCGACCCATTGGATCACCCTGCCCAAGCCATATGGCAGTTGTCGATAGTTTCTAACACCAAAGGAACTGTTGCCGAATTTTCGAATAGCCCACTGCATTTTCCGGGAAATTGTAAGATCCAAAATGAGCATTCAACTTTCTTAATTTTTCAAGAGTTTCTGGTACAGGAAACAGAAAGCAAAGTCACTTACCTAACAATTTCAAAGCTCAAAACAATTTGCGACGTTTGGTTTGACGTGGTTTTTTTTAAAGACCTTTTTTATTCGGCTTTCAAAAGTTCTATAGAGACGTTTCCCAATTATCCTCTACTTTAAGCACTTGCCCACTGAAAAACATAGAAAACTAGAATACGGCATTCTATCGCGGGCACAGCCTCTGAAAAGTTTTGAAAAAGAGCCGCTTATCCCTGGGAACACACGCGAGAACTATGGGACCTCGGCTTGGCAGAGAATGTGCATATTATAGAACTCAGGTTCACGAATTCAGGTAAGTGTGGTCGAATCGGCTCAAAAAACTCAAAAGCTCAAAACTCAAAAAGCTTTTCAAGCTCAAAAAAAGATTCTAAACTTTCACGCAAAAAATGATTCAAAACTTTGTCAACATAAACGCTTATCAGACTGAGGAGGATGAATGTGTCAGTGTTTCCCTAAAGTAAGAGAGGTAATGAATTTTGAGAAAAGCAAGAGACACGCTTTCGTTCCAACAGAACTGAAAGACGAAGACGAGTGAATGAGAAGCGTGGCAAGCCGGGTTGAGTGGATCGATAAATGGCATGGCTGGTTTCAGCGGCACTGTGATTTTGCCGCAGTAGCTCCGCAGTAGTACCGCAATCATTGCGGCGCTATTGCGGTATTTGACACAAGTGCGAGCCCACTGCATCGTCATTGCGGTACGACTGCGGAACTATGGGGACTGCGGCACGGTTGCGGTACTACAGCGGCCAGTTCTCTCAGAGAATAGATAGGGATGAAATGAAAAAAAATATTATTTTAAAACCCGGGAAACTAGAAAAATTGGCGAAAAGCTCACCGGCCAGCCAATACCTCAGCACCATCCTGACTGAGGACAGTCGCGGTGGCCATCTCATATTTCAAATAAACTGCCCACTAACGATACCGTAAACATATGAGGATTTATTGTCAAAGCTATCACATACCGATGCCATAATACAAATAAATACATATTACTCAATAACGATGACTTTATTATTAGACGTACATATAATATTTAATATGTATAATCAGTCAAACAGCCTCACATCTAGCAACTGGAGGCCATTCGAAATTCAGCTACATACTGGTTTTACCGGTATAAAACAACTCTATAGGTTTAACGCACGTAAACAACACGCAGTCGTGCGAACAGAAAGGAAAATCAGTTAAGGCATCCTAAAAAGGGTTTCGACGCATCACATGAGAGACAGAAATAAGTCACTGACATTACCTATACAACAAATGTAGCGCATTTGGATCACTTCAGAGAGAAAAGTAATGAACATTCTGGCTGAATCGATGGACGATTTGAGATTTGAGATAAAATGTATCATTATTAGTCTATAATACATGCTGACGCGCATGTTAGTGGAAGGAAAAATAGAAAAAACACGAAATGAGCTCAATAGCACGTGGAAACGGCGGAAAAATTATCAATATAGTTTTCAGTGTGTCCGATTAAACTCTATGGAATCAATCGAGGCGCGACCCTCACGTCATATTCGCAGTTCTCGCTGAATTTCAGATGCGAACGGATTAGATGCCATAGCAGATCCCACGGCCAATCGACTCCACTGCAGATCAAAGGGATCGTCAGCCCGTGGAATCGGCGCTGCTGGAGCAGGATCCCATTGCACCGACTGACCAAACACATCTACTGCCGGTCCAGATCGTGAGTTCAGAGACTGCAATTGTTAGGTACGGTATGAGACCAACACGACTCCTGCTTCTCAGAAAACTGCAGAACGTTTCATATTTATGGGATCACCAAGGAGGACAGAGTCTCTTGAAAAACGAGAGCACTAATCGGGCAATGGCTTTAAACTTCAGATTCTCCTCTAAAAATCGAAATGATGGTGGAGTTCATTTTCACAATTTGATGCCCTGATTTCGGGTTATACAGTGCTTTTTTCTTAGTTATAAGGTGCTTTTTAAATATGGTGACAAAACTTTCCATTCTTAATGCGCGTACATACGAGCGTCGCTAATCACCTTGTACAGTCTGACCTTTTCATCAAAGCTCTCTTTCTAAATGCACGGTTTCGGAGCGCTAAATGGTTTTTGAAACAAATGATGAGCCAAAGCCTGAAGGGTTACCGAATTTGCTCAGAAGAACTAGTCACTAACTGGGGAATGACCAGACCTGGTTGCCAGAACTACCCACGTAGCCATGTTTCTAGGTGAACTGTCTTACGGGTACTCCCGAAAACACTACATTAGCTGCCCGAGTTACAGAATAAAAAAGGATACTTTTTATGAAAAAAAATTCCAACAGCTATTTTTTCGTCCCAATTTCTCCCAATGAGGTAACATATTCGGGGCGCTGAACACGAATGGGGCCCGTTTTCAGTATTTCGCACGATCACGGCAATTTACGGCAGATAAATGTTATTATACCTACAGAGCAAGTAAAGTCTCAACTCATAACTTATTCTTTCACTATTACTCGGGCAGCTGAAATAGTTTTCTTACGAATATTCGGAGGGCAGTCGATCGAAAAAAAAACGGCTATCCTCTGTAAAACGTCGTAATTCCCACGACTCATGGCGCGAGCGGCGCGGACGATTCTGCTCCTTCCGTCTGTCATGCGGTCTCTTACTGTCTCTAACCGCCGCTCCGCACCAGCACGCGTAGCAACCAAGAGAATTTCGCGGTTCTATAGCCTTTGGATGGGTGGTTCTGGCAACCAGGTCTGGTCATTCCCATGTAAGTCGGTTTCAGCAGTTGTTGTTCCTTCCCTCATAAGTATGTAGAGAACTGTTCCAATCTCTGGCAAACTGGGGCGTCGACAACAGGTTGATCCGCCCACCATGAGTCACCGCTGGCCAAAGCGCCGATATTCGGCGGGGCCGTGGCCGCGAGTTATGCTCTGGTCGATGTCGAGCTGTTGCACAGCAATTACGGCCGCGAGTTATGATCTCGTCGATGTCGAGCTGTTGCACAGCCAAGCTCCAGGTACAAGGGAAGTATACGACGCATTTTTCAGGCATGCTGTGAATGATGACAGCGGAGCCGGTTCAATTACCCAAGTTTGAGTTACATTGGCTCGCCCAGCATCTGGAGGTCCCCCTATCCGGTAGTGACCCCAGTGGAGGCTGGACGACCCAGCCGCGATGCGTGTCCGCGTGCCGACCGCGACGCGTGTCGGTGTAAAGTAGTACCTAAGCTAGATGAAGCAGTCCTGAAGGATGTGGACTGCTGCTAAATAGGCCGCTAAACGCGACACATCGAGTTGTCAACAGCCCGACAAGAGGCGGACGTCGGTGGGCTACGGGCAGGTCTCAGGCTGACAATACGCCCGATTTGACTTGTCAACAGGGAGCGGTTCATGAGATGACAACTTATCAACCTGTTGTCGACGCCCCAGTTTGCCTGAGATGGGGTCATTTCGAAGCAGTGGATGAGGGCATACTGTCAGAACCCAATTTTAGGCCAGGTCAGAGCTCAAAATAGTTGCATACGTGCCACTTTTCTTGTTTCCCCGATGACGTTCAGGCGTCAAAACTTGGAGCGTAAGAGCCTCTAAAGATTTTCTATCACTCTAGACACATTACCAACTTTTTTTCCAAAAATCGACGAAATTGATCGATTATCGACTTTGTTGAAAATCGATGAGAAGCACAAAATTTGATGAAGAATCTTCAACCGCACCTGAATACGAAGTTTGCCGCCATGATTTCTTCAGGGAACGCAAAAAAAATAACGAAAATGTGGGTGCCCTAAATTTGACAGAGCCCACATGTGGAATTCGACAACTTGCTCCTGCGTTCTTTTGCTACGAGTCTGAAGACTCATCTATGTATGATACGCTTTCAAGCAGAAAAGACGCCTAAAGTAAGTCATAGTTTCGATTGGGCCCTCAGATCGTGGCCTAGGTATAAGAAGTCGAAAACAGATCAAACTTCACTGGTCGTCGGCGTTGACCAGTGAAGTCAAACACTAAAAACATTTAAAGGCAGCAAACACGCTCGTAGACGTGATTGAGATAACTAAGAGGGTAAAATGGTATGGCTCAAAACACAACGCCTACGCATTTTGAAGCGCCAAAAACGACCCACAATGCCGCTAAACGGGTAAGAAATTAGCACCGTCCTTGTATTTCTCCGCCCCTGTATTTTCCGTCCTCCTTCAGACAGGGTTGGGCAGGCTTGCGACCGGTCGCAACGGGAGGGTCGTAAAAATTTCGGATTTTTTTTTCGAGAAAAAAGGTGGTTCGTAAAATTTAACGTAATTTTTTAAAAAGCACATTCTACGAGTTACTTATGTAAAAACAATACTATTCACTCTAGTTCCGCGTCTTTCAACGCTACATCACTTTTAGACAGAGTTAAACCGGCATATGCACCGTCTTCACGCACTTCTCTGTGCTCAAAAAACTCGCCGCAACGGTGAGAATCACTTGAAAGTAAAAATTTTTAAATTCTAAAAAAAATCTGAAATCTACATGAAATGCTCTTTAATTTGGTCATTTGAAGTCCGCATAACTGGCTACCTTCGCGGAGTTATCCCTTCTTAAAGCCGATCCCCGTTACGACCGGCGCTCATCCCCCGTTGCGACCCGGGGCTCACTGCCGCTATTTTTTTTTCATTTGAAAGGCGGTAATCGGCATTCTTTTTGAAATGATTCCGATCGTGTAACAGTGCAGTGTAATAAATACAACTCAAATCCAGTGAGCGTCGTCGCTTTACCTCGTTTTAAAAAAGCCGTATTTAGTACTAAGCCTCCCTAAGCGTGCTCTAATGCGCGCCCGCGTCGCGCGCGCGTTTTGGAGGAAAAGTAAAGTTTTCAAAAGATAATTTCCAAATTTTTTTCTGGATCTTCCTATTCTTAACCTCTTTTCTTCTTCTTTACCGAACTACCTCACATTCATCGTCTTGAAATATTAATTTCTCTCGTTTTGTGCACACATTTTTTTGCACCTTTTGACCGTAATTATTGCTTTTTTCCAGATACCTCATTAATTCGTTATTTTTCTGTTGCTTTACTAACTGATCTCAACTGAAAATGTCCTTCTTGGTAGTTTTGTGTATCGTCTTCGTCTCTGTTAGGGGTGAATAATAGCATTTTTTGTTTTTTTTTTGGTACCTTTTTTGGTGCAAAACAAGTAGAGGGCGTGCACTTAGAATCCAAATGAGAATTGGATGATTCTGCTTTCACAAATCGATCTCATTTCATGGAATTCCTAGGAAGTATTCCATAGAATTCATTTCATGGAATTTCATGGAATTCCATTTCACCCTCCCAGGGGGTGGGGTTCGTAAAAATTTTGATCATGATAATTTTTTTCACCCCAGAGGGAGGGGGGTTCGTAAAAATTTTGGTCACCAGGGGGTCGTAAAATTTTGCTCTCTGGTCGCAACGGCCTGCTCAACCCTGCCTTCAGAACAGGAGTTATGGTCCATTCCCGCCGTCGGCGATGTTTGTGATTTGCCTATTGTGCTTTTTCACCACCCACAAACGTCGCTGACGGTGGGAATGGTCCGTTTTACCACTGTTTTGAACGAAGACGGCAAATACAAGGGGCGGAGAAATACAGGGGCGGGGCCAACTTCTCACTTGCGTAGCAGCATGACGCTTCAAAATGCGTAGGCGTTGTGTTCTGACCCATACCTTTCTATTTATTTAGTTCTCTCAATCACGTTTACGAGCGTGCAATCTGCCTTTAAACGCAGTGTTCACGATAATCTTCAATTGTGAGATTACTCGCTATACCGATGAAGCGGTCCCCAAGTAGAACTACGAGGACGGAGAAATCGAGAAAAAACGCATCAGAAGATCACGAAATGCTCTGATCTCACCCCGCTTCTTTTCTCTCACAGGATCTGTTTGTTGTGACAATTAAATCCTTTGTGGACCCGTCCTTTGCAATCCTCTACTCTCTATTGTTCTGTTGTTTCTTTAGGACCCTAAATAAAATCCTGTTCTGCATAAAATATTTTCCTATATTCGACTGACCCCATTTTCCACTGGTGACAACCACAGTGAACATGTTCACCCAACCTGACAACTAATCCATGTCACAGAATAATGTCACTGGAAAAAGACGTTTTAATGGGTTTCTCGCCGTTTCTTCCTAATTTTGGTAACACATGGGGGCCAAGGCAATGTTTTCAGTGAAAAACTCGAGGACGAAAATCATCGTGAACACCGCTTTTAAGCGAACGAGCCTTGCTCCCTGCGAATCAGATTAGAGCTGGTACCTATTGGCTTTTTTGGAGAACGACAATGTTGCCCAATGATTCTCGGGTTGGTCACAACTTCGCAATTTACAACATACATATAACTGGAGGGGCAGAAAAGTCGAGACATTCAACTATGAGTTGAAAACGTCTATCCTTCTCTACTCACTAAACACTTGAGCCACGCAAGTCCCCCCATACAAATCTTGTTTCTCTCCATATTCTAAAAGTGATGATATGATTATGAAACGGTCGACTTTTAGGATGAACCCTATTTTATATTTTGTTTGCCGTACTTTCCTATGCAAATGTGGCTAGCACTGTTTTGAGGCATTCTCATTCGTATAATAATAGCAACGTTCTGGAGTGCGTTTAAAGTTCACAGGAAAGCCGATGGGGGATTTTCGGGGGTGCGCATACAATCATAAAACGGGTAGAAAACAGTTCCATCACCACTAGATCACCTGTGAAAAACCACAAGAGGCTCTCTCACCTCTTTCCCAACTCACAATGAATTTGAAAATGGAACGCAAGGATACAGCACACCTTTAGTCATGCATCGAGGTCCATTGTTAATTTCTGCGGAACGCGACTAAATCATTGTACTCCACCCAGCAGACAAAAGGATTCTGTTCATCGCCAAGAATATCAAGCAGCCCAAACACACAGTGCATGCATATCTGAGCATCCCGTTGGGTAACACCTACTAAGACTCCCGCTATGTGTTTACGCGCGACTTGCGACGAATTTTAAGGGAAGCTTTGATCAGCACAGCGTTCTAAATCACGCCGATCTACTGCTGTTGTTCGAAGTACAGGCTGTAGAGCGATTTCTGGGAGTGCTACCACCATGAGAGAGTCTACGAAGTTTGCTCCACGACTTGTTAAGAAAAGCAAACAGCGCTGTTCGGATCTGGTAAAAGTACTGTCGTTTTCCGAGACAAATTCCGATCCGCAATTGCTGACTACGGCTGTTGATTCACGCGACACGATGATAATCACGCTGGGAGAAAGGTAAATCGTGCCGGGATCAAGTGGTCCCAGCGCAATCATCATCCTGCTGCGTCATGCAACAGCCATAGTCCGCAATTGCGGACGGGAGTTCGTCTCCAAGAATGACAGTATATAATGCGCTGTGATGATTTTGCACAATAGAAATGGAGTTTCTAAAAGGTCTTATGCTTATAAAACGGGGTGCTAAACAATGAAATGCTGTAATAAAATATGAAATTAGAGTTTCATGCCGTGAACTTCAACCGCGCCACTTTGGAGGAAGAATTCAGAAATTATATCCACGACTTGATTGTTGTTCTCGTTTTTTTTTTCAAGGAGGCTGTTTTCAGGAAAGATCCTATGGTTGAGGAACGTGCTATGTAACATTCATTTCCGAGCAACTCGCAGCCATATTATCACTATCGTAGATGCGAAGTGGTTGTTTTTCGAAAAAAAGCAACCATGAAAATGAAGAAATCATTCTCAAAACCGCACCACTCCTATGACAGTGAAGCCCAACCCTGCGAGTAGCGGGGAAATGGAGGATATATATTTCCTGTTGAGAGTTTCCGCAAAACAGTCTCTTTCAGAGCCTGTGAGATAAATACGAAGAGTATGTTCGTTCATACAAACTACTGCATCAAGCACAGCAACCTGTTTCTTGTCATATAGAAGGACAAAATGCTCAAATCTCTTACAGGAAACTCACCCCGTGAACAACGACTTCCTTAGCAGGAAGAGGAGGTGGAGGATGAGCAGGTGGTGGACCACTAACAACTGCATTGTCAATTAGCGAATAGTTCGAAGCTGCTAAACACAAAACATTCGGTGGACTTGTGCATGATAGCACGGAACACGGGACGCATTTAATCATACCTTGCCAGTTATGAACTCCATTGGCTACTGGGACAACTCCATCAATCACAGGCGACATCTAAAGGATTCTGATATGTAGGAAATTTGTGAATTTCTTCTGAGCGGTTAGAAACAGTGAAATTTGCACTACACATGTTTCTCAAGTTTCAACTACGGAGTATCAGTCCTGTACGGAGCACTTCAGACTGTACCTTTTATAAAATTGCCCAATGATCAATGCGAAAATCTCTCCGCCGTAAATCCGCAATACCCAATCCTAAAAACAGCGCATTTTGGACTCGACTTCAGGCCTCGGACCTCTTCCTATGTAGTCTATGAGAACAAATCATGGAGACTTGGAAACTGGAATCTAACCGGAGGCCGGATGCATCGCTGCATTAACCATGGGATTGCAGATTTGGGTTGGGTTTAGCGCCAGGATTAGCGCGATTGTGCACACACTGAACCCAACCCAAATCGACACGCCCTGGGCTAACGCAATTATGAATCCGGCCTCTGTAGTACCTACACAACAACTGACGTCAGTCATCTTCCAGCATGCCGCTGCAGCCTTCATTAACAGATCAGACATTTCCCATAGGTGATATATATCGTCGATGCTAACGCAGTTGAAAAAACACGTGCAGAAATCATTGAAATGAAACGCAGCGCGGTTTAACAGCTGAACGTTCTCTGCGCTTCCACGTCATGTACTCTGTATTTGGTAGAACGTAATTCTCTGGTTTCCACTTCGCACAGCTCACATCGTTAAAGGAACAATGAGTGATAAAGTCGTGCTACATGGGTGTTGATGGCTACTCGGGATATGTGGGACCTGGGAGTACTGGACAATTCTGGGCAAGAAAGGAATACGCAGGCAATGCGTCTTCGGGAACAGGAGCTAACGCTCTGGCCAAACCAACTCAAACATACATTTCTCAGGCCGCCGTCAGAGCTGGTCGATAGACTGAGTCCCACCCGGTCAATACGCACCGAACTAGTGACAGGCGGGTGCAGAAAAATCAACCCACTGAATCCGCCTGCAACCGTCTGCTTTCGACCGCAATTCAACCAGTCGATACGGTTGTTCTACGCGCGCATACGGGCAGGGCCAATGCAAACGAGGTCAATATTTACGCCCCAATCTCAGTCGGACTCAGTCGGTTTTTCGACCAAACCTGACGGGGCTCGGAGCGTCGGACGCAGTGAAAGAGAAAATCAGGCATAATGCTACTTCGTGCCGAAGAAAATGATGATTCCAGCGCAAAAAAAATAATACTTATGAGAAAATATGATTGTAGTTTTTAGACCACCCGCAACACTAAGCTGTCGGCCTACTTTTGAAAAAAATTTTCTCAAATTCTGATTTTTTTACGTTCAAATGCGGGTCGATCAAATGAATAGCTTGGTGGATTGTAATTTTATGTCTAAATGAAGCCACAGTACACCCTCGGACACGAATTTTGTGATTTTCAAGTATTTATTGAAGTAGATGGTGAAGAAGCAAAATTGACGGTGGGTCGCCCGGAAGGTGTCTTGTTGTCGGACAAAAAAAATTATGATCGAAGAGGCGCACTCCAGCGGGAATGATTAGAGCCAGCAAGTGCAATACGAAAAAGCTTAAGAAAAGAAATTGTCGCTACAAATGGAAGGAGTCTTCTCAAGAGCTATGGGATTCTCTTACATCGCAAATCCCACGGCTTACCTTAGGAATAAGAGGTTGCACAAGGATGGGCACCATTGCTGTATGTAGGAGGAGAAATGATTTGTTTCTGGTTTTTAGAAAGCTAAACAGACTCGTCGGTCAGAAATTATCTGAGTTTTCATGCTGATACGTTCGAATACAAGAGGGCAAGGTTCAAACTTAGCTTTCCAAGACCCTGTTCTCAAATTCGGCGACACTTCTTCACATATCGTGCGGATTGGACTAAGAAGTTGCGAGTGCCGGCTACCTATTTTGGCTTCAAAATGGTGGTCGGTCAGTATCTTCAACAGGAACCATTGGTGTTCAAGTCCCTTTTTTATTAGTTTGTAATAATTGACTTGATTGTTTTTATACTCTATTTATCTTGAATTGCACAAAACACGGTCCGCCAATAGTCCTCTAATTGGCCCGCTAGTACCGTAGTGTACGTCCACGACGCGTTCTGGGCAGACCCGGGTGGCAGGTTGGGTGGCCGAGTGACGGCATTGACGAATCGATTGCTCTGCACACCGGGTGCACACCCGGGTCTGCCGAGAACGCGTCGTGGACGTACACTACGGTACTAGCGGGCCAATTAGAGAACTATTGGCGGACCGTGTTTTGTGCGAATCAAGATAAACAGAGTATAGTGTGTTGGTTATTTTTACATCATATTACATATGCTTAGGCAAATGTAATAAATTGGAACTTTGAGGATGGGTTTTCCGCAAGGTTTGGAGGTTTAGGTAGAAGTTACGACCACGAAGGATACTATATCAATCTTCCTACATAAAAAGTGAAGAAGTTCCTAAACGAAATGCTAAATAAAATTGTAGATTGAGGGAGTAAAACAACGCACAATAGCCTTCCCGGGCGCCAAATTGCCCGGATTTTGACGCAGGACAGAGTTGCGCTCGGCCAGTCTTAATCATGATGCAGTCAACCTCTCTCTCAGGGGCTACTCACAGGAGAGGTTTTAGAGCAGGAATACCACCAGTTGGACCATCAGCGTGGCTAGATCATAATATCCTGAATTGATCTGAGCCCGAGATGCCTGCGGCGCACGGTTGCTTCTGCGCAACCTCGTTCGAGAGCCTGTGTCAAAGCAAAGAGTGAATATTCCGGGCGATTTGTTCAAATACTGTTACTTGCCCTAATTCTATTCCGTCAGAATGAGAAATATCGTGAAGCAGCGCATAGCATTGAAATTAATAGCTATTTTTTCGAGCCCGTACACTTCAGCCACCGTGTATTTGCATCACGTTGCAAAGGCAACAACGATTTCAAGCACACACCCTTCTTTCACTAGAAGCAATCGCTCAACGCAGCAATCATCGCCCTGTGCGCCGATGGCATACATGCGCACAACATTCGCATGAAAAAACTTGCACTTTTCAGAGCTTTGCGGACAGCAGCTCTCATAAAAACGTCAACTCCAAATTTAGGGCGGAAGTTAATCTGACGTGAAATAGATCTCTGGGCAGCTTTCACAATTCCTGCTGGGTTTCCGGGCAACTCTGGCGATGAGCCATAGCTTCCCGCGACTGCCGCTTCCACCGCTTCGCAACAGTAGTGTCGGTATGCCTTTCAGAATCTGCGTCCCTACCATTACAGGGCTTTCGCCCACTGAATGTGTTTATCGAACTTGTCACAGTTAATCAATTTATTCGACCGTCACAATAACGCACATTTATTTAGACGATTATAAATTGCCAACGGCACAAAATTCTTACGGTAATCAAAATTGATGATACCCCATTGATAAAGGGTAGGGTATAAAAGAAATGAAGAGCGGTATGTTACATTCACACACCGTCTTTATCCGGAGGTAATCGGCTTAAGCTCTAAACAGACTAGAGAGTAGGGAAGTAGCCTCACCGGTGATGAGGAAATCACGATATTTGGCCCTAAACATGAAACTCTGGAGAGAAAAACTTATACATTTTCGTGAGAAATTTGTGCTGTTGGCGAATTGTGAAGTTGTCCTTTAGACTCTGACAAACCCCTAGTGACCTGTGGATTTCGATTACCACCAGCAGCGGGGCGGTGAGCCTCGGTGAAATATAACTAGTGATAAGGAGGTTCCGACAAAAAAGCCACCGCTCCGCGCTGTGATAACCGAAAACAGGAGTTCACTTGAAATGAACCAGAAGAATCTATTTAACTGTCCGGAGAGACCAACCACACTGACCAGAATGGACATATGGAAGAATCCAGTACTGGTCGCCCAGTTTATTCGCTTATTACAAAACCCTCCAAGTGGCTGCAAAGAAGAAGGAGAAGCATTTTGACCGTCTCCCTTTCTTCCCGTCATAGCCATTCAGGTACTTACAGGAATGGTGAGCGAACAAATATGCTGCCGTGGGCAGTGAGCGTGTCATAATAAGGAACCGGGAAAGCGATGCCAGCCAGAAGCGCCACATCAAGCACTATTGGGGTCGTGAGCGCACCATACGTTCTGAAAGGCCTACAAGATACTTCGTCACTGTCATAAACGACAGGCATGCCATTTGGGGAGTGTGTTCAGCGACAGCGACCCACTCACTCACTCGCGGGGGTCGGTGGCTCGTTGAGGAGGGTCGAACAGGTAGCGTGCTGCCGCTCGAAACAAAAAAAAGGGGCGGACTAAACCCGAAAACTCCCCCATTGATGCCGAAAACTCCGCGTGTCAACCTCCCACAGACCCTACAATGCCTCGTCACACTTGACCCGTTCACACCGAAAACTCTGCCTAATCACCTCCCACCAACCACTCAGTGTGACGTCACAGCCACGTGTTTACACCAAAAATTTCGCCTGATCGCCTCCCACCGACAACCACCTCTCTCTTCTGCGATTGCGGACGTCGGTGGCAGGTTGAGAGGCAGAATTGGCGATTCAACCTGCCACCGACGCCCGCCAGAGCGTCGATATCCCGCCCAGTGTCAGCCGTGACTAGCACAAACACCTCACATTCCAGTGCAGCGTACACATTGTGGGCTGCCAGCCCCGCGCTCTACACGAGAGAGTGTTAGAGAAAAAGAGTGCGGACACTGCAGCACGTTGCCCCGAAAACTCCGCCACATTTAAGACATTACCTCGAGAACTTCGGCAGTTATGAGTCATGCCGAAACCTCCGCCGATCAGCGAGACTCGATAAATTTGGTTGGGAAAGGGGCGTTTTAACCGGTCACCGACCCCGCGATTGCCTGAGCATAGTCGCAGAATTATACCATAGCCCATAGTGGGCGCACCGTAGGTTAGAGTGATACACAGCAGCCAGAGCACAAAAACATTGAATTATTTTCACCCCGAATCGAATCCTTCTTGCCGAGGTCGACTGTACAGGGGCTTACTACCGGTCTTGAATTGTGGGCGGACACATTACCAGCCGGGTACACGAGCCGCCTCATCCCATTGTGTCCTCACTCAACACTTGAAAGGCCAATCATGGAGGGTACAAGCCGGTCAAATCTAGCGGTCAAATCTGCGAGCCTGTTCCCGATCTACAGTACCTCTGCTCTTGGCGGGACCGAGATGGATTGGTGGCGAGCATAAGACCATGTCTTCATATCCTGCTCACGCGTCCATGGATTCATAATCCACCTCAGTCTCGCAAGGAACAGAGATACTGGAGACCGGGGGCAGGCCCGTAGATTTTGACAGTTACTGGTTTCTATGGAGCGTTGCTTTGACTCTCCTTCTAGGAGTCTTCCACGACAGGGCGTTGCTTCTAGGCAGAGACCCAAAGTCACACCATGAAAGGCATCGACTGTTGCGGCACGTGATGAGGCGTGGTGTGCATCTGTCCAAAATATTCTGATGATGCGGGTAAGGCCAGAACGACACAATAGCGCGCGTCTGGGCAATAAAGCATGATGGTGCGGGCCTGAAAGGCATCATCAGGCCGTAGACGCACCTTGTTTGCCCGAAACCAGCCTGAGGGAGGGTCTGGCACTGGAATGGTGCGCTCAATTTTCGGCTGAGTGCCTGAGCACGTCATTTAATCCTTTAAGATCCCTGTCAGAGCGAACTGCTTTGGTGGATGGCAGCAACGACAGTCAATGACGCCTTAGCGAGTGTTGCGAGACAAGGGGTCTGCGCTGTATAGTGAATGTGGAACAATGGCGCCACCCAGATGATCGACTTACTAGCCAACAGTGCAGCTTGGGTAGGTTGAACACTGTTAAGGGAGAAAAATAGCCCCCGGGCGAGCTCTGTGAAGCATGAGCCCTATTATGGAGTCATAACCTCTTAACGTCCGAGATGAGCCTTCTTGACATTAGGATAGTCTACACGGCGGCTCGCCAACTACCTTATGGCTTTTACAGTTATTTCCTGAAGAGTTATTTAGTATGTAGCGAAAAAAAAACATACTGGTGAAGGAGAATTTACAGAGCAAGTCCGCAATGCGTCCTCTAACCATTCGTCTGCCTTCGATCGGGAAGACGACTGTGACGTCGTATTCGCTGCGTTCCTGAATAGCAACTCTTATATTTGGAGGAACGCCTACACTCTGCAGACGAAAGCTGCGCGCTTTGTCACTAGGAGGATGTGTTCAGTCTCCAGCATGAGTCACAAGGCTACCGCCTGAAGCGTCAACAATCTACTGACCAGCTTGTGTTGATGTTTATCTGGGATACCACATTTGGATCGCCGAAACCATTCGACAGCGAGACGGAAGGTGTCACAGAGGTGAAAGGCGTCGTAGACGACGAAGCTGCAAACTGTCGAAGACCACCCAAATCCTGTTCGACACCCCGTTGTGTGACCTCACTGCTGGAAGTAGTGGAAGGCCTCATTACCAGTCCAATCAAGTCGAACACATCGGTTGATGGAGCGGCAGCAGACGCAGCTGGAAAGAACCCATTTCGAAAAACGGCTTCCACAAGGAAACAGAGAAAAAACGCCGGAATTGACGCAACGCAAACCTGAGTAATGTGATCTAGAGACGCTTCCTCCTTCTGCAAATTGAGTCCCTTCCATATACGCATTAGTAGCGCCGCCCTCTTCCTCACCCTCATAAATTGGCTCATTGTGCAGCGACTGCTTGCCGTATATCTGAAATTCAAGCATACAAATGAATGTGCACTTTATGGAATGAATTATGCCTCAGAAAATCTAAGAACATCCGCAAATTTAACTATGCTAACAACTGAAAGCCCTGAAGAAATTAAGGTCATTCTCCTATTCTGCTATGCAACTTCTGAGTTTTTCTGCTGCTGTGTTCAGGGTCTGTGCAAATTAGCTGATTCTCTCCAGTGTTTCAAAATACTAGCTTCTTTTTTTCTGGAATCTCCTCAGATATTTAGGGGAATAAGGATTATTGATACAATGTACTATACCTAAAACGCACGGAACATGTTTTCTTAAACATCGGGGCTAGGCTAAAACAACCCCTACTCAGGAAAATCGCCACGCTGAACCCAGCGAAGTATCCGGCAAAGAAGACCACAAAGTTCGAGAAACACATGAGAGCGCGAAGACCAGGTATTTGCCCCAAAGGACAAAACACCACCTCGTTTCGCATACTAGAAGGATGGAATAATGACTAAAACTTAGTGCTCTGACACTTCCCATATACTCTGTCCCACGCGAGATTGCAAGCGAAGAGTCCCTCCTGAATGGCTGGATACCTCTTGATTCTTTCCGCTGGGTTGTTGAGTGCACCAATGCGCATTTTTCTATTCCGTTGTGTTCTTTTTCTAATTTAGTGCTTGAATTTTCTATATTTCATTCGTGTTCTGCTATCTTTGAGCTTTGTGTTTGACTACATCGGCTTGCCTAGGTAATAAATATAATAAATATAAATATAAGTAGCAGCGCTCCTTCTGCGTCTCTGGCGTTTTCCGATTACCGTAAGACGTCGCGTACGCAGAACACGTGCGCGACACAGCATCTGTCTCACCGTAATCTAAAAACAGAATCCATTTGCAGAAACACCCTACCTGACACTTAAATAAAAGTTTCTACACCAAGAGTGAGTACTACGGGCATTTTCAGCGAAAATTACGCAGAAAAAATAATGAAGTATGCGGAAAAAGATATCAGAACATGAGCAGCTCGATTAATTATGTTTTGGATCACGGTAAGACAGATGCTGTGTCGCGCACATGATTTGCGTACGCGACGTCTTACCGTAATCCAAAAAGGTCCAAGACGCAAAAGGCGCGCTGCTTCTTCGGACTCTTCGCTTGCCATCTCGTTTGGGACAGAGTATACCAAAGAAAAGGCGGTTTGGAGCACGCTGGCAATAGTGACAATAAAGAGACCGCAACAGATCGACGCGGTATCGCAAGGTAGCTGAGTTACACGCGCAATTACAGGTATAAGGCAGAACTCGTACCTGCATCACTGACTTTGTGGGCTAGCATGTTTCAGGTAAGGGCAGAGCCCAACGTCAGAATCGTTTTCCAGTTTTTTTTTTGCATATCTTAGAGAGAATTTCGGACAGATCACAATAGTGTCTCCTGAATCGCTCAGAACCCAGTACAAATGGAGTAATGGCCCCTCAAAGATTGTAGAAATCGGACGAAGAGAAATTTATGGAGAGTTGTCTCATGCCTATTTTCTCTCGTCGTTCGCAGCCATCCCACTGGAGCAGACCACACAATAATGCTGGACCGATAAAAAATGGAAGAACGTAGATTTTGATCGGAATCCATAGCGCGCCTCATCCGTATTGAAATCGAGAGCTCTGATGAGCGCAGAGGGAATGGGTGCTGATTTAAGGGACAGCGGGGAAGGATGCTCGATTTTCTCTCGCTTTTTCTGAAGAATTGCAATTCCGCGTTTGACAGGGATGCTACACATAGCGCCCGGACCATGAAATCATATTTTACCCACGAGCTTGGGCTGAGCCTTCAAGAGACTATCAGGGTAGGCATGTCGCTGTGAACGGTCCGTAGAAGTTGCGGCCCCCTAACTCAGGCTTGGAAATTTGTGCGGCCCCTTCTCTCTCTCTCTCTCTCTCTCTCTCTCTCTCTCTCTCTCTTTCTCTCTCTCTCTCTCCGGCTGGAAAAATTATGCGGTCCCCAGGTGAGTCGTTAATGTGATCTTCAGATCAATAGAACCTTTAGCAAAACTCGATGATTTTGTAATAAAAATTACTGCCACCCTGTAGTTTAAGTCAGTTTTGAACGCGCTTTGTACATATAATTGTATTCTATTCATTTTCACAAATTCTTGGGCCGCTGAATGCCAACTATTTTTGAACTGTGACCAGTGGGAGCTGCAGCCCCCCTCACTTCCCTTGTCCACGGCTGCGGCCCCCTCTGTGATCATCGCAGCGTGGGCCCGACCCAGGAGACTATTGGCGTCACTATCTCAACAACATTTAGGAGCGTGAACGCTGCCTGTAAAATCTTTAAAAAATGAGCCCACAATGAAAAAAATAGAGAAAGCAAACAGTTATGATAGCTCACTACATTCCTAGATACGAATTTTGTGAAGTAAATCACTTCCATAAAAAAGTTTTCCAGGGTGAGACTCTTATCCCGGGCTAGCGGGGAGGGACCCAAGAGCCGCGCCCTGAGGAAGAGAGCAGGAGCCGCACTCCTTCGGGCGAGATCTCGAACTCAATCGAAGCCAAACAGGTGACACTCAGCCAATGTCTTCAATCCTGGTAACGGTTGCGAATTACGTGAGAAACCCGAACAAGGAAACTCATTCAACAACCTTCGTCGCCCAAATCTTATCGAAGGCTGGGCCGTTATAAATCAGTCTATAGGTTTTGAGCGACCGTAGAGATATCATTATAACAAGTGAACAATTTTACAGAGAAAAAGCAGAACAACACAATTTATTGTTTTTCTGCTTTGGAGAAACAGCCTGCAACAGCCATGAGAATCTATCCAGAAAGGAAAATGGCAAAACAATGACGGTCAAGCAAAATAAAAACCGAAACCGGCTGGAAAACCATTACTTAAAAATAAGATTGATAGAAAAAAGGAACCAATTATGTAACTCACAAGCGGCAATGGCCTATAGATTCCTAGCCGAAAATTCGTATGTGCCCGACGAATCTTTTCGATTCTGAGCAGCATGTCCTCTTTTAGCTCGTCTCTCATCTTATGCGCTAACGCAGCCAAATACTCGAAATCGACGTATTCTTCAGGCCGAAAAGATCGCATGATGGAGATGAGGAGTTTCAGACAAATGTGGGACAGTGGGCGATGGGTGGCTCCCAAAAAACGTCAGCGGCGCATGAACAAAAGACTAACTAGGAGAACTAGTTCAAAACGGTTGATCCTCTTACAGGACTCGCATCTCATGAATTATGAATTCTAGGCCGCTATTACGTGTACGTCAGCATAACGGCAAAGCGACGTAACTCAGATCGATACACCAAAGGAATCAGGGCCAAGCAGACCTTTGTCCCGAACCTCCACGAAACTGCCCCCCCCCTTTCAAGTGAGTTTTGTAATTATTGCTACACCCTACCGCAAGCTTCAAGCAAAGTCGATTCAACGTCCATTAGAAACACCCTCAAAAATCTTCCATTTTTAACCCAACGATTTCACCCCCCCCCCTCCAATTTTTTTTTGAAAACATTCTCGTCTCCCTCGACGTCCCGCGAAACCGTACCCGCTTGACCTTGAACGAAACGAGTATAAAACAGCAATAAGCTTCGAGTGTATAAACTAGAAGCTCTAACCAACCGCGAATTTCTGGTATGCAAAATTTGCTAGAAAAAAAAACCGGCCATCCCTATAGAAATGTTCTATACATTTCTGAATAAACTTTCAAGCGCCGTCCACGAATGTGAAAGCCAGAGCAGACACTTTCTACAAGCAGAGCTGTGACTATTTGAAAACCGCTTCAACTCTAAAGGCGAATGTTTGGTGAACGAGTAGCTCCGAGCCTAATTACCCTTCATTCGCAGTCGCTACATGAGAGCAAGCTACGATTGAGAGATATCGTTAAAATATGAAATGAATGTCAAACTCGAAATAGTCCATTCGTCTACCCGCTATTGAGTCCTGAGATCAAGAAAAGGGGCATAGCCCGTGGTATACTCTGTCCCAAACGACATGGCAAGCAAAGATTCCGAAAAGCTCCCTCTGCGTCTCTGGACGTTTTTGGATTACGGTAAGATGTCGCGTACGCAAATCACGTGCGCGACACAGCATCTGTCTTACGGTAAATCAAAAACAGAATCCATTTCCTGAAACACCATACCTGCCACGTAAATAAGAGTATCTACATCAAGAGTGAGCACTACGGGCATTTTTTTGTGAAAATAACTTAGAATGATGATGAAGTATGCGGAAAAAAGGAATGAGAACGTGAAAAAATCGATCAATTCTGTTTTGGATTTGGGTAAAAGAGATGCTGTGTCGTGCACGTGACTTGCGTACGTGACGTCTTACCGTAATCCAAAAACCTTGGAGACGCAGAGGAAGCGCCAGGGTTGAGCAGGCCGTTGCGCTAATTTTCGGCCAAGCTACCACCCCCCTCCCCGTTGACCGAAATTCTCTTTAAAATCCGAAATTTTTACGATCCCCTTCCAAGGACGAAAATTCTTCAAGCTTTTTGAGGGTGAAATAGTTGGAAAAAACTCACTTTTGTGATAAAATTCGGTCAAATCGTACGAGCCCCCCCCAGATTTTCATTACTCTCAAATTTTAAAATTATTTTACGACCTCCCATTGAGTCGGGTCGCAATCCTGCTCAACCCTGGGGAGCGCTGCTTCTTTGAATTCTTCGCTTGCCATCTCGTTTCGGACAGAGTATAGTAATTGAGGGTGTCGAGCCTGTGGTCATCGCCTATATTTCGCAGACTTGAGGATATTGAAATTTCGCTCTTGTCATATGTTATACAGGAGCGGTCTTAACCACGATTACATAAAAATCTAAAAATTCGTGACCGCAGGTGAACTGCACCTCTAACATGAATCTGAGGCCCGCTTATTGATACGAGATAGATTACGGAGGCCGTACGGTAATTTGGTGTCAAAAATTCTACGTAGAGGTCACCCTGGAAGCTTAACACGAAAATGAGGTCCATTTGTCAATTTCGAAATATTAGGATTGGTTGCGCCAACTGAGTAGCATCACTGCACCCTACAGTGAAACACAAAATCCAGATTGATGTGAAAAACGTCTAAAACTCGTCAGAGTATGTGCAGGTAGCTCTGGAGGGCCCACTCCAATTCTATGTCTGAAAACGACTAGAAAAATTCGCGGCGAAAAAGATACGTTTCTAATTTTTTGCTAAGCTTCATAAGTTTGGCGAGAGGTTTTGAAGTAAGACAAGATTTTCTCCCATTACGGCGAATGAGAATGGGAGAAATCGATAAACGGTTTTCAAAAAAGGGTACGTTTTCGAAAGGTTTGCATGAATGATGCCCTCCTACCGCTGTTGGACCTCTGCGGAGCTATAGGTCCGTCCATGGCTTGTTTCCTCAAAAAACATTTAAATTCAAACCGCGGATGGCGCGGCGGTTAAAATTTCAACGGCGGCTGGCCGGCAATTATAAGCCAGCCGCTGGTGAAATTCAAACCGTCGCACCAGCCGCAGTTTGGATTTAAAGGCAGCAGACACGCTCAAGAATATCGATTTTATGACATAAATCAAAGGCTTGGAGCCGATTGTATTGGGAGCTGACGAAAAAGCGAACGAAAACTGTGTGCAAATAGAGGAATAACGGTTATTTTGTTATCAGGTGAAAGTGGACGAGTTTTACGGCGAGCGGTTGGAACAGCGAATACTAGCAACAAAACGGTTGAGATAGAGAAGCCAATATACTCTCACAGCTTGTACTGGAACGTTAACCTCGTTGGAAGCATCAAAAACCAGCCAAAGGGGCCGTATTAGTACTATCAGTCTGGACGAGTTTGTATTTTGGGGCGGGGTTGCAGAAGCTCAGGGGCGGGGTTGCAGAAAGTTTTCGATTTGCATTGCTCAAATTTAGTACTTTTGACTCGTTTTTGACGCTTCCAACGGAGCAAGCAGTCTACAAGGAGCCATGCGACTTTAGAAACGTAGATATTTCAACAACTTTTTCGAGCGTGTCTGCTGCCTTTAAATAATTCTTCTTGAGAGAACAAGCCACAAACCTAACCATACAACCCTCTCCGTTTTAACGAAGACACAAAAACTTCAGAAAATCTTACGAACCTCTTCTGGCACTTCACTTTTGGCCCAAAGTCTTTGACTTCTCCACTACCCGTTGTGACATTACTCAACCCCGCCTGAACCTGCCCCGGTGCTTTTTAACACAAAAAAAACTGACTGGAGGAAAGGATCCGAGGTGGGAAAGCAATGTATTATTCGAGGGACCTGAGCAAACTAACAAAAACACCATAGGGATGATTTTCTAAGGGCAAAGTCGGTGGGCTCCATGCCCTATCTTGAACTCCTGTGGGAGCGGGATAGCCGAGCGAACCTTATTCTTCTTCTTTGCAGCCACTGAGAGGGGTTTCGTCACAAGTTGAGAAACTGGGCGACCAGCACTGGATTCGTCCACAAGTCTATTGTACTGAGCGTTGTTGGCTTCTTCGGACAATCAAATAGGTGTTTAGTGTCGTGGCCTTGGTTTCCACAGTCCGGGCACACGTCAGGTTGGCTATTGCCGATCCTGTGCAGGTAAGACATGAGCAATGGAGAATGTCCGCAGCGCAAAGAAGCGAGGATACACCTGGCACGCCTACCAAGCTCGGACTTGGTATCACATACCCAGGGCGGCACATCACCGAGAATAGGGTTGACGGCCGCTTTGGCGAGAAGATCCTTCACGAACCGGGTGTGCTCCGCGCGTAAGATACGAAGCCGTTCTTGATGCGAATCGGTCCATCTCTGTACATTCACTTTGTTCGGAGCATCGGCAAATGGCACTCTGATCGATCTCTCTCTCACAGGATTTAATAGTCTTCTCGACGAATGATTAGGCTGCTTAAGGACATTAATAAACATCTGCTGAGCCTGGAGCTGGCAATGCTCTTTCACTGGCAAGATACGGGCCTAGGCGTGAAGGTGCTAAATCGGTGAGCTTTTTGCACATCCAGTAGTGCAGCATTCTGAATTCGCTGCACCTTAGCCCAGGAACTGTCCGACACGATGTGCTGCCAGACAGGTGCAGCATACTCCAATGCAGGCTGCAGAATAGCTCGATATGTCGTCAAGATTGTCTCTCTGCTGCCACCCCAGGACGTTCTTCCTAGAGCTCTCAACACATTAAGCTTTGCCTTGATAATTGCCTGCTTCTGTTCAGCATTTTTGTGAAACTTCAACGACGGGTCCAAAACGAGGCCCAGCAGTTTAGGAAATTGCGCTGTAGGCAAGAGGTCAACATCCCACCTGACAACAGGTTGGGCGCTGTGTTCCTTTGGGTCAGATGTGAATACCGAAACAGAAGAATTCGCCGCGGAAACTGTGAGCATCATGCTATCGAGGAAGATTTTAAGCTCGACGAGATAGTCGCTGATCTTCTTTGCGGCTACCTGTATGTCACGATTACGGCACATGATGGTGATATCGTCGGCATACGCAACAATTTTTATATCTTCAGGAGGCTAAGATAGGTCTTCAATAAACAGGCTGAAGAGGGCAGGTGACAAAACTCCACCCTGCGGAACACCGGCTGCTACAGGTATACTATCGGGGACGTGATTCTGGAATAGCACTTTGGCCCGACGACCTTTCGTGAACGCTGCGATCCAACGCTTCTGCCACGGTTGTAGCGATGACTTCAATAGTTTCTCGAACAAAAGTCCTAGGTTAACAGAATCAAATGCTTTGGTTAGATCGAGGGCAACGGCCACTGTTCTAAGAGGTTTTCTGGAATTGAACCCATCGACCGCATAGCTGACAATCTCCAGAAGGGCAGTGGTGGTGGAGTGGAGCTTTCTAAACCCATGTTGATGTTGCTGTGCCTCATTCTGCTCTGCCAGGTCCCTTACGATTAGATTTTCGGCTACTTTCGCGATCGGTGATAACAGGCTAATAGGGCGATAGCCCTTCGCCGTGCTTTGCGATTTGCCTGGCTTAGGCAGGGGTATCGCATTGGCGGTCTTCCATGCTTGGGGTAGAGTGCAGGTTCGGAAAGAAGTGTTTATGATATCTGCGATCATCGGTAGAAGTTCCGTGGGAAGCTTCTTCAACATGGCTGCTGAGATACCACCAGGTCCGAGAGCCTTCGAGTTCCGCATTTCCTTGATAGCCTTCTCCACTTGAGCAGGAGTAAAGGCCTCAGTGGCGTTCATCAGCGGCAGACGGCTTAGTTCTCTTACCGTGACTCTGTTTTGTATGCCACGCTTGGTACATGTGATGAAGAAATTTTTGCCAAGAGCATATGCGGCAGCCTTTCCTGATTTGAAGACGCTGTTATCGAACTCTATGGTAGAGTTCAAGGAGGGGGCGCACTTTCCAGATATCTTCCTCAATACTTTCCACGCCGTTGTTCCGTCGGTTTTAAAATTCAACCTTTCAGTGAACTTCTCCCAACTGTCTTTCTTGTGCTTGTCCAGATCCTTTTTTATCTCTTCATCCAGCTTGGCCACCTCAGGGTCCAAATGATTCTCAGCTCTCTTTTCATCTCTTGTCCTGATCTTCTGTAGAATCTCCCAGGTGACATTAGGGTAGAAACTTTTCACACGTCCTTCAGGTATGGCCGCTTTTGTAGCCTTCCGGATGGCGTCAGATATGTGACGCTCTTTCTGGTGTACATCGCCATTCCATGGATATTCAACTGCCTGGCGGAGCGCAACCTCTCTGAACAGGACCCAGTCAGCAAGGCCTAAATTGAGATAAGAACGTTGACGTATACCAGTATAAGAGGCAAGAGAGTTTGAGAGATCAATATGGAGAAAGACGGGAATGTGGTCGCTGGAAAGAGTTGTGGAAGTGGACCATGTGCAAGAATTAGAAAGATTGGATGAAACGAGGGAGATGTCCGGGCTAGAAGGTCGGCCGTAGGAAGGGAGACGAATAGGCTGATCATCGTTGAGAATAACCAGATCACACTCCTCAGCCCATTCCTCGACGTCTTCCCCTCTGGCGTCGGACGCAAGCGCAGAACAGAACGTGTGAGCATTGAAGTCACCTGCAAAGACAGCTGATGGGGATAGAGAGCAGTCATGCAACTGCTTAAGAAGAGGTATGGGGTTGTAGGTTGGGGGACAAGAAGTGGAGGGAGGGATGTAAATGTTAAATAGAGACAATGGAGTTTTAAGAGGGAGGTGAACGGGAACACACTCGAGAGTACCGTCCTTAGAAACATTTGGAATTAGATGAGAAGGTAAGTTAGAAAGCACAAACGTAGAAACTCCACCTCCAAGAGCTGTCCTTGGGCTGTGATAGGCAGTGTAACCTGGAATGTTTGGTTGGGGATAAGTGGTAGAGGGAGAGAGTTAGGTTTCTTGAACCATAATAACATCCGGATGATGAGTACGTGCGAAGAGTGAGAATTCAGACAATTTGGTACGAAGGCCGTTAAGATTTATATGTACAATAGAGAGGGGGCGGTTGGTGAATGAGGAATCAGAGTTGCTGCGAGCGGAGCACAGAGCACAACGGAAGGATGAGTTGTGATGCCTCACAGAACTAAGACCTGAACAGGAGAAGTGCATCCACCTTTGGCATCCAAAGCATTGGACGCTAGTTCCATTCCAGGTGACTTTCTTGCTGCAGGTGGCACATTGATACTTCTGCACAGGTCCAGGATTCCTCTCGACGCCAGCCCTTTGTAGTAGAATCTCCAGGAGAGCTGGGGCCAGCCAGCGACTCTCCCATGACAAAAACCCTCTCGGTGGAGGGAGTGATGTGGGTTTACACGAAGGTGATGTTGTTTCCTTCACACTGCCACGGCACGAACGTACGTCATCTCGGCAGCCGAGCGAACCTAGCGAGCGTCTTGGGAAAATCAGATCAAATTTGTTTTTTTTATCGTTCGAGTCCAATCCAACCAAGAGGAAAAAATTACGAGAAACGGGCGAAAAAAAAAGAATTCTGGTGACGGGGAACTCTAAAAAAACTAAAAAATCACAAGGAAAGTAACTCACAGCGGGATAGCCGTCCAAGCTCTGAGCATTCGTTCGTAAGGAATAATTCCGCCGGAATTGGGCGGCTGTAGATGATTCCGGAGCCCGAAGCGAGCCCTATAAAATGCACAACTCTAGCTCACCCGACTGATATTTTTTAAACAGCTGAGTTACCCCTATACTAAGCACGGTTGAGCAGAGTTACGACTCGGCACAACGTGGGTCGTAAGAAATTTGGAGAAAAATGAAAACTCCGGGGGGGGGGCTCGTAAAATTTTAGGAGAAAAGAGAATTTTCTCCAAACCACTTAATAAGTCAAAACAAGGTAGTGATATTTGCCCTCCGATAGTGAGATTGCAGCGCGAGTACAGCTGTGTCTGCAGAGGCCGTCATGAAATTTTACGCTATGGTGGGTATACGGTAGTTTGGGATAAGTATAGATTCCTGTTAAGAATTTTATTCAAGGGCTACCCGGTGCACTGAATACAGTGTCTATTTTGATGTCTACTTGTCAAGAGGTGACGTAGCTCCGCCGAAAATTGGCGCAACAGCCTACTCAACGTTGTTGTACCGTGTCCCAAACGGGACGGCAAGCAAAGAGTAAAGAGGCAGCGCTCCCTTTGTGTCTCTGACATTTTGGATTACGGTAAGGCGTCGCGTCGCGTGCGCAAATCACGCAGCATGTCTTGCCGTAATCCAAGACAGAATTAAACAAGATTTTCACCTTCTCATTTCTTCTTTCACATACTTCATTATTTTTTGTGTTTCTTTCCGGTCAAGATGCTCGTGATACTCACTCTCGATGCAGACACTCTTCTTTACGTGACAGTTAAAGTGTCTCAGAACGAGAGAACGTAACGCTGTGTGATTTGGGTACGCGACGTCCTACCGTAATCCAAAAATTTCAGACGCAGAGGAAGCGCTGCTTCTCTGGACTTTTCGCTCGCCATCTCGTTTAGAGCAGGTTATACTAGGCCGCGTTTACCTAAGCATGACCCACTTTTCCAAAGCTCCGAAATTTTTCAGGGTGCTATCGCAGCAGGGGTTGGGGGGGGTGGCACTGTTATATCGCAGTTGGCCACGCCCATTTTTTCGTACCGCAACGACTCTCCTGATTTTGGCAGGGGATGGAAACCCCGTGTAGGTGCTCAAATTCAGCGCGGCAGAGAAAAATGGATGTGGCCATGTGCATCGCGCCGTAGTGCCCTCCCCCGCCTTTTTTCAGTCTTTTATATCTCCACAAACGAAACGCTCGAATCTTTCTGCTCAACCTAACATTTTCAATTGATAAATGACCTACCTGTCGTTGGAACAGCGCTGGATTCGGCGAAGGACGAGGTTTCGCTATGCTGGAAGAGGGAAGATGAGCAGTGGAGTGAGGTGCAGTATTAACAATAGCAGACTGCGGATCCTGTAACAGTAATGGCACCATATATGTTCTCTAAGGAAACAAAGAAAATATTCACCTGCAGTCGCTCACTAATGGGAATTTGCTTCCGAAAGGACTGGTATGCCTGATTCGTCCGCTGTAGCGTAGCATTTGCATCACTTAAAAAGTAGCACACTAGGAAATACACAAACAATATTAAGGTAGTTCAGCAACCTCTTGTCCTCCCAGTTGGGATTGAGCGCTTTCTCTAGATTTTGCACATTTTCCTCATCACGCTTCTTTTTTCTTTCGAGGCATATGGAGAACGCACATCCAACAGCATGCGACAAACGCTCACCCTGAATTCGAACAAAAAAAAACTGGAAAACTCGCACTATTCACGATATTCAATCAGCAACAAACCGATTCTTTAGTGGCGTGAAACCCATGACACATCCATCGCCTAGATGTACCATCTCGACATATGTATGCGAACCCTTTGTCGTTGTTTCGGTCAGGTGCGCAGAACGAGACCTAAAAAAGAAACATATTTCTTTTCAAAGAGTATACACAAACTTCAAACAGAGCACAGTATCTAGATAAGAGGAACCAGAAGAGACATTTCTTCAGACCCCCCCCCCACAAAAACGTGAATGCGGCCGAATTTTTACAACTTCACGGACCACGTTCCCACCGGTGGGACACGCGTTGACTACCACTTCGGACCGCGTGTCCCACCGATGGGACACGCTTTTCGAAAATCGACTGCTCTGCCACAAGGAATAATTTCCAAACTTTCTCATGTTCAATGTATTAACCTATCCTAGACTCGACTACGAAAGTCGTGGCCCGTCAGCAGCTCCGCTATAGCACAATGTTCAAACTTCTGTGTAAACAGCTGAGGCTCATGCAGAAAAAATCGTTGCAAAAACAATTTTCTAGCGGTTTATAGGTTCCTTTTTTTCTTTTACTGCTATTTCTTAGCTTTATCAGCAGGAAACCCAAGTTGGAATCACGTTCTGTTCACCTGGAAACGTGCGACTACGATGACTACACCTACTATGAGCCCGTAACATCGATTTTATTCAATTTTAACTTTGTTACTCACCATGACCAAATCTACACGATACAGAAACTGAAAAGAGAGGTTCCTGAATAGCATTCAATGAAACTCCAAGAAATATCACCGGAGCCGTGGTGGGAAAATAATATTGCCGCTTGACCCTGTCGTGACTTCAGGCAGTTGTTTCTCATGATAGAAGGGGTTCCATGAGTGGAAATTCTGATCTGATGTCTACATCATTGATAGCTTCACTACGAACATGAAAAACGAAAATCGATTTTCGATGGATGACTTTCGAGTTCCCGTGTCAGACCGGTGGGGCACGGTATACGATAACGCAATATTGCATGCGGTCCGAACGGGCAGACACCCAAAATTAGGCGTTGTCGTGAATGGGTTAACGCACCTGTGTAGATAAAAAACGACAGAAACACAATTTCCGAATTTTAGAAATTCGAGCACTTTCAGGCCAAGCTTTGTCCAGGGCGGTAATTTGGGCCGCTGAACTAGAATATAAACTTCATTTTCTGCTTGTCGCTAAATTAGGTAGGCTACTGCAGACAAATGACACTCTTTCTGCTGGCACATAGAGTGTTACAGGCCATAAAACGGCCAATGTCTCACCGTCGACTGCGTACCACGCGCTGCGCGACCGCACGCGCGTCGGAAGCAGACGGGTTTTGGCCGCCGCGCGACGAGTTTTGGCCGCCGCGCGACGTTTCGGCCGCCGCGCAGCGGAAAAAACTCGTCTGCTTCCGACGCATGTGCGGTCGCGCAGCACGTGGTACGCAGTCGACGGTGAGACATTGGCCGTTTTATGGCCTGTACTTATCTTCTGAGAAACTGAAAATGGATCTTCGTGTTCAGCGCCCCAAATGACCCCCCTGAACAAAATTTGGGCAGAAAATGTTAAAATTTATAAATCCCAAGAAAATCAATTTTTGAGTTTTTGATCTACATATAAAAAATGATGAAAATTACCAAACTTTAGAATGTTTCTTTTTACTGTTCCCACAACACTCAACAGACCGTTCTTCGAAACTGCAGTTTGTGCTAGGATCAGTCCTTAGTAAGAGACAAGGTTACGCGGGTTGCTAAATTTCGCAATGGTGGTTGGGGCCGCTCCGATTTCAAAAAATTACGCAACGCCCCGCTGGTAAGAGATTTCGCACGTCGTAACTGACTCTGAACAGCACTTTATTCAAACTGAATGAAAGCGTCAAACTACTCGTAAAAATTTGGTCCCGGCATATCTTCTTCTATTTACGACATCTGGGATGGTCTCCCCTTAGAGAAAAAGGCCCCCTCCTTGTGATGCCTCACACCCTACGTCAAAACCTTATTTTCTGCCGATTTGAGACCAAAAATGTTCTCATGAAAAGTCTGTAGGCCTCTGCCTTTCCTTTGCAATCTAGAAAGAGATAGAACGGTTTCTCTTGCCTACACGAAGCAAAAAGGCACGAATAGTCTCGGAGAACCTTGAAAAAAGCTCTGTTCTATCAAAACATGAGAACATATAGCCTAGCCTCATCTTGAGCCGGTCGAAGTAAGGCTTATCGGACATATCCTGTCTAGATCTCCTTATCACTGTTATGTTTTGCCATGACAGGCAGCTCCGCTGCTTACTCCGCCCGGACTCATCCCAGCAAGCTAGGCTTTATTTCAGCACAAAATAAAAAAAACATATTTTACGAATGAAAAACCAAATAAGTCTAGAACTTGTCAAATATTCCCACTAAAAATACTTTTAAATGTCGTTGGTGTTTTTTAGAGAATAAAAGAAACTAAAGCACAACTAACTAACTTTCTCAATTGTTTGATCCACAATAAGTCCTCTATTGTTCTCCTGATCCACCACACGGAGTCCGTCACCGGATACATAAAGCACTGCCTTCACCGGCCGCCTTCTATTACTCTGGAAATATACAGAATTCGGCCAATGTAATGATAAAATGGCTTGAACTAGATTGAGAAAGATGGTTTATAAAGGAGTCAACAAAGTAGAATGAAACATTGAAGTGGAAACCACTCACCCTAAGCATTTTCAGGGCTCCTTCACAGACCTGCATACCTCGAGATTCGAAAACCTCCACTGATCCCAGATACTGAAAGGAACTAGCTACTGTACGCGGTACATGAGATTGGGAAAATCGGCGAATAAACCTTGACAGTGAAATGACAGAGTCCAGCTCGTACAGCAGCTTCATCCGGTTGCCACTGTTCCTGTTTGTGACTTCCCGAGCCATTCGGCACGACAAGTTCGGATGGGGCGCTGCTCTCAGGACTACGTCGTCCTCCTCTTCGAAAGGATTGTCGAATCGATCGCCTTAGACGATCCATGGAGCGTCCCAGTAAAGAGCTAAAATGACAAAATTTTGAAAAGCATTGAAATGAGCTCTATTAAGGAAAATAAAATCCGCAAACACACAAAAAATGAGGAAACAAGTTCACATGAGAAGTGCAGGATCAAACGCGGTGTTGCGTAATTTTTCGAAATCGGACCGACCCCCCCTCCACCATCGAGAATTTTTTTCCAAAAAAAAAGTTTTGCGACCCCCCAGGCGCAATTTCTGGGCAGTTTATATTTGAATATACTCTGTCCCAAACGAGATGGCAAGCGAAGAGTCCAAAGAAGCAGCGCTACCTCTGCGTCTCTGACCTTTTCGGATTACGGTAAGACGTCGCGTAGGCAAATCACGCAACATGTCTCACCGTAATCCAAAAACAGAATTCAACGAGTTTTTCACGTTCCCATATCTTATTTTTTGACGTACTTCAGGATTCTTTCACACCCTTTTCGCTCAAAATGCCCGTGAAACTCGATGCAGATACTCTTCCATACGTGGTAGTTAAAGTATTTCAAAACGTGAGAACGTGAAAAACTCGTTGAATTCTGTTTTTGGATTACGAAAAGACATGCTGAGTGATTTGCCTGCGCGACGTCTTACCGTAATTCAAGAATGTCAGAGACCCAGAGGGAGCGCTGCTTTTTTGGACTCTTCGCTGCCGTCTCCTTTGGGACAGGGTATACTAAAACTGTCCAACGCCGGAAATTCATACATGGTCAGGCTCAAGCGTCTTAACCTGAGCTATGGAACGATTTACCCTTTGGTGACCGAAAATATCGAGAATTTTCAGGATATCTCACCGAATTGTCATTTTCGGCACGAAATTTCCAAGATCATCATCAAGAATCTACCTTTTGATGATGACATTTTTACAATCCCTCACCATCCGTAGAGAAATTACACAACCGGCCATCGGCCCTGACAACAGTATTCATTAACCAGCCATAAATTCTCTTAAATATGACATGGATAGACGGAAGTTTCCGCATACCCAATCGAGCCTAAGAAAAGTCAAAATTTTCAAATTTGTTTTATTCATTTCATTCAATAGCTTTATTTTTCCAATAAAGGAACATACGGAATGTATGTGGTGGAGGTTAATTACGACAACCTGCGCTTGCAGAACCTACCCCGGTACTCCTTAGCAAGGAGAGTAGTTTTATGAGAATTTGATTCAGACTACTTTATAATGTACTGAAAAGGTACATTATGGTGTTCAATAATCGTCATTCTCATTTTCCAGTCAGTAACAGTAAGTCCTGTTTTTGGTCCTTTGAACATAAAGTTGGCCGTAGTCATACTCTTTCACTATTCGAGCTTTTTTTCGAAATTATTCTGCTTAAACACGTTATCTCAAAACCGTCCTGATGAAACTCCTCAATTTCATGATTTTCGGCAGAACCGACAGATACTAGGCCGGGAACGTCTCCCGATGTGGAGAAATTCTACTCCCAGTAGAAACTAGGGGTTACTAGGAACCACACATTGGCATCTGGAAGTGCCTCGCCGCGCAGTGCTTGGTTTGAGAAATGTGTCACGTGTATAGGAAAGTGTAATGCTTGGCATGAAAAAGACCGTCTATTTCAATGCCAAAATGTTTACTTTGGGTAGAAAAGGGCACATCATAGAGAGCATCTTCTATTAAGATCTGAGTGACTTCTAGAAGCTCATGAGGAAATGCCGAAAGGGGTAGTGACTGATTACTAGAATACTTATACCGAAAGAAGGGCAACGGGCAACATCATTTAAAGAAGATTTCTAAGAAAAGCGTCACTCGAATACATGTACAAATTAGTAAATTGAAGGTCAAAACGAAGTATGGACGCAAGCCATCGCTCTGAGCTAGTTAACTCGGAGCGCTGATCCGAATTAGAAAAAATGTTTGAGGGCAAGGTTTTTCATGAAGAACAGCAGATGCGTATACAGCTTATAGACTACGAATTTGAGAAGAAATTGTTTTAATGCGTTTTTGATTAAAAAATCCATTCCATCGGCGGCTGACTGATATCGAAGTCAAAAAGTAAGCCAGATTACGAACGAAAGTACTGCGAACCTTGTAACAAAATGGGCCCTTAGGTCACATGCCCTTTGAAAATGCATGGATACGTACAAAAATGAAAAAAACACATTAATAAATCAAACATATACAATAAAGCTGGGAACATGAGAAAAATTATTTTTTTCACGTGGAGTTAAATGTGCTGTACGCGACCCGGCTGACGCACTATTGCGGACACAAAATAGCAACTCTGGCATTCAGAGCGGGGCAGCCGCGCAAAATTTGGGTGCATTCGGTGCATTGACACCTGCGCGCGTCTACCCCCGCCAGGATTTGTGGGCGGAGCTCATTTCGGAAGATCCGCGGGACCAAAAAGCCCCTCCCTTGGCTGGAATCCAATTGAACGCACTCTTCGACTTTGCGGTGACTATTGTACTTGTTTTCATTCTTACCTTCATTTTCACCGCTTCGCTTATTGTTTCCCGTTTTGAGCTCTATGGAGTACCATTTTAGAAATTCCTCTGGTGTGACCCTCCTACATATCTAGTTGTACTTAGATACAGTGGTTAGTTATTTTTCGTCTCTTATGGAACTGTTAATTCAGCATGAGGATGTGAATTGAGGTTCTCTTCGCTTTAAGTTGAATTGCAAAGTTCAAAGCCGTTAGCAAGTTTTCCACTCTGGGTTGAAGAAAATAGGTGACCTTGTCGATTTTAGCAGCGAAACTGGAGCTGGACATAATCCGATTCAATTTATTTTTCACGTTCTCCAAAGGTCGTTTGTTGACCTTTACTTGTGCATCGCGTCGCTGTATTGCATGTTAATTATCCTCTGGACCTTTGCCAATGGGAAGGATGGCCATTTGGCATGGGGGAACACTTATCGCGAGACCTGCTCCAGAAGCAAGAGGGTGCAGATACTTGATTTTTAGGAAGGAGCGAGAGGGCTCGATTGGATCCTACCACAAAGATCAGAAAGTTCGCTGAATAGCTCTACATGTGAGTATAAAGTCCTACTACAGGACTGTCAACCTTCGATACTCGGTTACGAACAGGTATCTATATTACAGAATCGATCCAAAAAGCTTTGTTTGAACGTTTGGACCGTGAAGGCGACTAAATCACTCATGTCGAATGCACGGTGAGCTTGTATGAATTTCTTCACTATTACAATCAATAACTGTTTTTTTCTGAGTTTTGAAACTTCGTCATTCTAGGCAAGATGTGCGCTCGTAAACGTACGAGTTGAGAAATAGAGCACTCGGCTGGATCCCTTCAGATGTAAGATCTATTTTTGTTCCACGATTTCGTACTCCAAAATACTTAAAAATTCTAATGCTTGCCCTCTTTTAAGCGTAGAGCCAAAAGGCCCCGTTTGGGTGATGGTGACGGTGAGACGCATTTCAACGAGGATGGACTGTAGACGCAGATTTGGGAACGGCGACGATTTCCATTTTCATCTCTTGATTGTGCCTTATAAATATTTGCGGTTGTGATTACATTCTACGTGTCAACTTCTCACAGTAATTGCGTCTCAGGCTTTTAATTAATACGTGGTTTGCATTGATTTGCTGAGAAAATCCAATATCGCGGAATTTCTCTTCGAATTCTTCTGGGGTTTTGTGAGAGCTGTCGTTGTTCTTGGAGTTTCTCCATTGTGTACATGGGCAGAACCTTTGTAGATGACAGTGGATATACATGTATTTGACTGGATATATTATAGATTGTAGTAACTGTACAATTATTTGTTGTGACTGTTCCCCGCCTTTCCCAAGTATTTTGTGTCTTGTCCTCACTACTGCATCATGTTTCTTTGCCTATTTCATTCAAGCCTAATGTGATAGTAGTGATCAGTGGTGACATTAGTAGCTGTGTAAGTTGTCTATGTAATAGTAATGAAATAGTGTTCATAATATTGAATGAATTCGAATAGGTTTTGAATTCCAACTGAAATGGTGTGTGGATTGGTTTGTAAATAAAGCCTTTGGACATTTCTTGCCATCACAGCAGCATTGGGATGTGACAATTGGATGGAGACGTTTCAGCTGTTTAGTGGTACAAGAACAAGCAATTTACAAACACCTTTGTTAATCTATTAACAAACAAAGGAGGGAAGCCTGCAGCTCCTTTTAATCAAATCGGGTCACCCGCGAGAGGAAGCTATGCGTGCGGCTCGCAACGCGTATCCGCCGATCGGACACCCGCGATACCATAATAGGGACCACCCCGGCCGTAGAGTTACGGATGTACCCGCAATTGGTCCCGCGGAGTATGCCGATAAAATGCCAGAGAAAACGCGCCGATGCAAGCATCAAATTAGCAAAAAATGATCGGAATCATAGCAGTACATGCGTTTTTTGATTAACCTCGATTGGAACAAAACAGATGTAATCAAACATTGAAACGAGACGGGCGAATTCTGCCCAATCGACCCAGCTTACGATGTATTTTGAAGACTCAACTCTTGTGGTCTTCTGGGGCTACTGACGGACCGCGAGGGTGGTCTTCGAGTCTAGGTTAGGTCAGAACACTGACCAAATCTACGTTTGTGAATTGCACCTAACACGAAGAATTTGATTTTAGAAAAAATTGTCTCACCAGAGGGACTTGTGAAAGGGTTAAGCAACTATTAGGCGAACCCGCTTTGATCAGACAGTGAGGAGAGCGGAATGCGACGTTCATCACAAATATAAAAAAAGTAATACAAAAAATAGGAGCTGGCTAAAATTGATCACTGCAAACAACTTCAGGATTCTAATTTTATTTTAAAGGCAGTGTTCACGATAAATTTCACTTCCGATATCTCCACGGTTTACGAAAGGTCTGGTGCCCTATATAGCAAGACATGCTTAAAAAGGACACGAAAGACGCGTTTTTGAGCAGAAATAGGCTCTCCCTTGTTTACTTTGATTTTTGAGCGTGGAGGAAACGACCGTTAGAAGGATGATACCTATCAGTGCAATGAAGCAAACAGCTCACTTATCAGCACTTCGCTCACTTGATCGTTCCTACAATCTGAGTCTTCATTTGTTCCTTTCAATGGGCGGATCTGGGGCACGGGGCGTGTCTGGGGCACCTAAACGCTTGCTTGCAGCCGTTATTTTGCCACTCCTGGCTCGTTTTCTATCGTTCCTTTGGCACTGGAAGCCTAGGATCCTACTCTCCTATCATTTTACTGTGGAAAGTCAACGAGGATGATCATCGTGAACACTGCCTTTAAACTTCAGATTTAGACTCCTTAGGAGCTTTCGCGAGCCCTCTTTCGGTTTTATTTAGCCACAATAGGTAAAAAGTATGATATTTTGGAAAACGCAAGTTGAATAATAGAATTCCACGATCCTAATATGTAACCACGTGTATTTCCGGCAAGTTCTGTTTCCGAAGTAGGGACTTTCACTGACTAAAAGCTGATGGCCTACACATTGGAATTACTCAGGAAGGAAACGGACGTCATGCATAAACACGAAGGAGACGATGGATTGACATTAATTTATAGGCTCCTTCTGTTAGGAAGAGAAGTTCTGAAAGTTGAGTTGAACACATCACCAACATAAGATGGGTCCAACATAAGGAGAAGATCTACCACCTTTCAGCGATAAAAGTTGCCGGTGGCTTGCCATTCAGCCGCGGGATAAGGTCGGACTGTTCACGTCCTGAGCCCCACTTTGGTTTTAAAACACATGAAATTTCTGGAAGATGACTCCGAAAATATTCCACTTCTATGGACTTGAAAAACGAATCACACAGGGCTGATAATCTTGTGAAAGTTAAATGCTTGGGGGTGATTTATGCGTTTTGTGAATGGAAATCTTCTTCAATGGAATGTTACGGCACCCATGCAAAAGAGTCATTTTGATGAGTCATGAACGATCCCCGGCGATCGTTGTGAGAGCTGTGCGACATTTAGTATTTGAAAGTTAGAACAATCAGCCTTTAGTTCACTCGCGGTTTTGTATTGCTCAAGTCTTGTGATCAATTAGAATTTTATTGAGCAAAATTGTTTGAAAAAAATTTCCTGGAAATTTCCTTCTGGATTTGTTTTTAATTGAAACAAAAAAAAAACAGAAAAATTACCCACGAGTTTACAAATAGAAAAATACAGGGTAAAACAGCCAGTAGGGAAAATAGATTGGATAAACGTATAAAAATCTATACATTAAAAAAATCTTTAGATTTACATTTCAGACACTTCTAAATCCTGATTGTTCTTATACGATGGTCATCATGACAGTAGTGACAATAAAGCGCTCTAATAGCGCTTTACATCCATTCACTACTCACACATTGGAAAGGTGTGTAGCTCCCAAAATGACGCCGGAATTTCCCCCGATAAAACTGGGGAACTTCTCCTGAATTGGGGCAAGGCCAAGTGAACTTCCGGAAGGATGGTGAGGGTGGAAGATTTCCCAGCAGGTCTATACCATGGTGTGCAACCCAACACCCATTCTGCATTGATGAATCGAGGACCAATTCGTTAAAACTAGCTGCTTTCGAGAATGCCCTGTCCTTAAAAGCTTTGGGCAAAAAATGTGACCTCTGCTATGAGATTACATGAAAGCTTATCTTCCCGGAGTCCGCGAAGAGATGCCCCAGTCTTTGAGAGAGTTCTTCGCCCACAAATTGCGAATTACGAGACCACCCGGGACTAGGCAATTTTCATCGCCGCATTCGTTGCGACTTTGTTTTCGAGTTCATCATACTCGGTGGAAGGTCGAGGGGACTACCGTGGAAGGAACTTCCCTTGTTCTCCACCAGTAAACTGAGACGGAGGAGACGTTTCACCGTTCTCTCTCGAACGAGTGAAAACGACCAAATCATGTCTATTCTTCTCGAAATTTTCCTCACCAATGTCTGAACATGTCGATCTAGAGATTTCCCCAATCAGGGTCAAGCAGGCCGTTGTATCGTACCTTGACGGAGCTACGCCCCCCGTGGTGATCAAAATTTTAGAAAAACGTCGAAAGCTTCTCACTACCTGCTATATAAATTTTCGATCATTTTGGAACTGACATCTTTCGCAAAATTGGAATTGTTGTGACTTTTATTATACCTTTTTTTTGTTCTTTTTTCGTAATAAACACAACACTGCTTACCTCTCTGACCAGCGGCTTCTTATCTTTTTCAGTGGAAACATCCCCAAATTTCCCATTCCGGCTAAATACCCCTCGTGAAGTTTTCAAAATTGCAACTTTTTCCACGCCCCCCTCGTTGTCCCACGAGAGAGTAACCGCCTGACCTTACCCTGATAGGTGGCTAGAGCCTTCACGGCTCCGTATATAGCGAGCTACGAGCGTCAGCGGACGCAAGGGGTTTCCATATTCATCATGAGTTATGGATTCCGGCCCTGAGCTGCAGAGGACGCAGGCATCAGCGGCGAGCAACTGTAGCTAGCGTTCGCTGCAGCCCATCATCTGTGCAGCAGCTGATCATTGCGAGCAGTGCATCAGAGATTCAACAGGGTCTTGCCGCTCGTAGGTAACTATGGACAGCGTCTACTACAAGCCGGTTTTTTTTTGGGGGGGGGGAGGTTGGAATCTTCGAGTGGGTGAAAGTCAGATAACCAGAACCTAGTTTGGGTAGCCTAACATGTTTGTGAAGCGAGCGCGGTGGATGAGTCGTCCGCAAACGCAAAAAAGTAGCTTGTCCTGAGAGCACGACAGAACCGACTTCTTTCAGACACAACCCAGACGAAGCCTCGCCTTCCTCGAAGACGAGCTGGTTGCGGAGGCACAAGGCAGCTTTCAATACAAATTAGGGAAATGCGAGTAACGAGCGGAGGTCGGACGAGTTACCACTCAACCCCCTCATGGGAAATTGTATTACTCATGTAATGCTATTTGGATTCGCGTTGAGGAGTAGTTCAGGCATTTTCCACTCTTTGGCTACAGAAAACAGAAATAGAAACGAATACTTAATAGCGCGGGATTTAGGGGTGGGAAAACTACACGTACAATTGAACTATAAGGTTATTCCAATTAGGTAGGTATACTAGTGTTCTTTGTTCTTTCATCGCCCTTTCGTTCCGGACATCCCCTACGAAAAGGGAAGTCCAAAAAGGTGGCAATATTCCAGCAGATAGCAGGCAAATGAGCCCTGGTAATGAACTCCAACGTAGCTAATGGATGGTTAACGAGGTTCAATGAGAGGCGGCAGCCAAAATCAACAACTCTGTCAATCAAAGAACAAGCACGGAATTGATAATGTAGGGGTATTCATGAGGTGAGCGGAGGATGAGTTCTGAATAGACAGGGCGGTCAGCAGACGAAGGTGGACTGGATGGAGGGTGATACTAATACGGCGGATGGCTGTAATTGATCGAAGCATGTCCGCAGCAGAAGCTGTTCGGCTCTGCCATAGCTGAGAAAGCCGCTCAACGATGGCACATCCGTTGTCGCTTCTCGCACTTCCAAGAAAAGAAGCGCAATCTCGGGAAGTGCATTGTCATCTGTGGATTATCCCGTCGGCCACGACTTGAGAGGGCAGGGAACAATATAGAGTGCGCGCAATAATTCTAGTCTGATGAATGGACGGGGCTGTGACGGTAGATCACCCCGCGCGAATCGAAACCGCATTCTCCATTGAGGCCGCCAACCCCGCACGGCCAGCCGCCTGGTCCGTGCGTCAGACTAGATTGAAAACGTTAACCATACGTACATGCCGTTGGATGCAGCACAAACGTCGTGTATATCAGGGGGACCGGAAAATAATGTCGTTTCTGCGCGTGTCAGTACTGCATTGTCATTCATCACCAGCCGCCGCTGAGATTTAAACCGCCGCGCCAGAAGAGGTTTGAATTCAAATGTTTTTTCTTGAGGAAACAGGCCACGGACCTAACTATATGTGTTTGCATTCAGCGTAAAAAAACGACATTACTTTCCGGTTCTACTAATAGTATGGAGTATCTATTGACCAGCGTTCAAGCAAATTCGATTGTGCGATTTGAGGAAGCTGAATTTACTTATGCAACCTAGTTGACCAAAACAAGAGCCTGAGCATCGGATTCTGCAGCGGATAATTAGTTTCAGGAATCAGAAATTATCTCACGTCATTAGGCGAATTCTGGCCCGAGCGTCAACAAGGAAATTTAGCAGATCCAGTGGAAGGTTTTCAACAGCTTCACGATTTAGGTATTTTCTTTAGGACTTATGTCGCTCTAGACCAAACATGACGAAAATGCAAAAAAAGGCCAAGTTTTTCGAAGGACACGTGTTTTGAATAGACTAATTGCCGGCTTGGAGACAGAAAGAGGAGAAAAACTGACCAAGGGCGGGTCCGCAGCCAAAACAATGCTGCCTACGAACCCGTGGCTTCACCCCTCCGAGGAAACGGCAAAGAATGAGTCATTGAGAAAATATTCAATAGCGATTTTCAAAGTAGATGGCGTGCATACTTGGTACTGTGTCCCATATACTAGGATTCAAGATGATCTCTAGCGCTTCACTCCCATTGAATTTGTTTACCTTCAGAATTTTTGCAATAACCTCTTCTATTTATGTAGAGGCGTTGTTCACGGTAAATAACCGTTTTCTAGTTTTTGATGTTTTTGAGTAGGTAAGTTCAAAACATAGGTTATTAGGGAAGAGTCCCCACAGAACACTCAAATACCGTTCAAAGAAACCTCTGAAATATGTAATGACGCCTGTCAGCTGTGGTTCGAGAGACTGCAGACAAAACGTCAAACCTGACATTGGCAACGGTTTTGCGCTGCGAAATTCTTAGGCCCTTGTTATACACCAGCGTTTCGCCGCCGCTGGCTTCCGCGGCATATCTGCTACTGGTCAATTTCGAAATCTGACCAATGGCAGACTTCCTGCGAAAACCAGCTGCACCGAATCGCCGATGTATAACTAGGGCCTTAGGTAAATGACTTTGTTTAACTAGGGCCTTAGGTAAATGACTTTGTTTTCTTTTCTTTTTTTTAATAAGATGGGCCAATGCACACGTTGTGATGGTAGAATCTTTCGCAATAAATAATATTCTAAAATTCGGCAACTGTTCCCCTGGTAACACAAATGCAGGACAATTGTTATATGACTCGGGCGGAGTGATCCAATGGGTCTACGTCAGGGATGAGTTTGTTCGCGTTCCGAAACCCGCAGTTTCGCGCATTTTTGACATTCCGCGTTTCGAAAACTTCAAGAAACGCCGCGGAATGCGAAAATATGGGTCATCTAGGAGGGAGAAAACATTAGATGATTTCTGAATTTTTCCGCGTTTCGAGTTCCGAAAACCACACTTCCGCGCATTTACAGGCGTTTCGCGCCCGACTTCCGAAACCCGATAAACAAAATTTAGTTCCGAAACCCGAAAACCGATTTCCGAAGTTTCATAATTTTGTTCAGCTCATCCCTGGTCCACGCTGGTCCGCGAAATTTTCCCTCACTTCCTGGGTCGTTTTCATCGTACTTTCGTCTTCACTCTTTTCAGAGGGACCCAAAGCTTACCTTTTTGCCAATAGACGGGCACCTTTTTCATCGTAAACACTGCCCTCAACTCCCTGTAGATCACTATAAAACCCTTGTTTTTATGATGACTACCAGATAGTCCTCAAACACTTAGAACACCCATCTAGCGGATACTTGAGGACCAGAGCCTGAATTTCAAGAACAGATGTTTCAGGGCTCAAACGGTGGGCAGTTAAAGGCATCGTTCGCGCTGAAAATCACTTTTCGTTTTTTCAGGTTCAATTTCATTGATTGGACTGCTAGAGCACACCGGTAAACTTCGGCGTGTCAAAAACGTAGGGTAATGAGGTTGGAAGGGGTCAAAGTTGGGGGTCCGCCACCAGTTCTCACCAGTCATCTAGCACTTTTTCTGAAAATGCTGATGTCACCGTCAAGCGCCATGAAAAACCGTTACGGCAGAAGCCCCACATGCAGAAAAACTTCGAAAGCGACCGTGACGAGGCCTCCAATGTCGCAGAGGCAACTTTTGTCGTGACTTGGTCTCCTCCCCGACAGACACAGTTTTCCCACAGACAACCCTGTCCTTCATGCAAACCATATCTAATCAGCAGCTTGAGATGTGAACCATTCACACTTCTATTATTACAGGAGTCAGTTGAGAGAAAAGCAGCACGACTGAGGCTCAAAAAGACGACATTCAGCCACCTTTGAGGTTTTCATCAGCGCGAATGTGACGTCGTGTGCAGGCGGCACGGATCTCACAATCAGTCACCGTTTTGGTTCCCTCTTGGCTGTGTAATTAGCGTCAACAGATCAGCTTTTTTTCGAATCCGCGGAAGGATGTTTGAGAAACTACGGTAGGCCACGGTGGTTATACGGTGATTGGATCGAAGTCTAAAATTTGGCTGAAAGCTTCTTTGTGGAGAGGGATTATTTGAGGTGATAAACACAGGTTTGAGGTCTATTTAACGATTTTTGAAATAGCGCGCTAGCCCGCCTAAAGGAAGTGACCACGATCGATTCCGTCTTCGTGTTTTCACCGAGATTCGAAAAATGCGGGGCTGCAGCAGTGTAAAAAAAACGGCTGAAAAAGGCAGCAGCAATCCGAGAAACGGCTAAAAAGGAGCCCCAACTAGTGCTACACGGCCCCAAACTTAGGTGTAAAGCGCGATCCCCGCCCACGTCGCAGAACCGCCGCTGATCGAAACAAGCAACTGAAATATCAACTCCGCGAAGAAAACAATATTCAAAGGGGTAATTTTTTTTCAATCCGTGCATCAAGGGGAACAGTTTGATTATTTGACAACCGTATGCCTTATTGAAGTCAATTTTGCGTTGTTCGCTTTGATCAACAGTCGTTGAGAGGAGCGGCCGAGACTGCGCTTTACACAGAAGTTCAAGGCCGTCTAGGGCTACTTGAGGCTCTTTTTCAGCCGTTTGTTTGACAATGATGTTGAAATGGGCCCCGAACCCTTCGAATTACGGTGAAAACACGAGAACGTGGACACTACCTTTGATACATTTATATCTACCATAAGCTAAAGTAGTCCTGAGAATATCGAGCAACTGACCCCGGATTCGTACTCAGGACACCGAATCAGCCACAGAAAAGTTCTCAGCCAAATCGAAGAAAAAAACTCTGAACACCTTACTACCTACCAGGATGTTCAATACGTTTTGTCGTTCAATAGAAGAGGGCGTTGCTACTAGTCCAAAATTCTTTTATTTTGTTGGTACACTCTTCATATGAACGTATGTGAGGTTTCATTTCAATCTGTCATTTCATTCTTTGTTTACAAGACATATAGTATCGCCGTGTCACAGCAATGGAAAAAATTGAATATCGTGTAATGATAAATTTCTTATTTTTGGAAGGTGTAGCACCAAAAGAAATTCATGAACGAATGTTAAAAGTGTAAAATGAATGTTCACCTAAAATTAGAACAGTAGAAAGATTGGTTGCTGAACTCAAACGTGGTCGTACAAGCCTTGAAGACGATCCACGTAAAGAACGTCCAAAAAGCGCATCAACACCAGCAATCATAGCCAAAATACAGGATATGGTTTTGGAAGATCGTCGATTGACTGAGAGAGAATTAGTAGAGGCTCTACACATCTCGTTAGGCAGTGTGAGCCGTACCTTAGAAGCAGTGTTCACGATGAAATATGTCTTTCAGTTTCCACTAGGAATGGGTAGTGGAGGGGCACACTGTAACGGTGACGTCGAAAGAACGCATGAAAACGATCCAGGAAAAGCTCCAAAAGAGCCCGAAGTTGCCACTTCGAGTGCAAGGCAAACTCCAAAAGCTCAACACACGCCCACCGACGTGAACGAATGAATGCTCGAGATCGTGAGATGAGCGATGATTTCCAATCATTAGCCCCGTTCTTCCCTTCATTCTCAACTCCTCTCTTTACTCAGGTCAGCTCGCATACATCGACTGCAAAAGACGGAAGTTACAAGCCTTGGACAAATCGTCCACCATGTTTCCTTAGCTCAATTTTTGAGGGACCATAACTCCGTTCCCGGAAGGTCTTGTACGATTTCAGAGACATCATTGGAATCGCATGGGGACGTTTTCAAAATAGTCGGGAAAACAGAAAAAGATTTTTATCGCGACCACTGCCCTTAAATGTGGTCGTACAAGCCTTGAAGATGATTCACGTGAAGGACGTCCAAAAGCGCATCAACACCACAAATAATAGCCAAAATACAGGATATGGTTTTGGAAGATCGTCGATTGACTGAGAGAGATTTAGTAGATTCTCTACACATCTCACTAGGCTGTGTGAGCCATATTTCAAGTGAAATTTTGGATTTTAGAAAGCTGTGTGCACAATGGGTGCCGCATTCGCTAACAATTGAACAAAAACACATTCAAATGCGACTTTCTCAGCAACATTTGGAGCGTTTCAAAAAGAATAAAGTGGATTTTGTGCTTCGATTCATCACTGTGAATGAGACTTGGGTCTATCACCATCGTCCTGAATCAAAACAAGAGGCTAAAGAGTGGTGTGAACCTGGTTGTTCGGCTTCGCAACGAGTTCGTGTCCGGAAATCGGCCAAGAAGGTTATGGCATCAGTTTTTTTGGGATGCGAAAGGAATTTTGTTCGTGGATTACTTGCAAACTGGTAAAAAATTGATTCTGAATATTATTGCAATCTTTTAGACCAGTTGAAGGAAAAAATTCGTGAAAAAAGAGCCGGTTTGCAGAAGAAAAATACTTTTTCATCAGGACAATGCACCGTGTTACAGAAGCATTTTGACAATGGCTAAAATCCATGAATTAAAGTTCGCATTGTTTGAACATCCAACCTATTCACCAGATTTGGCCCCCAGTAACTTCCATTTGTTTCCAGAACTCAAACAATTTTTTGCGTGGCTAGCGTTTTTAATCAAATGAAGAGGTCATAACGGCTGTTGAAGCGTATTTTGCAGACCTTCCGGATTCTCACTTCAGGGATTGGATCCACAGATTGGAGGATCGTTGGAGCAAGTGTATTAATGTTCAAGGAGATTATACTGAATAATAAAGTGTATTTTGAACCATAAAATTGCTTTTCTTATCGAACGACAAAACTTATTGAACAACCTGGTATTCACTCATCTGAGAAAACCGGCCGTAACTCGGTTCGGAGATCTCCAGAGCAGCTACAAACTTGGGTTGAGAAACACTTCTGGAAAGACACCTAAATGGAGCATATTTCGTCGCAAAAGGCTGAAAAATCCAAAACAAATCCCTGGCCAGAGACATCGCACGAGCCCAGTCTCAACCTCACGCTCGGGCACCACATATCAGATTTTTGGACTTCCGCACTTCACGAAGACTACGTTTCGAAGTCATCGCTGAGCTATCACCCTTACAGCACTCTCAAATTCGTGTTTCTTCAATATGGTGCAGCCCTTCAGCGTAAAACTTCAGGATTTCCTTCAAAGACATTTCCTATGGAAAAAGCATATTGAAAGCAGAAGAAGATGTGGCTTTCAGCGTAGACAATGGTTTTGAAAAGTTCTTCAAACACACTACTAAGGTGATTTAAGAGTGGAATTCAATCAATCACAAAGAAAGCAAACAATTCGAAGCCTATATAAAAAAGTCAATAAAAACAAATGAGTCAAAGCTGTAAATAAAAAGTGTGAAGCAAAAACAAGAATAAAAGACAGGAAATATATTCTAGAATAAACTATCTATAGCACAGAAGAATCAATGCGTCCAAAAATGCATTTTGACAAGAAGTCGTTACATATGGGCGGCGAAAATTCGCAGTCCGACACTAATGGCCACCAGTCCTAAGTGCATTTTAGAAAAAAAGTGGTAAAACGCGCTGCTTCTCCAGTGAAGCCGCATGGGATATCTGTCTCGTCATATGAGCGACACCTCAGAAACACAACAACCACCTAACAACTGATGCAATCGATAGAGAAGCAAAATGTATATCACCGCAGTTTAGCCCCGTCCGATTTTCGCTGATCCAGTGAGCAGCTGATATTCAACATCAAAGCATTGAAAAACGAGTAACTAAATAGATTAGAGAATATCGGAAAAAAGTAGCAGCGTAAGTTTCGTTTCTCGAATCAGAGGTATGATCAGAAAGCCGATTAAATCAAACTTCTGAATGCGCCAAATATTCAAAAAGCGATAAATTGGAATTCCGTTCCGTTAAATCAAATTCCCGAACAGGATAAAATCGAACATTCGATTCATATTAACATTATTTGAATAATTTTCTGATGAGGTTAAACAACGGAAGGTAGCTGCAGCATTTCAGGATTTCGACAAAAAACGTGAGGTCAAAAGAAAGCGAGTAAAATGGAGACAGACGGAAAACAACGAGATGAAGAGGAGTAATGACTGGAATGCGGCGAAATTGATGAGGCTAAGCCAATAAATGGCCCTTTTCGGCGAAAATTTCTGGGAGCGTTCCGTCTGAGGCGCGATTCGAAGAAAAAAGCGGTGCTGAGAAAAGTCCATGCAGGGAATTAGGGTAATGAAGTGCGATGTGAGGCGAGGAACCCTCTCAAGGAGAGTCTCGCATGTCGCCCAAGTGACACCCTCAATACTACCCAAAAAACAAAAAAAGAGAAACATTCTATTTAATTCGCTCATTTCATTAACACTCTTTTTCAAAGACCTATGAAGGTACTAATTTGAAACAAAACGAATAGCAACATGTAAGCCGATTTGACCAGTTTAAAAGGAAAAAAAAGAGGATTTTGCCGAATTTGAATTCTCATTTCTTTCAAAGAAATATTTTTAAAAAATTGTGGCGACGCTCTTATGCAAGCCAAACTCTCCATGGAAACTGACTGAGTCAGGCTCAAATCAATGATCATTATTTCAACAGACTCGCATTTCTATGAGGTATGTCAGAGAAACGGTGAAAGGCATTGCGGTGTGGCTGATTCGATGTGACGGTTGAAAGTGAAGAACGAGTTCAGAGAAGTTGTGACGGCAATTTAAACCATGAAACGGATGAACGGCGTTCGGCGACAGAAGAAAAACACCACAGTCTAAACGATGAATAGATCTCTGCGTTGAACTGGTGTAAAGAGACACTTCCGCAATTCTGCTGAGTACAGAACAGGCCATATCGTTGGCTCGAATGAATGGCATTTGTACTCATTAAAGGCAGTGTTCACGATAAGAAATGTGTTTCAGTTCCCACAAGGAGTGGGTAGTGGAGGGGCACACTGTAATGTTGACGTCGAAAGAACGAGTGAAAACGAGCCAGGAAGAGCCCCAGAAGAGCCCGAAGTTGCCACTTTAAGCGCAACGTAAACCCCGAATACGCAATGCCCGCAATCCAACGTGAACAAATGAAAACTCGAAACCGTCAGATGAGCGATGCTTTCCGATCAATAGCCCCGTTCTTCCCTTCATTCTCAACTTTTCTCTACTCAGGTCAGCTCGCATGTATCGGCTGCGAAAGACGGAAGTTACAAGCCTCAGAAACTCGTCCACCTTGCTTGCCTAGCTCAATTTTAAGCTAGGGAAGCATGGTGAACGAGTTTCCGAGGCTTGTAACTTCCGTCCATAACTCCATTCCCAGAAGGTCCTGTGCGATTTCAGAGACATCATTGGAATCAGCATGGGACCGTTTTCAAGATTGGCGGAAAAACAGGAAAACGATTCTCATCGTGAACACTGCCTTTAATCTACATATTATCAGAAGCAGAGAGCATCTTCCTACAGCTCTGTAGAAGCTTCGGATTCAGAAGCCACTTGAGATAACTACTAGGAGTGTGATAGTACAGGACTCAGAAGTCTAGAAAAGTCTGGAAACTCATTGTAGCGCATGTACATGCTCGCGAAAGTAGTTGAGAATGCGACACCTATAGCTTCTTCGCAGTTGAAGGCATCGAAATTGGGTCAAAATGACCGTTTTTGGGCTTTATAGAACCACTAAAGCGTTGGGACTCCACCCGTTTTCCGCCAAACCCCGCCCCCTAAATTCAAACACCCAAAGATTCGAACTTGAAAGAAAATGAAAAAAATGTTGGAGAAAAAAACGTTTAAGAACAACTTCTTGCTTTTCGTCCGCCTGCCCCTAACCACAGAAATTTCCATAAATGCCTGCTTTTCCATTTTTTATTTTGCTTCAAAAGAAATTTCTGAGCATTTTCAGAGACCACTGACAACTTCAAGAGCCAAATAAAAGACGGGTAAACAACCCGCCATGAAAATCAAATTTATTGGGGGGAGGCGTGCGGCCACCTTTAATTAGCCGTTCTACCTTGTTATTGTGTCTTTTCCCCGCGAATTTTCGCTTTTTCATTTCCTTTTGCTTTTATGATGACAAAATCTACATTCTCATAAAAAAAGCTCAAATTGTTTTTTTATCGCGAACCATGCCTCTAAGAAAAACGAAAGCAAAAAAGAAACGAAGTTAAAAGGAACTTTCAAAGTACGTATGTACGTTCTTTAAAGAAAACAGTCATTTAGAATTCAAAGAAGACAATATGGAAAATGATAGATTCGAGAAAAAACATCAATTAGAGAATATCAGAGCCCGATATTTTGAAAATCCGTTAGTTCGACGAAGCCGCAAGATACTTTATCCGTGTTACTCGCTCACTCAAAAACTAGCTTCAAGAGCCAATTTCCTGGTTCACAGTTTCATCGTCGTTTATTAACTCAAAAACTTTCATGTATATCTAGCTGGCTTCCATTCCAAGGTTTCATGCTCCGATCGCCGCACCGTAGACCTTCCATTTACGGAAGTAAAAGAAACTATCACTGAAGGTGTTCGCAAAAAACAACATCGCCAATTGATAACCTGGGATTCAGAAATTGCCTAGTCGAATTTTTTCACTTGCAGTCTCTGAGTCTAATTACTAAAAGTTATACTAAATGGAAAATCCAGCAGACTGAGCATCCTTGAATGTTTAGAAAAATTTCCACATCGTTTTAGCTTCACTTATTCCCGGTTCTGAAAAGGAATGTAGAGGATGTTGGATGGATGACAGGGAACCAAGGTACTGTACGAGGTGTGGGCCGGAGAGTTTTGCTCAGACCCCCTACCCCCTCTAATGCCAATTTTGCTCAAACCCCTGAGGAACGTTAGCAGGTGGATTTTTGACCGTTTTCTCCCACTCCCACCAAGAGCTGCTCAGACAATGAAGTGGACCGACCGCGGGCGAAAAATCGCTTTCCGTACCGACCGCGTGCCACTATCGTACTGACCGCGGACAAGAAATGCATTTCGTACCGAACGCGAACATTTATGTACTGACCGCGCAAACGAAATAGTGCACGCGGTCGATACGCCTGAGCTCCGTACCAACCGCTTGCAGGACTACATAGAGGCGTACTGACCGCGTGAATTCATCTTTGCGCGCGGTTAGTACGAAAGATGGCTTTTCGCTATGGTCCGCTCGTGAGCGCACGCAGTCAGTACGCAAGTGCTCGCATTCGGTACGCAGCCGCCCGCGTTCGGCACGCAAGAGATTTGGTCGGTGAGGTCGTTCTGTCAGTTGGCGCTGTCGATACGCAATCGTTCGCGTTCAGTACGCAATCGCCCGCGACCAGTACGCAAACAAACTGAACGGTGAGATCGGTTTGTCGGTCTGCGCGGGCGTTTCGCAAGTGTTTGCGTTCAGTACGCAATCGCCCGCGGGTTCAGTGCGGAGGTAAGCTGGTGGGTGAGATCGGTTTGTCGGTCTGCGAGGTCGGTACGCAAGTGTACGCGTTTAGTACGCAATCGCTCGCGTTCTGTACGCAGGTGAACTCGTGAGAGTTGTACATAAGTAAGTGAACGTGCATAGTTAACAACGAAATCCCGAGCTTTTGCGCATTTAGTCTACCGCTTCATCAGAGGCAGGGCCTCCCTGAAAAGTTTTCACTTTTCTTTGTTCTGGAAGAAAGTCGAATGGGTTGGTCTTGGTGAAAACTTTGTCTTCAAAACTGAGAATCCGACGGCAACCACGGAAATGAGGTAATTTTTTTTTACTATAACACTTGCCTAATTCACAACTTTGTTCACACTCGTCCGGCTTCATCTATCTCACGCCTATAACTCGTTTTCTTCAAAACAGTCAGTGCGCATGAAAAAGTCCCGTTACTCGAGGAGAGAAAAACTAAGCTCCGGTACATCCCTTGTGACCTGTTGATTTCAATTATCACCATAAGCGGAGCAGTGGGCCTCGGTGAAATATAACTAGTGATAAGGAGGTTTAGACGAAAAGGTCACCGCTCCGCGCTGTGATAACCGAAAACATGAGTTCACTTGGAATGAAACAGAGTCTACATGGTGTTTTTTCTCCTAGGCTCTTGCTGACTTTCGTCATAATGAGGGTCAAACCTAGACAAACGTGTATGTGGGACCTTAAGCATCCATTTTGATCACGAGCAATAAGCAGGATTTCAAAATTATTCTTCAAACATCCTGGATGTCCTATTCAATGACAGCTAACTGGATGCTGTGATAAATCAACACTGCCTTTGAATCATGTTTGGACGAGAAAACACAACGATGGCCATTCCTTAGATAGTTGCATGGTATTTATAGGGGCCTTATCAGTTTTTGTATCGCCATGTGTAGAGCAGGAAAGACTTCTGCATACCGTTACAACTGAAACTCCTCCACACTTCATACAATCGGAGCACGCGCGGTCGATTGGATATTATTAATGCCAACCTTCAGTTATCTGTGCATCGCATGATTTTTGGGCTATGAGGAAAATCTAATTCGGATTTTCATATGCTCATATGCTATACAGTGGTACTAAGAGAAAGTTTTTGGAGAAATGATGAAGTGGTACGCACAGATTCAGGTAACGCAAAATTAACTACATCTGTGAATCGAGGTCGCGACCTGGCGTAACAGTGGTGTAAATTGCTCAGAGTTGGTACGATTCAACCTGCTGATGTCAAGCAAGAAATCTTACCAACCGGTTGCGTCCAAAGCGTAATGAGCAAGCAGGACCCGAGGTTGTTTCGGTTCATGGTGGTCATCTATTTCTTTTCAGCAGTGGACAAACTCTCAGCTTACCGTTGCGCATGTGCATCGGCAACGTATAATTGATATCCTGATTATGTTGACAAGCCTAACACGTGGGAGGCTACACTACTCACAACCACTCTTAATTTAGGGATATCTTTGGATTTGGACTGACCAGAATTAAACTCCCTACCGAGTTTTTCGTCACCCAAAACCTCCATGACCTTCTTGATCACCTCGTCATCGGGTGCGCTAATGGCCACCTTATCGACTCCCCCCCCCCACGACTCCCCGGCGTGCCCCAGGTAGTTAACTTAAAACTTGTTTATTCGAATCGCCGGGATATTTCTTCGCATAATCTATCTTTCCCTCCGTTCTCCATTCGCTTTCTACAACTCTTAAAACTTTCCTTTCTCCTCTTCTTCGACTTTTTGTTGTTGTGATACTTTTCATTGCTTTATCTTTCTATTTATTTATTCATTTACCAATTTATTCTCTTTTTTCATTCTTTTTCTTGATCTCCTTGTTTTACTGAAGATTCTCACTCTTTCTCTCAATCCTGACCGTCTTGCTATCCTTATTACAACCATTCTTCATTATCTTATTCTTCTTGGTCTTTTCGTGGCTTTAGGTGGTTTAGTAATGATATTCGACATTTGATGTTTTCAAGTTTTTCAAAACATAATGAAAAATACTGTTCGCGTAAACTCGTGTAAAAATTTTCAATTTAAGAAGAGCTTATCTTCAGTGGGAAGAAATCTGAATATGTTTGCAACAAAACAGACACTGAAAGACTTCGTTCCAGCAGATTCAACGGCTGACGTATTTCATTGAAAAAAGCTGTAGAGTCACAATCAACTAGTACATTCGATCTCATAAGGATCTGGAGATAAAAACACACAAGTGGTCACCTCAGAGCACCATATATTGAATCCCGAATAGGGGAACTAGGAAGAAGGCAAAGGAAGGAAATGCAAGAGCAGATATCGATGGTGGGAAAATACAAGGAATGCCAGCAAAAGCTGAGAAAATATTGCTGAATGCCTCTCGATGCGAAAGTTTTATGAGACTTGACAGCGGGTGGTACGCACCCACATGCGGCAAGTATAGATTGCTCCCATTAAAAAAACGCGTATTAATGCTCAAAAAAGCGTCCATGATTGAAAGATTCTCGAGTTTCCATCATGGGGATGTATATTTGGCCAACACTGGAGCAAAAATGAGTGAAACGGAAAAAAACGCTCAAGTAAGGTAAAACGATCTAATCCGGTAGATCTCCAACCGCCAAATATCGTTTTTCTTGTGAACATTTACTTAATTTTGAGCTAAGCACGCGGTAGGCTAAAAACGGCTAGCTTAGCGACCAGTCACTGTCTGGATCAGCTATCCAAAAACATGATTTCCCCTATCTACCCTCAGTATAGCATTGAATCTCTTCGAAAGTATTGGATCGATGCATATTTATGGAACGTTTCATAAAAATATTTTTATTAAACAAAAACAAAATTAATATTTAATCAAAACTTTTTTGAATAATCACTCGAGAGCATAGTCACCATCCACTCCAAGAATTTCTTCCCACTTGCTTGGCATTCGGTCGATTCCACGTGCGAAGAATTCACGATTATTGGAGGCAATCAACGCTTTGACATCAGCCACCAAGTCATCCGAGTCGTCGTAGACTTTGTTTGTTTACCAGTTTTTCAGAAAGCGATTGACTTTATAGTCCGTTGGTGCTTCAGTTGGTGTGTACGGCGGATCTGCGATGGATTCGCTTACACGGCGCCCAACTTGTGAAAGGGCGTTAGAGTTGTGTTTGTTGGTTTCGCTGCAGCAAATCGGTGGAAATTCGAAAGCGTTCAGCTTTGTTGTTGTCGGAAAGCTCGTGTGGCGCCCACCTAGCCAATTTCCATACCTTTCCAAGATTCTTCAGGCGTCGAATGATCGTTGATTGATTGACATTAAAGTCTTCAGCCAGCGTTCACGTTGTCAGGCTTTCGTCCTATTCCACGGCTGTCAAAAGTGCTTGATCATCAAAATCCGATGGTCTACCTCTTTATTCTTTATACCCCAAATTAGTGTCACCTGATTTGAAGCGAATAAACCACTTCTGTACTGCGCTATCAGTAATTGTTTTTCGCCAAAAAGCTCGTTGAGATTGCGAAATGACTGGGCTGCGGTGCATCCTTTCTCGTAATGGTACAGCATAATATGGCGAATATGAGTGTGATTTTCGAGACGCATTTTTCTACTGAATATTGAGGATTATTTTTTATAAATACTGAGGACGAAACGCCAGATTTCACTGAACAGAATCGCGTTATTAAAACCGTTCCAAAATATGCAATAACCCAATAAATTGTATTGGTTAAAGGCAGCATACACGCTCGTAAATTTGTTGGAGATAACTACGAAAATAGAATGGTATGGCCCAGATTACAACGCCTACGTCAACAACGAACCGTCAACAACGAACCACAATGCCGCTACACGAGTAAGAACCTGGCCCCGCCCTGTATTTCTCCGCCCCACGTATTTGCGTCCTCCTCCAAAACAGGGAGGTGATGGGTCATCCCAACCGTCAACGACGTTTGTGAGTGCTACAATAAGTACAATAAATAAGTCATACACATCGACGACGGTGGGAATAGCCCAGTACCCTGTTCTGGAGGAGAACGGCAAATAGAGGAGGCGGAGAAATACAGGGCGGGACCAACTTCTCACTCGTGTAGCGGCCTTGTAGGTCGTTTTTGACTCTTCAAAATGCATAGGAGTTGTAATCGGCCATACCATTCTATTTTCGTAGTTATCTCCAACAAGTTTACGAGCGTGTATGCTGCCTTTACAGAAGCTCGTAATTCGCGGTTGGAAAGCCAGCCACGCTAGGCCGCTGCAACTTGTTTGTGCATTACCCCAAACCCCATCTCCGCCCCAATCCCCAACTTTTGCTTAGTTCCAATTTATTTGGGCCATATATACACTTTCACGATGAAAACCTTTTTTCACAAACCCAGCATCTGGGTAATGATGCGTTCCGAAACAGTGTTCATCGGAAGCAATACACTCCTGACGCGCACGCATGCGTACTGACAGCGGCCAGATCTTTAGAAAAAGTTTCGGACTGAGCGAGCGATGAAATCGGGAATACCACGTGTGAATGCGTACTAACCGTGACCAATCCTATGTGCGACATTTGTGCCAAACGCGTACTAATGCCGTACCTACCGCGAGGCAATGCATAGTAATCGCGTGGCATTGTATACTTACCGCGTGACAATGCGTACCGACCGCGCGGAAGGACGTACTGACTGCGTGGCAGTGCATACCGACCGCGCGACAATGCGTACCGACTGCGTGGCAAAACGTACCGACCGCGTGGCAAGACGCACCGGCCGCGCGGCGATGCGTACCGACAGCGGGGCATTGCGTACCATCCGCGTCAAAATGCGTTTTCATAGCTGTTAGTATCCGAAAAGCGTTCGTACTGATCGCGTGGGAATGCCTACCGACCGCGTGGCAATGCGTACCGACCGCGTGCCAGTGCGTACCAACCGCGTGGCAGTGCGTACCGACCGCGTGCCAGTGCGTACCGACCGCGTGGCAAGACGTACCGACCGCGCGGCGATGCGTACCGACCGCGTGGCATTCCGTACTGAACGCGTGGCAGTTCGTATCGACCGCGATAATTTGCGTGCCGACCGCGTGCAAGTTGCGTTCCAAACGTCGCCCATCCCGCTGTCGGTACGCAACTTGTCCGCCGTCGGTCCACCCCATTGTCTGAGTGATGTGTTCAAGCAGTTTGTCCGGCAGGCTTACCTCAATCGTTACACTGCAGTGAGATTTTTGTTGTCGTCTTCAAATGGTAGGTATAAAATTGTCAAATGGTAACAAAAACCAAAATTGAAAGCTCGAAGCCAATGCTTTACAAAAAAAATCCGGACGTATGAGAGGACGAGAGCACTGAGCAGCGCTCATTGCATTTATGTAGAGAGGAGCTGAAACTGCAAAATTATATGTAACTGGTTACAGCTTGTGCTGTGCAATAAAATGCGGATGTTTGAGGGAGGGTTTGATCCCGACAGAAGTCCATATTCTTTTAAGAGTCACGAGAGTAGGATGTTTGAGTCCAGCGTGGCCGATTTACTCTGGATACCAACTTTCACCATCTCAGATGAACGCCGAAGACCGCTACATAGATAACGCGAGACGATGAAAAAACAGCTGTCCTTAAAAAAGTAGGTTTTTTGAAACGTTATAAGTTCAGCGCTGAACGAGTTATATATGAAAAGCCTGGCTTTAAAAACCACAGTTTACACTCTACCGTTTAAAACCTTCAGCACCCTTGGAGAAAGCCCTTGAAGAAAATTTACTGGGTGTGTGTTCTTCTTTAAAATGCACTGAGGGCCCACAGCTGGGCCCAAACCTAGGTACTGAGAAAACGCGAAAAATTTCGCAGAACCCACACCAGAAAAATTTTCTTCAAAGGCCTTATCCAGGTTTGCGGGGAATTCTAGACGGTAGGGTTCAGAGCGTAGTTTCTTAAAGGCAGCGTCCGCACAGAAAACCACCTCTGGTTTTTCTTCTCAATCCCATGATTGTACCAAATGGAGATAGTTGGCGAAGCTTGAGACCTCAATGCTGCGTATTCATAATGCTACAGCCTCTCGAAAATGCTCCGTGGTCTAAAAAGGCGTTTTCCAGGTCGAACATCTAACACGAGGAACAGAAGCGCCCCGACAGGCTCCGGCAGGCCGCGGAAATCGACATTTCTATATTCTTTATTCCGAGAGATCTTCGAGTTCGGACTTGTGTGTTGAATGCTTCATATTTTTGAAGAATTTTTGACGGCAGAAAGGAAGAAAGAACTTTGGAACCTAAGAAGTTAAGGGGGCTAGACCAATTCAGCCGTTCAAATTTCCGGGATTTGTGTATCACACAAATGACACACCGGACAGTCGTTAAAAAAGAAAGCTGGATGCCCCAGAATTTTCGAACGAGTTTTTCTCCGAAATTTAGGTGTTTTGCGTGGCCTCTTTGCGGTATATCACAACCTGGTAGGCCTACCTGCGCGGAAATGGAAAAAAAGAATACGGTTTTTTGCGCGTACGGTGCCTTTAGAGCTAGGATTCCTTCTTTTGAAGGCAGTGTTCACGATGAATATCGCACTCGAGTTCGACTTAAAAATGGGATTGTTTGGTCGTGAGGTAACTAATAGTGAAGAAACAGGGAAGAAAAACGTCCAGAATAAGTCAAAATAACGTTTTCTAAATTCAGGACGTGGACGAGAATCATGGGCCCTGCTGATTTCGGCAAGCGCGTGCTAATCGCGAAATCAGTGCGAATAGATAATGCTAACTGCGGCAGAGTTGCTTGGCAATTAGCCATCGAAACTTGTGCGGCGCCACAAGCTCGTCCATTTGGGGGGCGGACCGGGATAGGTAGGCGCACCGGGAGAGCTTTCAAAGCCGTTTGTGTTTATTTCTGGCCAGTTTTCTTTGCTTTCTTCGACCCTATCCTCTACAGCTCCTGCCAACTTAGTGTTTCACACCGAGACCTCGAGAACGAGATTTATCGTGAACACTGCCTTTGATTTGGAACTTGAGTTACTGCACTTTAAAAACGTTAATTTATGTTCGTGGACTTTCTCTTCATCGTCTCCCGCTATCTATGTAGCGGTCTTCGGCGTTTATCTGCGATGGTGAAAATTTGTATCCGGGTGAATCTACCACGCTAGACTCATATATCCTATCTCATGACTCCTAGTTTACAAAATTGTCGACTTCCGACGGGACCACACTTGAGAAAGGTGTGATCCCCTATGCTGTAGCGGTCTTCGGCGTTTATCTGATGTTGAAAGTTTGCATCCAGGGTAAGTCGGCCACGCTGGACTCAAATATCCTTCTCTTGTGACTCATAGAAATCGTTTGCAGAAATCATTTAGCATTTATCTCCATGTGCGACTCTCCATAAACCTCGGCATGGTAATAATCTTGATGTCTGATGATGTTGTACTCGACACGAGGTTGGTATATCTTCTTTATGGCCGACGTTTCGGAGAAACCTCCTTCTTCAGAGCCGATTCGAGAGCCCAAATTTCCCCCGCGTGGGTGTGAGAGAGGAGGGCAGAATCTGCCCTCCTCTCTCACACCCACGCGGGGGAAATTTGGGCTCTCGAATCGGCTCTGAAGAAGGGGGTTTCTCCGAAACGTCGGCCATAAAGAAGATATACCAACCTCGTGTCGAGTACAACATCATCAGACATTTAGCATTTAATAGTCGAACTGCTTTGGAAACTTTACATGGAGGATTCATAAGTCTTGACTATTATTTTGAGAAGAGCTTCCTAATTGAACTCCGTGACTCGTAAATCATTTAAAGGCAGCGTTCACGATGATCATCCCCGTTGACTTTCCACAGTGAAATGATAGGCGAAAGGATCCTAGGCTCCCAGTGTCGAAAGAACGGTAGAAAAAGAGCCAGGAGCGGCAAAATAACGGCTGCAGACAAGCGTTTTGGTGCCCCAGATCCGCCCCTTCGAAATGAACAAATGAAGATTCAGATTACAGGAATGATCAAGTCAAGGAAGTTCTGATAAGTGAGCTGTTGTTTGTTGTTGTTGCCCATCTTCCACCATATACACTGATGGGTTCTGATGTGCAAGCGTTAGCAGTCATAAAAACCGCTATGACAACCTCGAAGTTGCCAAAAAAACATGGATACAATGCTTTGCAGACGCTCTCTACACATTCATCTGGGTTCATGCTTCCGGTTTTTCTTAGGGAGCTACACGCTCAACACAAACGAAGTAAAGGATAATTTTCGGCGCTAATAGGTTTCTTCGTAGACGCCCCACACTATCTGCTACATATTAGTCTGGAGGGTGCAAGACAAGTTTTGGGAGTTGAGCAGGCCGTTGCGCCCATTCCCGGTATAGCTCCGCCCCCCTCTGTTAACCAAAAATTTTCAAAAAATTGAGAAAGATTTACGATCCCAATTTCGAGATGAACAATTGCTTTAGCTTTTTGAGTGACAAATTTGGGAAACAATTTTGTGGTTATAAAAGACAATTTTCTAAAAAAAATTACGAGCCTCCCCTTCAATGTTTTGTACTTTTCAAAAAAAAACTACAAAATTGTTGCGACCCCCGTAGCGCCAAGTCGCAACCCTGCTCAATACTGAGTTACATATGCTAATTGTCACATTAAACGCCAGAAACTGCTCGGAGTTTCCCTTTTCCCACTTTGGTTAACACCTTTACTACCAAAAACACCTTCCTGAATTTTGAAGGCAGTGTTCATGATGCAAAGTTCTCGAGAAAACAGCGCAAATCTGTTTTGCTCGAAAATAGATGAATAACTGTGAAGATTGCGCGAAGAAAAAAAAAACGATAATAATGTTATCAAGGCACAAAGATGCCAACTCGTGCACGACGTCGCCCCTAGAAAATCGGGTTGCATTCTGTGCCGGGTAGGAATTCTAAGATGCGCCCAACAACTAATCAAGTGGTTTGGGAGCATACGGAACTTTTTTTTCAAAAAACAAACAAACTTAAAGGAGTGAGTGTTCACCAAATGTAAACAATTGAGCTCAAAAATGGCTAAGTCGACTATCAGAATTATTGATTGAATATAGGTTTTCAACCAGATAATGGCGCCTGCAGACGTTGATATACTTTACCGACAGCGACGGTTGTCGCCACGGCTACAGAGTATACCAGGATTAAGCCACTCTAGACTAGAGGGCTGGAATCATACTTCCAGCGACACGACGCAAGCTTACCATCGATTATGATCCCGTCCTAAGTTCGGAATCATATTTCCCGCGACCAGCGGCAGCGACAGTGCATAGAAAACTAATCGATTTCCGGGCAATATGGATGGTAAACATTGCGTCGCGTCGCTCGTTGCTATAAGTATGACCCCAGCCTAGCACTCATCAGCGGCTCGTCGCCGCGAAGGCCGCATGCAAACTGTTCCCGCGACCACCTCTGCCATTGCATGGGTGATATTCCCAACACGAAGAATAACAGTTTGCGATACCTGCCGCTGCAGCGACAACGAGGTATACCAATGATCTGAGGCCCCCGTCGGACTTGGTCGAAAAGCCGACTGAGACCGACCGAGTCCGAGGCGAAAAACCCGACCTCGGGTGCACTGGCCCTCCCCGTGTGCGAGCGTGGAGCACCACTATCGACTGGGTGGATGGCGGACGCAAGCAGACAGTTGCAAACGGACTCATTGGAAGGAGTTTCTGCACCTGTTTGTCGCTATTTCAGTATCTTTCAACTGGGTGGGACTCAGTCGATCGACCATGCCGGGCACTAGACTTGTCCACCTGCAAAAACCGACCGATTTTTGATAGCTAATTTTACCCCTAATCATTAATTGTGGTGAGCGCGAAGCGCTCACCAGATTTGGCTTTGATTCGCCATCGCGCAACCCCTGATCTCAGTATCAGGGTCCAGAGTAAACGTAGGAAGACCGTTCTTTTTGCATTTAATACACTTTAGAAAGGTGAATAACTGTTCAAAAAATGGTCCGGAATGGTTACCTGAGATTCGAGAAAAAGTGTCAAAACCACGTCATTTTGGTCGAAAAAATGTTCATCTCCTTTTTTTCAGTTGGCGTTCACGATCTTGTTGGAACACTTATCGTTGAGCTAGAGAGCTCATTTTTGACCAGGAAGCTGGTTTTGTTTGCACCTAGCTCCTGTCAAATTTTGAAGTTGGTAGCTCAATTTTTGCGGAGCCTCAAAATTGAGGGTAAAGAAAGACAAAAACACGTAAACATGTTATTAAAAACCAACCGACGTTTGCTTATTCGTAAAAATGAACTAGTGAAATAAACACCGTTACTGATAGGCTTTTGCTCAGTATTTGACGGGGCAACGCTTCCAATCAATACGGCGGGATCTCGGAAGTACTTTTTGAAACGCCGCACGGTGTGACTCAGAAGTGCGCCACAGAACGCCGTAGATACTGTGCGGGACCCCAGCAGGAGTGCGAAAGACGTCGTAGAACATGTGTGTGACCAAAGTAGGAGTGCGCCGGACGCCGTAGAAAGTGTGCGGGACCCATATGGGTGTGCGCAGAACGCCGTAGAAAGTGTGTGGGACCCAAATGGGTGTGCGCAGAACGCCGTAGAAAGTGTGCGGGACCAAAGTGGGAGTGCGCTGGACGCCGTAGAAAGTGTGCGGGACCCAAACGGGTGTGCGCAGAACGCCGTAGAAAGTGTGTGGGACCCAAATGAGAGTGTGCCGGACGCCGTAGAAATAGAAAGTGTGCGGGACCCAAGTGGGAGTGCGCCGGACGCCGTAGAAAGTGTGCGGGACCCAAATGGGTGTGCGCAGAACGCCCTAGAAAGTGTGTGAGACCCAAATGAGAGTGCGCCGGACGCCGTAGAAAGTGTGCGGGACCCAAATGAGAGTGCGCCGGACGCCGTAGAAAGTGTGCGGGACCTACGTGGGAATGCGCCGGACGCCGTAGAAAGTGTGCGGGACTCAAATGGGTGCGCGCAGAACGTCGTAGTTAATGCGTGGGACCCAAATGGGTGTGCGCAGAACGCCGTAGAAAGTATGCGGGACCCAAATGGGTGTGCGCAGAACGCCCTAGAAAGTGTTTGGGACCCAAACGAGAGTGCGCCGGACGCCGTAGAAACTGTGCGGGGCCCAAATGAGTGCGCCGGACGCCGTAGAAAGTGTGCGGGACCCAAATGAGAGTGCGCCGGACGCCGTAGAAAGTGTGCGGGACCCAAATGAGAGTGCGCCGGACGCCGTAGAAAGTGTGCGGGACCCACGTGGGAGTGCGCCGGACGCCGTAGAAAGTGTGCGGGACCCAAATGGGTGGGCGCAGAACGCCGTAGAAAGTGTGGGGACCCAAGTGGGAGTGCGCCGGACGCCATAGAGAGTGTGCGGGACCCAAACGGGTGTGCGCAGAACGCCGTAGAAAGTGTGCGGGACCCAAATGGGTGTGCGCAGAAAGCCCTAGAAAGTGTGTGGGACCCAAATGAGAGTGAGCCGGACGCCGTAGAAAGTGTGCGGGACCCAAATGGGTGTGCGCAGAACGCCGTAGAAAGTGTGCGGGACCCAAGTGGGAGTGCGCCGGACGCCGTAGAAATTGTGCGGGACCCAAATGGGTGTGCGCAGTACGCCGTAGAAAGTGTGTGGGACCCAAATGGGTGTGCGCAGAACGCCGTAGAAAGTGTGCGGGACCCAAATGGGTGTGCGCAGAACGCCGTAGAAAGTGTGTGGGACCCAAATGGGTGTGCGCAGAACGCCGTAGAAAGTGTGCGGGACCCAAGTGGGAGCGCGCCGGACGCCGTAGAAATTGTGCGGGACCCAAATGGGTGTGCGCAGAACGCCCTAGAAAGTGTGCGAGACCCAAATGGGTGTGCGCAGAATGCCCTAGAAAGTGTGTGGGACCCGAATGAAAGTGCGCCGGACGCCGTAGAAAGTGTCGTACCCATATGGGTGTGCGCAGAACGCCCTAGGAAGTGTGTGGGACCCAAGTGAGAGTGTGCAGGTCGCCGTAGAATGTGTGCGGGACCCAAGTGGGAGTGCGCCGGACGCCGTAGAAAGTGTGCGGGACCCAAATGGGTGTGCGCAGAACGCCCTAGAAAGTGTGTGGGACCCAAATGAAAGTGCGCCGGACATCAGTGGGAGTGTGCAAGATGTAACAGAATGCAGGACGTCATAGAAAGGGGGGGGGCAGGACATCAGTGGGTTTACTTTCATCTAACACCACCAGGCATAAATCATGTTAGAAAGGAAACCTTTAGGAAAAATAAATGAAATTCCTGAAAGTTTAGGTTCCTGGCAAAAGTAAAGATTTGGCATGGTCACAAAAATATACTCAGTTAAAAAGGGAAGATAAAGAAAAATGAAAAAAGGTTTTGAAATATTCCTGAGAACGATTTGGCGTAGTATAATTTGTTTTTCGGGAAATGAAGTGAAATAGTTGAAAGTATGATTTGGCAGTCGAGTTTGAACCAACTATTGATAAGAGTTGTGCAGAACGAGAGATCGCCTTGTCTGTGCTTATCCGTAGAACATATCAAAGCGAAATCACGCGTGTTGATTTTGCTTCACCTAATACGTGAAGACCGCCGCATTACAGCTCTCGAAAAAGTTTCGATGCTTCCCATTTCACGCGTGATTTCGCTTTGATATGTTCTACGGATAAGCACAGACAAGGCGATCTCTCGTTCTGCACAACTCTTATCAATAGTTGGTTCAAACTCGACTGCCAAATCATACTTTCAACTATTTCACTTCATTTCCCGAAAAAGAAATTATACTACGCCAAATCGTTCTCAGGAATATTTCAAAACCTTTTTTTCATTTTTCTTTATCTTCCCTTTTTAACTGAGTATATTTTTGTGACCATGCCAAATCTTTACTTTTGCCAGGAACCTAAACTTTCAGGAATTGGAGCTTTTTCTATATGGCTCCTTATACGCTGAACCAAAAGAAGACTTCACTGCAGAAAACTCGGCAGCTATATTTCATCATGAACACTGCATAGATCTTCTAGTCTAAGCAAGCTACGAGAAAACTGGCCCATCAATCGGTCAGTTGACTTATAAGCAAGTTGAAGAGACAGCTAGCATGAGTTTAGCAAAACATTAATAAGCTTTTCTCACAAGAATCGTAAGATCTGCACTTTTTGATAGAGCAGAAAACTATCGAGTTGATCTCTGTATTCAATTCTGATTCCTCTTCCGCAGTGAAAGCTCGAAAATGGAAGTTAAAACTCATGCCAAAAAAAGGTAGAGTTACGCAAAGCAAAGACAACGACAGACAGCACATTACAGTGTATTGTTGCCACAGATGGCAAGAGAGCAATGAACACAAAATGCAATCCTGACAATAGATTCTGACAGATGCACTGAAAAAGCGTCTTCATAAACACTTCCAGTGCATGCAGTGGAAGGGTTCGCTCAATAAGCGTCAATCATGGCGATGACAGTTTAATCGATTATGGCAAATTGCCGTGTTTATTTGCGAGGCAGTTCTTTACATCGAGGGTCATGTGATGGTTGTATGAAGAGGGGTGGAGTAGAGGTCTGCCAGTTCTGGATGGCGAGACACTCCCAGCAAGTGAGCAGACATCGAACATTGGGGCAAAGGCAGCAATTTTCGCGACAATTACGGCAAGAGAAATGGCGAAAGGACAAAGAATATGCATTGGGGAACGATAGATAAACCCACGGCTTCGAGGCGTTCGTCAGATAGTCGACGTCAGTGCTGGTGACGACGGAGGGCGTCGATGGACCCTGCTCGAGGGCCGGCAGATTCCGTCGTCGCTTTTTTCGTCGAGAAATCCGCGACAAACCTCGAGTGAACACATTGCCGCCGCTGCTCATGACGATCTGAACTCCACGGAATTGCTTTGTGATGGCAATAAAAAATTGTAAAGACAGCATGTGACGAATGCATTGCGAAATTCTGGCATACCAGAAGATATGAGTAAGAAATGTCAATCAATTAAACCAAGAAATGGCAGCACAGTAACAAAAGTGGAAAAGGAACTGGCAAGAATTAGCTGATAAACCTTCTGAATGACTTCAACCTTGGCAAGGAGATGGTGGGAATACAGGACTTCATCATGACTTTTCCAAAACGGTCTTATGAAAGTCGTATAGGAGATAAAGAGGAACAAATCAAAGTTCTTGAAACTTTTTTGAAGTCAATGTTCGAGATAAAAACAGCCTCCGAGTTCTCACGGGAAATATAAGCTCTTGTGCACACTGCAACAAACATGTCAAAAGAATGGCTAGAAACGGATCATGAATAGCCCTATACGGCCTCAAAACTTGGACGTGCTATGCCCGCCCCGCCCTGTCCCTCAACCGGCACTGGGGAGGTGGGCTGGTTGGACAAAGCACGTCTCACTTTTTTAGGCCGCGTAGGGCTATCTGTGGCTCGTTTTTAGCCATTTTTTCATCTTTAATAAGTCTCCAGGTGCGACTCTCCATAAACCTCGGCATTGTGAATCCGTAGTAATTGTGTAAATGAACTGGACCACGAGGTTGATATACAGTTTATTGGCTTACGCACGTTTCGGCGAAATCGCCTTCTTCAGAGCCTGAAAGGAGCAAATCAGAAATGTGATCTTTAATAGTTGCAGCGGGCCCAAGAGCTTTCGGTTCCTCTGAGAACTCGAAGACAGTTTCTATCGCGAATACTGCCTTTAAAGACCCAGTACACCCTCAGACATGAAATTGGGGATTTTTATTTGATTGTGCAGCAGACCCTTCCTGTATAACACGTGCCAAGTGCGAAATCTTAATTCCTTCAAATAAGCGAGATATAAGCGACCACCACAGGCCCGACCTCCTTCGCTAACCACCAAAGGCCCGGCCCCCTATCAGATTTACGAACTCGATGGCGACTAAATGGATGGATGAATTCTCAACATGTCGTCGTTCTTCAGTCCAGCGAGGAAATGGGCGGATAGGGCATAGGGTATACAAGTTTGAGGGCCGTATAAAGCTATCCATGGTTCGTGTTCAGCCGTTCATTCGCCATTACTGCTGCACAGGACCCCGGTACATTCAATTTCCGGTGCAAATTCAAAGACAGTTTTTTACCGTGAACACAGCCTTTAATGCATCTCAGCAGATGAAAATGACTAAAAAAAAGGAATTGGGTAGATCAAGATTTACTGGAGAGGGAAAGGAGGGTTTAATATCCTGACTTGCTGGAAAACATTTCTAGATGATTTCAAAGCACTTGAGCGAGTAAAATACATTTGTTTTGTCTTGTGAATCTTATATTTCAGTTCTTTCCACTTTTGTATTGTTTTGGTTCTGACCGGATGCATAAAGTATTATCGAAAACGCAGAAATGTTTTTCCCCTCCCGCTAACTTTTCTTGAAGGCAAGTGCTTGGCGTAGGGAGCTTAATTGGGCCATACGGCTACTAATAGACCGCTCACGCCGGTGGAAGCGGTGAAAAGAAGTCAAAATGACAGTATTTGAGTCTCACTGAACCAGTAAATATGCTGTCTCCACCCACAAACTCGGCCAACATGGTTGATCGAATACGGTCGTCTTCGCTAGTTTTTAAAGCTTCCAACGGCGTAAGCGTTCTAGTACACGGGAAAGCGTCCATAAACTCAGCGATCTCAACCACTTTGTGCCTAGCTTCGGTATTTCAACCGTGCCTATACGCTACGGTGTAACTCGCCCACTTCCAACCCAATACAACAACAACCCTTTATTTTTTAATTGCTATTGCGTTTTCGAAGTTTTGTTTTCGTCTGTATTCAATACAACCAACTCTAAACGTTTTGATTTACGAAGTAAAAACAATTTTAGTTTTGAGCGTGAATGCTGCCTCTGAAGGACCAGGTTCGGCGTTTGAGTAGGCATCAGAAGACCTTTTTCTATGACCAATCCACGTCGGGGGCATTCTCTCGATAGGCATCATTTATAGCTCCGCCGTAGGGCGGTAAACGTTCACAATACTAGTTACGTAGCGGCACGCGGCGTTATAGGATTGCATTTCGCAGCGCCGCTCGGCGTCGGAACTATAAACGATGCTTTGGTCAATAAAGGACCTCTCCGACTCGTCTAGGCTCGATCATAAAGGTGTAAAAATATGTGAAGGACAAAAAAGTGTTTTTACAACTGGGCGAGACAGAATCCGCCGTAAGCATGTTTGGATGGCACATTTCGGTGCAAGGAAGCGGTCGTCCTTATCACGGCAAGCACACATGCGGAGAAACAATGGCTTCAAGAGCTTACGACACCACTCAACTTTTCGAACTTCAGGAGTCGAGGAAAATCGGGTCGTTAACTTTGTTCAGATGCGTACACTGGGGTGCTGAATACTGAATACGAGCACTAGGTCCTTATTCAGTCTTTTGAAAGCCAAAGTTTGTGTCTGCAAGTAGAGAAGTTTTCGATTTTTTTGCATGCACTCCGTTGATTCTGACTGAATAAAAAATGCTGAGTTGATTTGTTACAAGTACCTGGGGGCTTTGAGGGGTTACATCTAGTATTGCGAAAAAACGTGGTTTTCAGTGGAATTGTGAATGAAATCGACTACAACGCCAAGAGCAAAATGAATGAGTAAAAGCCGTGATCGACTGTGAAGGCGGAATGTGATGAGAAAGCAAAGTCAATAAATGCTGTAGCGATAAGGAACATTTGCGGTTTGCACTCTCGTACAGTGGCTTTGGATGTTGCGCGGTAAAATGACTCGTGATGGGTCCAGGTGACCAGAGCGAACTTTAACTGCAGATGTACTCAATCAATATCTTCCACTGTTTAATGGTACTGATAACCCTTATTGTAAGGTAGTGAGAGGAATTGGGTGATTTCCACACTTTTTCTCGGATGCCAAATGTTGAGCAAAAAATAACCTATTAGTAATAAGTTTTGAGGGTTTTTTGCGACGTTTAGGCTTTATTGAGAGAAAATGGCTCCAAGTATTTGACCCCACTAATGTTCATCGTTAATGACGACTTCTGCTCAACTTTTGAGCAGCATACGAAATCTGTGTTGAAAAAATTCTCCTTTTGAGGCGCTGCATGAATTCTACTATTTTTTTAACTTCAAAGGAAGCAAAGTGCCGCTCGGCCAGGTCATGGGCGATTTTTTGGCACAAGGGCTAGTCGCAAGGAGCAATGTCAAGTGAAAACAGCGTGTAGGTGGGGACACCCCCTAGAGCGCCTCCAAAGTTTCTGCGTCATTTTCATGCAACACGTACTTGAATAATATGCAGGGTCTAGCATGCCGTCCTTCCTACCCTACAACACGCTTCACCCTGCACAGTATTATTCGAGTTCATAGTCACCAAGTTTAAAATGTTGTACTAGAAAACATTGAAGCCAGCATACGCGCTCAAAATTGAAATCAGTTTCGTGCAATAAGTCGAACGCTTGGAGCTCGTAATGTTACACCGCTATCACAACTACTTTTCAGAGCGTGTGCAGTCCAAGGCAACAGAGAAAGGCGGTTCTGCTGTTGCGTACTTCCAATAAGCATGCTGTAGGTAGCGCCATAATCGACGACTTATAATTAGCGCCATAATCAACGGCTTGTAATTCTAACTGAATTGTAATAAAAAAGGGCAGGAACGTTGGAAAACAAAGTGTTTTCCCCCACACACAAACACTATCAATTTACCTAAAATCTCTACCACGGATACACGCAGGAATGACAACAAAAACTGAATTTTTCTCTACTCCTTAAATTTTCTGTATTTTTTAAAATTTTTTCTTGCTAATCCTTCGTGTATCTATGATGCTCATCTTGAGACTTTGCAAGAATTGTCCACCAGCTGATTTGGTTGAATGACAAACTCCATCCATCCCCCTATTCGGCAGGGTATAAATGTTGAAGAATCACATTTTCCGGGGGTATGCGGAAGATTATTCCCCGATGCGCCCGTACTCCCGGGATATAACCGTAGACGAATACGGCCTCTGGCGTATTGATAATGTGTGGTGAGGGTCTTACCGTTTCTCAACGTTTGTTGTGTTTTTTTTTTCTCTAAAATGTGCGTATAAAATTACAATTTTGCCGTCGATCATGGCGGAACCTACGGTATGCTTACTGGAAATACGCAACCGCACAACGGTGTTTTTTTTGCCGAGGACTGTATGCTACCTGTAAATTATGACAAAATTTGAATATCAAACATTGGAATGAACTTTAAGAACCAGATACGACAATTGCGCGTAAAAACCAAAAAGAAGGTTGTGAAATTGGAACACTTCCGCACAGCCCTTTGTTGTGAGGTGCCTCTGCTGGATCCTGCTGGGTATCCTTGTCTTCACGCTCCCACATCTAACGCCACCCAGGTTTCAGCCTTCCGGAGGCAAAAAAAAAACTGTAGTACGTTTCCTCGAAATGAAGGCAAAGCTCATGGCGAGGACACTGTTTGGATTTCGGGTGTGGTGGATTAAGTACACGAAAGTGAAAAAAAAACGAAAAAAAAACGAAAGCTACTCCAGAGTAACAGTTGACAACCTTGTATGTAGTATGGGATGCGAATAGCAGTATTTTCGCTCCCAGCCGCGTTGGAGGCTGGTTATTTCGCGACAGCCTTTTTCGTTCATTCAGTTTTGGAAGAGCCCCGCAGAGCATCCAATGCTATTTTATACCACGCACAATATGGGTGCTGAATATGGACCCGTGAAGATAAAAAAACTCTCGTAACTCCAGGTTTCTCTAAACCAAATCCACGTTTAGAATCCTGGCCAGCTTCAAGAGTTATGCTTCGAAATTCACAGAATTGTGAGAGAGTGTTCACTAATGCCTCGATTTCGGCTGAGCTTTTTCCTGTTGGGCTTTTATAGACATCTATACAAAATTATTTTGAGGTATGCGGATGGATGCGCCGTCAATTAAAAAATACCAGAGGATGAAAGAATGAGTTGAAATTCCACTTCAACAGCGTTGCAAACGAAGAGAACCATATAAACCTTTCAAATAAATTTATGCTGTTTGGACTGTCGAAAAATGCGATAGAGACCGGCTATGGACCTCAATTGTATCAAAAATTGCTTCAGCATACCTCTTAAGTGCGTTGAAGTACATCCCACAATCATTTTTCAAGTTCTTTCTTCTTTCAATGTCAAGTTCACTTCAGAATATGTATTTCCCTATGGTCTTCAACTATAAAGAGATAGGTGATCACCGCCTTTTAGACCTAATATTCAGGGAACCTAACTTCATGGGACCCGAAAAGCGGTGACATATAATGAAACAAAAAAAATCCTAGCATGCCTCAATTGGTACATGGCGAGGAATGCTTAGCACGTTTCCAATATAAGAGGGACCACTTATCGGAACGGCACATGTCACGCCGGTGAAAAGGACACTGCCTGGCTATGAAAGTGAAATATGTTCCAATCATTCAGAGGTAAGAAAACGGGAAGAAACACCTGGACAAGAATTTACAACCTCGATCCCTTGTAAATGATCATAGCCAGGTCCAGCTTTTTTTAGACAGAGGAAATTGAATTTGAGTTAAATGTTTATTATTTTTGTTATTATTATTAATAATAATAATATTATAATATAATATTAATATTTCAATAAAAGAAGGCCCGCCTGGGCAATTCAGTTGCAGCCCGGCTACACGACACCGCGCCAACAGTGCCAGTGATGTACAATTTAGTGAAAACTCACAAGATTCCGTCAACTGCTGACTTGACGTTACTCCCCTGGAACGAAATCAAAACTCGTCCCATTATATCGTCATGTGGTGGTCCTTCTGACAGACTAAGCTGGCTTCTGGTTCAGCTCCTCACGCCACTTCTGCGATATGTTGGAGCCCACATTGTCAACGTTGACGAGTTCCTTTCCACGCTTCGTCAATGTCCAGTACCCAGTTCGGCCGCATACGCCAGCTTCGATGTGGTATCCCTTTATACCAACGTCAACAACGCAAATGCCATCGAAACTGTGCTACGACTCCTCGAAGAGAATCGACAGGAAGTTTCGATGATGGGGTTCACCGTAGCAGAAGTCAAGAATCTCATCGAAGTCACCCTGCAGTGCAACATCTTCTGTTTCGACAATAAGATGTACCGGCAGAAACGTGGATTAGCAATGGGAAATCGTATAGCTCCTGTATTGGCAATCATATTCCTTGATCATATCGAAAAGGCGTCCCTGACCGGTAGTATTATATACTACAAACGCTACATCGATGGCGTATTTGTGATTGCAACGACAGAAGAGGATTTGAATGCGGCGCTGGATCGACTCAATACACAGGACACTAACATAGCTTTCACGGTAGAAAATCCAGATAGGGATGGTTTCCAGCCATTCCTCAACACGAAGATTCGCATCGTTGAAAGCCGAAAGGAATATGTGTGGTTTAAAAAAGCGGCCTCATCGAACATACTGGTGCACTCGAGAAGTGCTCATCCGATTTATGTCAAGGCGAACGTTGTTCGGAATTTACTGAAGACCAAGGAAAGGCTTGGATCGTTAGTGGATCCTACTGTTGATGCCAAGGTGGAAGACATTCTTTTTAGCAATGGATATTTGCCGGAAAATCTCAACACATGGGTCCCATACAGAGCGCCCGATGGGATAACCCTCGCACTACCATTCGTCAATGATGAAGTAGCTCGTGAGGTCAATCGCGCTGTCAAAGATTCCAAGCTGCCTATCCGTTTGGTATTCAGATCACCGCCAACACTTAAGGATCTCCTTACATCTACAAGAATGTATGAAAGAAAATGCCAGGCGCAGTCATGCCGATACTGTCTCTCAGAACAAATTTGTGAACTCCGAGGTACAGTATACCTGGTACGATGTCGAGGATGCGGAGAATGTTATGTGGGCGAGACGATGAGACCCCTAAAATTCCGACTAGATGAGCATCGCATAGCACTCTCCAACCCCGCCGCCTACCCCAACAGTAGTTTCTCAAGGCACCGTACGAGCAGACACTTGGACGAAGATGCTCCTCCTTTCGAAGTGACTGTTCTCCATAAACACCTGATACGGCCGCTGGAGAGAAAAATAATGGAGGCGAGAGAAATCCAACGTGTTCAACCAGAAATCAACGCAAAGGAAGAAGTGAATGACCTGCTGAGATTGATACTGTGATATCGCGAGCTCGGTAATGACCCTTTCCATCCCGGGGTTAGTTTTAAGCACACTTGCACGCAAAAGGGGTGGGTTTCTCCTTTCCACACTCATCCTCTATTTCAACACTATTGCAACTGTGTTTAGCTCGCTCAAACCAGCCTCCGGCCGTTTTCAGTGTCTGTAGCCAAGTTATGTATGTAGTTAAGCTTTGATGTTTTGCACACCTAGGTTGAGCATATTGTATTATTTTTCAAGGTCTGATGATGCCATTATTGGCGAAAGCTCACCAGTAAAGAGTATAGTGAAGAGCCTTGGATTCTTATTCAACAACAATATTATTATTATAATTATTATCATTATTATTAAATATGAGTATTATTATTATTATTATTATTATTATTATTATTATTATTATTATTATTATTATTATTATTATTATTATTATTATTATTATTATTATTATTATTATTATTATTATTATTATTATTATTATTATTATTATTATTATTATTATTATTATTATTATTATTGCTTCTCCCTCCCTAACAAGTTATGATATGAATTGTTTCGCCTCTATCTTCAGACAATTCATATCCCTAGCTACCCCGAGGCTCTTCAGTCTTCAGAACGTGAATTGCAGTCGCACGATGCTTTTGGGGTTGCGACTTTATCGAAGCAAATACTCCCGGAAATGGGCGGTGAGAAATAGTAATTGGTCTTGATCTTTCGAAAAAGCTCTTCTCGGCTGCTTCCATTGACCAGAGAGGTTGATATAAGCAGAAAAAGTAAGATATAGTAAGATACGGGAGGCCTCTGAGGAATAAACTGATATCCATCTACAGGATTTTTTTTTGAAAATTTGCGTCGAAACAGTTTCCGAGTTGTGCCGCAAGCTCACAATCAACAAATTTTCCAGTGAAGCATTATTTGACACGTGATAGGTGGAGTGTATCTAAGGAATTCAGGCCTTCAGCCACTCATATCTTTAGAATGTTGCATTTTTGACTCATCAAACACTGCCACTGTTTTCGATTGGGCCCTAGCAAAGTAGCGAAAACCAGAAATCGACGAAAGGGTGACGATTAAAATTTTTTTACTACCTTAGAGCAATTTGAAAGGGATCTTTTTCACAGAAAAGCAATTCAGAAGCAAAATGGAGAGTTTCTGTGAAGCCGTCTCGCCGCTTCCATGGCCCGAATTAGAGAAGCGCGGCCTCAAATGTGCGTTTTTCTCGAGGATATGTAGTCCTACGGGAGGCCGCTGAGAAATGGCTCTTACAAATCAGTTCAAAGCCAATGGCTGGAGGCGGTGATGCTGAATTTCTGGCGGCTGCTCAAAGGCAGGAAATGGAATTAGAACAGGAGAAGCGGGGACATTTGATGAAGCAAAAAGTGAAAGGAAACCTCGTATGTATCAAATGGTAAAAGGCGAGAAATTGTTTGCACGTTTTCACTATAATAGACGCCAATTATCGGCGAAAGACATGTCACGCCGGTGAAAAGGACACCGCCTGGCTCTAAAAGTGAAATATTTGGCGATCAGTCAGAGGGAAGAAAACGGAAAGAAAACACCTGGCCAGAATTATTCAGCGTCAGTCATCTGTCTCACCAATTAGTGTTTCCCTTTTGATTAGGAACTGAGTGGAACGAGCAAAAGTCAGATTTTCAATTAACAGATTTACCTATCGTATTTAGTGGACAATCATATTAAATGCAGCGCTCATCTTACCTGATGATCTTGACGGAAAGAGAGGCTTTGAGGCTGCCTTACTCATCGAGGAAGGAGAGAATCGAGAAAAGTATGCAGAAAAGAATCATATTGGAACTCAAAACATGATGCCCTCCCTCTACCGTCCACTCTTTTTAAGCGGCATTCACGTCCACAACAGTGATTGAGATAGTGAAGCTAATAGATTTATACTGCCTATACTACATAGAACGCTTACGCCGCTGAAATCACCAGAAACGAGCCTTAAAGGCACAGTCCGACCCCAAAATAGTTTTTTCTTGTTTTTCTGCCTATCTTGAAAACGGCCTCACGCTGATTCCAATGATGTTACTGAAATCGTAGAACACTCCCTAGGAACGAAGTTATGGTTCCTCAGAAAAAATTTGTGCTACGGAAGCATGGTGGACGAGTTGTCCGAGGCTCGTAACTTCCGTCATTTGCACCCGATGTACGCGAACCGAGGGTGGCTTCTTCCTAGATCTCGCTTATTCGGAGGAATTGAGAACTCAATTTGAGAAAAGGAAAACATTTGGAAGGGCTAAATAGGGTGGGTCTACTTTACAATTACGTGGGAATCTCAGATTTCGTCCCTGAGCTTGGACTGTGCCTTTAAAGGCAGTGTTCACGATGAATATCGCACTCGAGTTCGACCCAAACATGGGATCGTTTCGTCGTGAGGTAACTAATAGTGAAGAAACAGGGGAGAAAAACGTCCAAAATAAGTCAAAATAGCGGTTTCTAAGTTCAGGGCGTAGACGAGAATCATGGGCCCTGCTAATTTCGGCAAGCGCGCGCTAATCGCGAAATCTGCGCGAATCGATAATGCTAACTGCGGCAGAGTTGCTTGGCAATTTGCCATCGAAACGTGTGCGGCGCCACAAGCTCGCCCCAATTGGGGCGGACCGGGATAGGTAGGCGCACCGGGAGAGCTTTCAAAGCCGTTTGCATTTATGTCTGGCCAGTTTTCCTTGCTTTCTTCGACCCTATCCTCTACAACTCCTGCCAACTTAGTGTTTCACACCGAGACCTCGAGAACAAGATTTATCGTGAACACTGCCTATAAAGCAGTGCTCACGACAAATCTCGCTTTCGAGTTTTTAGTGTGAAACACTACGCTGTTTGGTGCTGGAGGGGAGAACGTTGAAGAAAGCAGCGAAGACGGGCCAGTAATCGATAAAACGGCTGCGAAGTTAAGGTTCCGTTAGCCCAGCACGCCTGCTTAGCCCGCCTCGCCTCTCTTTCTGACGAGCTTGTGGCGTTTTCGATGGCGAATTGCCAAGAAACACCGCCACGTGGCGTCCAGTCTGATCGATTCGCGCACATTTCGCCATTTGCGCGCGCTTGCGGAAAATAGCAGGCCACGTAAGCTCGTCCGCGCCCTGGGCCTGTACGTACGTTAGGAACTGCTACTTCAGCTTATTCTGAACGCTTTTCTTTGCTGTTTTTCACTACAGCTCACGACCGAAAGCCCCATTTTTTGTCGAACGCGAACATGATATTCAACCACGATAAATTTCACTTCCGATATCTCCACGGTTTACGGAAGGTCTGGTGCCCTATATAGCAAGGCGTGCTTAAAAGGATGCGAAAGCCGCGTTTTTGGGCAGAAATAGGCCCTTCCTTGTTTACGTTGATTTTTGAGAGTGGAGGAATAGACCGCTCTGAAGGATGATGCCTATCAGTACAATCAAGTGATCAGCTCACTTATCAGCACTTCCTTAACTTGATCATTCGTTTAAAGCCAGTGTTCACGATATTCAATTTTGAGATTATTTGCTATATTGATTAAGTGGCGCCGGGTACAACTAAGATGACGAAGAAATCGAGAAAAAAACGCAACAGAAGTACACGAAATCCTCAAATATCCCCCCGCCTCTTGTAGGCACAGGAACTGTTTGTTGTGACGATGAAATCTTTTGTGTACCCGTCCTTTGCAATTCTCCACTCACTATTGCTCCGTTCTTCCCTTTCTGCCCTAAATAACCCTGCTTTGCATTAAATATTCTTCTTTTTTCGTTTCACCCAATTTTCCACCAGTGGCAACCACCAGGAACATGTTCATCCAACAGGACAACTAGTATATTATACAGAATAATGCCACTGAAATACGACGTTTTAATGCGTTTCCCGCAGCTTCTTCCCAATTTTGGTAACATTTGGAGGCCAAGGCATTGTTTTATGTGAAAAACTCGGATGAAAATCATCGTGAACACTGCCTTTAATTTGAGTGTTCGTTTGTTCACAACGAGAAGGCGGAAATGGGGCACGGGACGGTTCTGGAACTCCGAACCGCTTGTTTGCAGCCGTTATTTTACCACTCCTGGTTTGTTTTCTACCGTTCTTTCGACACTGGGAGCCTAGGATCCTTCTCGCCCGTCGTTTCACTGTGGAAAGTCACCGAGGATGATCATCGTGAACGCTGCCTTTAAAGTCACAGTATAACCAGAAAATGTCTATCAAGATGTTCTGCTTATCTTGGCGACGCTTCCACGCTGATTCCAATGGTGTCTCTGCAATCGTACCTAATGAGGGAGTTGAGCCCTCTCAAAAATCGCCCAGAGATGAGCGAAGAAAACATGGAGGACGAGTTGTCTGAAGCTTGTAGCTTCAGAAAAACAACCGATTCATGCGAGCCGACTGGAGTGAAAAAAGGGGCTTAGAATGAAGGGAAGAACAGGGTATCATGAGCCACCAAGCGTTGAGACACCGCCCTTTTTTCGTCGTACTCCGCCCCCTCCGTTGAAACAAATTAAATGCTCAAATATGGTACTTTTGGCTCGTTTTTGACGCTTCCAAGGGCGAAAGCGTTCTAGTTCATATCGGCGCCGTCAGTTCAACATCTTTTGAGAAGTACATGAAATAGTCGTAGTCTCACTGCTTTCTTCAAATTACAAAATTTTTAGTGTTCCCGTACTATGAAGTTTTGACTTTTCGCTCCTCGTTTTCAGCAACTTTATCGATCTTCAACCTTGGGAGCACAGACGAAACTCATTTTCGCTCACCAACTCTACCCACCGTTTTGGAGAGGATTACGCGCTGATCACAATGGCGTCTCCAGAACTGCTCAAAATCCACCACGAACGGAGTTTAGTTTCTCGAAGGTGGGAACTTGAACTACGAAGATTTTGTAGACGAATTGTCTTGAGCTTGCTTTTTGTTCTAATTCGCAGGCATCGCGCTGAAGCAGACCACAACGCAAAGCCAGACCGATAGCAAATAGAATAACATAAATTTTAATTAAAATCCATAGCGTGTCTCGTTCCTATTCAGAACGAAAACCCTGAAGTGAGCGGAGGGAATAAGCGCTCCATGTTTTCTCGCCTATTCTAAAAAGTTGAGACTTTGCGTGTGGCAGAGTTGCCACACACAGCGAAACCGGACCATAATATAAAATTTTACCCACAAGCCTTTGCGTTCAGCCAACCGGACCGCCTGTGCGTTTAAAGGCGCAGTCCAACCGCAAAATTGCTTCCCGGTTCTCCAACTTGTTTTGAAGACAATTCAGCACTGATCACAGTGCGTAGAGAATTGCTCAAATCCCACAAGGAACGAAAGTATAACCCTTCAAAAAATACCAAAGCTTGAGTGGAGAAAGTATAGCAGACGAGTTGTCCAAGACCCGATTTTACCGCTTTTACGCAGCACATTAATGGGGCAGACCTGAATCAAGGGAGAAGCCCAGAAATAAGGAAAGAAAGAGGCTTTTAATTGAATTACATCGCGAATATTGCCACTGATGAGCTCGAGGTACTGCCAAAGGGGCGGATCTAGGGTGTTGAAAACATATATATCCACGTTTCCAGAATTAAGTCCTTCCAAGAATTTTTTTCATGACACTTTGTTTCCGAATTACCGCAGTTTCGTAATATACTTCCACCTTGGATTGACTTCTGAAACATTGTTCTGCTTCAACAAAACTGTATGCTTGGGGGTGTGAACCAGCCAGCACTTTTTGAATTCTTACATCACTCCTCATTCGTAATTCTGTATTTCTCTCCCGTCTCCAATTCCTGCATTATTGCTTGCGGTTTCAATATTTTGTTACTTGAACATTGGAATTTCTAGGATTCTCATCGAGAGCTGCGAGAAAAAATCAGACTCGTGTTCAGCCCCTCGAATTTTCCCAGGTTCAACTTTAACAAAATTTCAAACATTGACTAGTTACAGTTGCCTCCCGCAACTGGAGCTACTATTTCGGAAATCGACTAGCGTACATTGAAATCCTAATAAGCATAGATTATAACCACCCCCCCCCCCCCTCCTTCCCCAGAGAGGAGTTAGGGACAATTTCTCTCCTACCACAGAAGCTCGAAAATTCGAAGTAACAATTTCGGAGTTGCTTCTATAACAATAAGGGACGCCCAATATGCTTAATCACTGTAATTGTAAATTGGTTAGATCATGAAAAACCGAATCGTATTCAAAAAAGGCATCAGGTCTTTGATCTTCAAAAAATATTGAATGTTTTATGACGTGGGTGAGCAATGCGGACACGCGTTCTCTTGCGTGCTAAGTAATCACACGATATTGGTTTGGTGTTGACAGCTGCATTTCTCGGAACAGTCCTATCATTGTCATGTCTGGCATGCCAATATCGCAGGCGGAACGTCATGGAAAATACCGCGATACTTACATAAGATGCCAGATCAAAAAACAGCGATATTTCATGGAACATAAAGCTAGTAAGGCCAATCTAACAAAAAAAAAGATGCTCAGCAGTCATTGTCAAAACATCTTTGCTCTGAAGAAACAATGGGGAGCCAAACTCCACCAACCCTCTTATGGGTATGCGCTCTCTAGGAAGGGAAGATTTATTCCAATATTAAGTCGTGACAACATTGGAAAGTTCAACATATCGTCCAAATAGCATATAAAAGTGGCATTATGTAGCTCAGGGGAAGGAATTATGCATCTTTTTTCGTTGGCCTGTCAGAGATCGTGATGTCGAGGGTTCGCGGAGTCTGGGATCGTAATTGAGGGAAAGGCTTTCTCCTCGGAAGGGCACACTATAATTTTGCTTTCTGAAGTCCATGAATACAATGAAAAATGCACATTTTCCTCATTTCTGTTGCTGACGAAGAACCCTCAAAGAACGGTTGATCACAAACAAGACGACATCATAAGAGAACAATTATCTACCAATTACAGTATACGGGAGAAACTTCAAGAGCTGGATGTTGGAAGAATGGCAGAAATAGATAACCTGGTAATCTCGCTGAACAGCTGCTCTACATTTCTTCAATATAGACATTGTGTAGGCGACTGACGGAATGCTCTTAAAGACACTTTTTGAAAACTGAGCAGCTGCTTCAAATAAAAGTCTTCTAGTCAACCACAGCAGAACTGAGAAACATACACATTATCACACATGTTAAAGGCATCGTTCGCGTTGGAAACTACTTTCCATTTTTAGGCCTTATTTCATGAATGAGCCAGGTAGACCAAACCAGTAAACTTTGGCGCGTCAAAGCGTAGGGTTATGAGGTTGGAAGGTGTTAAAGATGAGGATCCGCCACCAGTTCTCACCAGTCATCTAGCCCAAGGAACAGAAGCTCCATGTCAGGCGCAAGAGATCCTGTGTTGCAATCTCTTATCTCTTTTACTCTCATAATCCAAACTTGCACAGCGAGAACTTTTATTTTTAAGTGATTTCAATAGAAGGAAGCCAAAAGAAATCTACTCAACTAGAAAGTTTAAAGCGTAAAACCACTTCCGACGTTCAGAAAAACTTCGGACGTTTTGCATTGGACACACCGAATTCGACGGAGTGGGCAAGAAATGAGTTTTCCAGAAGGTATTTCAACGCATTTATTTTTGGGAAGCCGGGCTTGTTTTGGGGCTTCTTTGCTATTATCGCTTACCTCATGAGCTTTCCTACTCAAAAACATAGAAAAATTAGACACTGTTTTTTGCGCGTACGATGCCTTTAGTAGAACTGTTTTTAACACCTTCTGATTTTTTCATTAACCTAATATGTATGTGTGATGCATTTGTTCTGCTTGTGTGTGTCGAAGCGTCGGTTTGATCAGAGGCATGCGTTCATTTTTTTCAGTCTTTTTTCTTTTCGAAGCTTTTTGTGTAAATGAAAAATGGCCCGGGGCAAGGTTGGGCCTCAACTGTGGGTTTTGGCTCATTGCAATGCAGTATCGTACAGAGTTCGAATCTGATGAAGTTGATGCCGAGGCTATGAGGCAGATGATAAAGCTCCCACAGACTTACGAGCGGCCCCACCACGGTGGAGCGAGCGGCGCGTCGGGTCACTTATACTCGAACTGCGCAGCCGCGCGGCACCGCGCGTGACCGTCGGGCACTGAGGAGTAGTACAGTGTTTAAACCAGCAATTATCAATAAGTGTAAAAATGTGTAAACTAGGGAAGGACCCCTAATTCGCTCCGATTGTATCCACGTACTCCTTGCACATATTATTGAGCTTCTGATCGAGTAAGCGAGCTGTTAAAGGCAGCATACACACTCAAAAATGATATCAGTTTCATGGAATGAATCGAAGGTATGAAGGTGTTAATATTCAGAGGTAACGAAAAAACCGGTAAAAAATCAACTGAAGTGAAGATATAACGGTTCGTTCTATATTGGCCCAGAAGCGGACGGGTTGTACCGCATTGGCTGAAATAGCGGAGCTAGCGACAAATTAGTCGGGATAACGACGCTAATGTACTCGTACGGCCCTTTCAGGAGCGCTTACGACGTTAGAAGCGTAAAAAATGAGCCAAAATGACCGTAATCGAGTATTGAACATTTGTATTGAGGGGCGGAGCCCGTATCGGTGGGCGGAGAAAGGATGATTTTGTGACCCAATACGGCTCAAATACGGTCATTTTAACTCGTTTTCAACTCTTCCAACTTCGTGAGGGCTCTCCTAGGGCCCGTAGGACCCCACTAATGTAGTTATCTCAACAACTTTTGCTAGCGTGTATGATGCCTTTAATGCTTGGCGAAGCCTAGATGTACATTTGTCATCTTCGCACTTCTGATTTGCACTTCTTGTGCGTCTATAATTAACTTATACTCTGGCCAATCGTTGAGTTTCGGAAATTAAGCAAATGATCACTCGAAATGAAGAAAAAAGTGTAAAGCTGTGAAAAAATTGATGTAGAGGACGCGAGATTCTTCTCTGCTTTGTGTTTTCTGTCAAACTGGATTTTTTGTTTTCTGTTTCCCGAAAGAAATTTGGCTCATCCCTGATTACAATCACTGTGCTCCTTTCAAACAACAGGTGCAAACAGGAGGATTCGAAGAACTTGGCATGCTGAATTTCTGAATTCTTCGTTCAGGGAAAAAGTCATCAGGAATTTCTTGTCAACATTCTGAGGATATTCCTAGATGAATCTTCATGCTATCATTCACTGTATTTAAAAAACCAGAAATTAGGAGGAATGGCTTTCAAAAAAAACCGTAGAAGACAGGTCCTATCGAATCGAAAAAAAGGTGGATTACCATAATTCTCAGTGGTAATCACGATGGCTACCAAGAATAAATTCTGAACAATTTGACACAGGAGTACTTTAATTTGCTTCTGGAGGTGATCTGTAATAATCATGAAGCACAATGGGAGTTCTCTGATAGGGAACAGTTTCTCTCAAATTGAAGATGAGATTGGAATTTTGATATCAGTAGACGAAAGTTGGAGCTGGAGAGTGGACGAGTTGTACTTGTCGAGGGCAGATCATACCGACACCGGACGTCGATTGTCGGAGATTTTCTGCTATCAATCGCACGATCGATACCGCCGTCCGAACGACCTCAAACTGCCGCACACAATCATCACTCATCTCCAATACCAGTTTTTCCGAGACACTTAATTTTGTCACGAGAGACAGCCGGATGGACTTGTTTGCCGTCCGCACTATGGAGATGGCACGCGTGCCATGGCGAGCATTGTGTTCGTGTAGACAGTAAGGTACGTGGTTAATAAGATGTTATTAGTAATGGATCAAATTTGTCACGGAACTCATGTTTACCACTAAAATCGCTTTTCCGAAAAACCCTGGCGTACAACATTTCAGTGATCGCCGTGGAAAGGCACGGAACTTCTGGAAACAAATCACAAAACAGGCTATTTCAAAGGTATACACGCAATTCTGACGGCTCTAAAGTTGTGTGAGTAGTGATCGGTGTTCACAACTCACAGTATTCGGCGAAGCGAGTTTAGTGGTACACATGAGTTCCGTGACAAATTTGATCCAGTCCCAATAGCATCTTATTTTGGGGTATTGGGGTGTGTGTCTATACAAACTTTTGAAACGCAGAGCATAAAACCATGGTTTGAAAGCGACGAGAGTGGCGAGATAGTGACATAGAACATTGAGGAGTGTATTGAGACTGGGGAAAAATACTCTTAAATCGCAGGCTTACCGTTGATGACTCATGCTCCGACTTATGCTCTTCGCAGTGTCATTGCACGAAATTGTTTCCTTGAAGGCAGCGTCGACGAAAGACTCCTTTTCCGGTGCCAACCGTTGACCATGAGAGGCCCAGTACCCTGTGTAACAATAGCTGCACTCAGAAACATAAAAATTATCACAAACCGTCGTTACAGCCACGCAAATGGTCACCATTCTTCACAGGCAACATACACGTTTGAAAAAGGGTTGAGAAAGCAACGCTAATAGACTCGTGCAGCCTGTTCTCCAACGGGTACGGCACTGGAAGCGTCAAAAGCGAGCCAAAATGATCTTATTTCAGCCATCTTGAACCTTCAAAGCTGCTGCTTTTAAGGGCAGCGTTCACGAAACGTTTCTTTCGTGAGCATTCCATTGGCCATGGAAGGTATGCGGGAAAGGGAATGCTGATGGTCGTTGGTAGGCAGAATAGGTGGGGGCTGGCAATAGCCAATCCACCCTTAGACTTTGTTTCTTTGCGCCTCTAATTTTCGGTTTCCAAAGAAAATGCCTTGAATTGAGGAAAGAATTCGGAAGCACTATGATATTATAAGGTTTGGAGGAGACTAATCGAGGTCGTCACGATATATCCCCGGCGGTGATCGCGGCGCGGAAGCACTAAGACGGTTGTTACAACAGAATGAAGAAAATGCCTGGTTCTGCTCGAAGACTTGGTTTTGAATGTCTTTTTCAGTGTTTTCAAGTTGATCAGAATTTTCCAAAAAACTCCGAACCCCGCTTGCGTTGGATTAGACTTTGAGTCCCGACATAAAAGTGTTCAGGCAAACAGTCTTCTACCCTATTTTTTCTTGTCAGTATAAGTTTTCCATTGAGGGGTATTTATTTATTTATTCAATACCAAATAACAGGTTAAACATTCAAGTATAGAAATAGAGAACACTTCTCTCACGGCAATAGTTCAAGCTAAAGGTAGCTTGTTTCTAATTAAATTGGTCAGAAGGTTAATGCGGTATTCCTAGGGGGGGAGGGGGACAAGTCGATAGCAGTAGCTGCCTCAGAAGCTGTGACCACTCTTAGTGAAGCTGAGACTCGAAGGTGCAAATACACTGATGCCTGCATCAGTCGGCTATGATGCCCTTAGGCCCGCAAGACCTCGTTGGGCTCACCGGAACAGGAACATGAGTATACCGGAAACCTTCGTAGGACCAGCAAGCTGGACAAGAGTACAAACAACTACAGAAAAGTAACAGCTCAGAGAGTAAATCAATGCACCAGACAGAAGTGTGTAAAAGAAGGTAGAGGGAATTATATGAATTGGCACTAACCAAACGATGCGAGATAAGTGTAGTTATATATAAGTAAAAGGGGCCGGGACCATGAGACCGGGCAGGAAATCTTAGCACAATAAATCCTAAGCGTCTTTTTGGCTCGAATTTACATAGATGAGAAAGGAAGCTAAAGCATAATCTCGAATTAGCAGATTACATTGAATGGATAGAAGGACAGGAGTAGGAAAAAAACGGACATGAAATTCAATGCTCACTGTACATCGGGTACACCAATAGTCGTCAGGAGATCGATTTTTCCAACAGCTCCCTTGAATTGCTCAAAGTTTATTGACATCATGATGCAAACGTTGGGGCCAAGCTACTGTTCTGGAAAAGAAATTACATCATCTGGGTAATCTTTTAACACATTTCTTACTTGTGGGTAAGGGAAAAATGCATGCCGCGCCGTGTGTGGGGCGAACTATCTAGTATTTTGGCGGTCGTAGACGAACTTCTCCTTAAAATATTCTGGAGTGAAAGTAAGATCCGCTTAGAATCTTCTGAAATATAATGTTTTCAATTTCGATTCTTCCAAATGGCTTCTGCAAGAAGGAAGAGAATGAAGGTGATCGGGGTCTAGGAAACACCCAAAAAAAATCTTTTGTGAAAATTTTATCGGACATTTTCAATTCTCAAGATATCATTAGTAAGCAAAAGACTCCTGACTGAGCTGCAATAGTCAACTATACTCCGAACAAATGTCAAACGAATTGGTCCATATCGTAGTGTCAGAACAGTGGATAGTTCTAAAAAAGGGGATGAAAAACTTTCGTAGCTTTATTTGCTTCAGTGTGCGTACGTAAGCTCTACCCGAAAGCTCTCGAAATAGGAATACAGAGACCTCAGGCTAGTTTATATCCCGAGTTTGTAGCAAAATGGAGGCAATGATTACTGAACGCTGTAGTAGACAAATGACCTTTAGAAAACTTACATAGCATTATGACTTCATTTATTCCACCAGGCAAACATCCTCTTAAAAGGCTCATCCACGACAATCTGTACCCACTCTCTTCAATTATTACGGTACGCGGTATAGCGTGTGATATCATCGGCATATGATGCAACACAAATTTTCGAGTGTATTTTTAGGTAAGGCAAACTATATAAATAAACTTATATAAATAAGAGGGTGTGACTTGACTTACTTAATCGGTTGGCTTTCGCCTGACGCAGTCATTCCGCATCTTCACCGAGGTGTGCCGTCCTAGTAGTCAGCCGTGTCCATTTTTCACGGTCTTCAGCCACATGTTTAACACATTCCATCCAGCTGTCACTATTCCATTTCCTGCGGAACGAAACATCGCGCCTGAACTGTCTTTCGATGCCGAGTGACTTTAAATCCTCTTTAACCAGAACTTTCGCCTACGCCCAGGTGGCCGTTTCCAGACAGGATTTGGAAGCATTCTTAGAGCGTGTTGTACGAGACGATCCGGCGTTCTTCTTGGCATATGCCCGAGAAGTCGAAGTCGACTTTCCATTGCTGCTTGAGATGGCGTTAGGAGATGCTGGCACCTCCCTCGTGTCAAGCGTTGATGTACTGCGTCGATTTCCTTGTAAAGGTCTTCGTTATGGCATACACGCGGCCTGAAATATCCAAGCAAACGCCTAAAAAGCTTCCTCTCCGTGCAATCCAACCTTTCCATCTGCGTCTTCGGTGCTGCCCACGTCTCCGATCCGTACATCATGATAGGGCAAACAGCAGATATGTAGGTAGACGCGCAACTTGACTCCCTTCGCGATGGTGGTAGACCACAAACACTTGGTTAGAGAATTAAATGCAGACGTAGCTTTCGCACACCTGTGTCGAATATCCGCTGCATAACTACCATCGTTCTTCAGCAAACAGGCCAAATAACAGAAATCGTCCACCAGTTCGATACGTTGTCCGTCCAAACAAACTCCCGTTGAAGGCCTCTGAGAGACCCACATCTGCTTGCATTTGTCGGGACGAAGACGAAGTCCATAGGCTGCGGCATACTTCGAAACGAGGTTCACAATCCTTTGCAGTTTTGCGTTGTTTTCAGCGAATAACACGATGTCGTCGGCGTACTCCAGGTCGACAAGGGAGCGTCCTGATGGTGTTAGGATCACATCCGCAGAAAACTGTTCTGCAACTCTATACGCATGATGTCATCAACGGCGAAGTTGAAAAGAAAAGGTCCTGCAACGGCTCCTTGCCTTACTCCTGTTTTCACCTCGAAAGCTGACGTAAATCCGACAGGTGTACGAACTGCTGTTGTTGTTCCTTTGTTCATGTCCTCGATTAACCGAACATACTTTTCCGGGACTCCATCTGCTCGCAGAGCATTGAGCAATCGATCACGATGAGGAGAGTCGAACGCGGATTCAAAGTCCAAAAAAGCAAGCTGTAACGGCTTCGAATACCGCTGTCACGATTCAATTACTCTTCTCACGACGAACACTTGGTCGATGGTCGATCTTCCAGGTCGAAAACCGGCTTGCTCATCTCTGGTCGTTCCTTCACGATGTTTGATAAGTCGCTCGAGAATGATACGTTCTAAAACCTTGTACATGACACGAAGTAGAGAGATTCCTCTGTAGTTCTTAGGATCCGTGACGGATAGCTTCTTGTGAAGAGGTACGACGATCGCATGTCTCCACGAATCGAGTATCCTTTCGCTCATCCATATAGCACGGATGGTGTTGGTCATTTCACGAATCCCAGACGGAGGAAGAACTTTCAGCATTTCAGCAGTGATGTTGCCACCTCCACCAGCCTTTACATTCTTCATTTTCCGGACACAATCCAAAACTTCAGACTCAGTCGGCGGTTCCTCACTGACATCGTAATGTGCTCTCTGAACATGCGGGAGCTCAGGTACTGATGGCGCTGGACGATTCAGTAGTGAACTATAGGGTGTATTGGAGATAATATGCCTTCTTGAGGTACTTCCGGGTGCAGATGGCTGGGGAAGAAAAAGAGTCTGTGATGCGAACAGCCTTTTTTCGATTATCAAGGTATGAGCGGAATCAACCAAGGATTGAACCTGAAATCTCGATCAACTTGGAAATTACGCTAGGGAGCGAAACGGTGGCAAATGCCTCAATTTAATTAATGACATGGTCCCCGGAATTAACAGCTCTGACCCTGTTATAGGGGCAATCTATAAGCTCGGTGCAGGTTGATGTCGTTGGTAAAAAATCATGCAGTTCGGATGGTATCAAGTTAGGGAAACTTAAAATGACTGTGAACGTTTTTTTTCAAAGCCTTCTCTATTACCTTCAATGGAGTGGGAAAACGCTTATGGGGGGAAATCAGACTGAAGCAAAGCATAACTGCATTTTGGAATAGGCGTTACAATAGCGAGCCTTCACAACTCAGGATTTTTACCAAGCAGAAAGATACGTTGCATATAATTGATGAGGTTAAGGCAAGTGGGCGCGCGCATTCTCTGAAGAAAAATTTAGGAATGTGATCAGACGTGTGAGAAAGGGGTTTTTTGAGTAACAGTAGTCCTTTGAAGGCAGTGATCACGATGAATATCACATTCGGGTTTGTGGTCCAAAATGGGGTTGTTCGGTCGCAAGCTATCGAATAGTGAAAAAACAGCTAGGAAAAACGGCCAGCACAGGTTCAGGGCGCGAACGAGTTCCCAATCCCTGCTAGTTTCCGCAAGAGCGCGCTAATGGCGAAGAGTGCGCAAATCTATCAGGCTGGACATGGCAGAGTTGGCAATTTGCCATCGAAAACGCCCGCGGCGTAACTCGTCAGAATGGGGCGTGGTCGGCTAAGCGCATGCGTAATGAGCTAACGGAATTTTCACTTCGCCGTTGTTTTTATCGATTTCTGGCCCGTTTTCAATGCTTTCGTCTACAGTATCCCCTCCAGCATCTGCCAGCGTAGTGTTTTACACTGAAAACGAGATTTATCGTGAACACTGCCTTTAAAGGCATCGTACACGATGAAAACCGAATTCCAGCTTTTGCGTTCAGTCGGGCTAGTAGGTCATAATAGTGTCACTCAGAAAGTTAGGAGTCTCAAAATCGCCTCTGAAAGGAGATTCGCTCACCTCAATAGGGCTTCCTGGGTTTTGGGGGCCGGTCTTGGGGTCGATCCGTTGTTACAAGGAACAAAACTCCGTAGTCGCTGCTGGCGATCGTCCGTTGACGCGTCGTAGGGCGCAATTTACACGCCACTCGATTTCACGTTCGGCATCGATCGAAAGCAGCTGACAGCAATGGACGCAGCAGGTTAGTAACCCTTTTCAGTTTCGTTCAAGAAAAAAAGATCGCTCGGCTGAATAACGTCCTTGGGGAATTACCTCCAACGCAGCGTCAAGGAACGAATCGTAAAGTGTTCCTTGCGTTCTTCGCGCAACTATCCCGAACTGATGTCGGCGGGAACTTCAAATTTGTACTAAGCTTTCTTGAAATGGGTTTTACTCAAAAAGTTGACGTTTTCGAGGGGGCTTCTTGCAACCTTCAGTCACTATAGGGATATAACAACACGAAAAAGTCAAAAACCCATGTATGGTTTTCATCGTGTGCGATGCCTTTAAAGGCAGTGGTCACGAAGAAAAACGTTATCGAAAAAAAAACTACAAAAATCAGCTCAGATCAAAAACAGCTCAAAAAATGTGAAGGTAGCGCGGTGAAAAACGGGCTAGAATTAGGGTTATTAAGACCCTAAACTTCCAGTTCGTGCACACGTGCACAGAAAGATCACAGGCTCATGCCAAGCAGTCGAAAATCATCGACATTCAGAGGAAGAAACAAATGCAAATTTACCCAATAAAACAGTTGAACAATGAAAGCAAGCACTTCAGTCAATGTTTTTGACTAGATAAGTACATAAATCCGAAGGTTCATTGATTGAAATTCAATTTCAAGCCAGCCGATTTTCTTTATACTAGAGATCATCGACGCCGATGATGTGGAGTGAACTCGTCCACCATCAAAAGACATGGAAGCTCAGGCTTCAAATTTGGCCTAGAACAGCGTTTTTTCGCGATTTTTTCTTTTAGGTTATACTACTCTATACCCAGATAAGGGTTTAGACAGGAAAAGAAGACGAGCATATTTGAGCGCGACCACTGCCTTTAACAAGGGAATGGCCAGACCTGGTCGCCAGAACTACTTATAAAGCCATGTTTTTCTGATCGACTACCTCCTGGGTTATCTCAAAAGCCCCAATCTAGCTGCACGAGTAGTAGTAAAAAACGTTATGAACCAAAAAGTGAAGAGCCCTGTAGGATTATCACCACTGAGCTACCGTAACCTGTCATGATCCGAGAAAAACAAAAAACGGACCACAGATTCGTGTTCTACGCCCCAAATTACCACTCTGCCCAAAGTTCGGTCTGAAAAATTTTCCTTGACTTTTGCACCCCCAAAAATGGATTGGGACTGCAGCGGTCAGAATAAATTTTTCCCCATACTTCGCCTGGGGGAGGTTCGTTTAGAATTTTCAGGCGATTATGGTGGGTTACGGTAAGCATAATGTAATTAAACTACCGTAGCTCATAGAACTCCATCCAGAGAATCATGTGATACAGTCCCCTTTGGTGCAAAAATTCGCCATGCTGCTTTTGAGACAAACGTTGTTAGGGGTAATCATATAGAAGTTTACTGACATTTCTTCTGATGAGAAAAGGCAGCAGTCACTTCGAATGAAGTACAAGGCAAGAAAAATCAGCACCAATGGCAATCTTTAAGGAAGTGGGCGAAACAGAAATTCCTATTACAGTAGCAGCAAAACATGAACCTAACATAATTACAACATCCAACACCCTCGCATTTGCCGATTTTAATAGGGAAGAGCGTTGCGATCGGGCTGTCGAGTTGACAGGGATGGTCATCGACGTACCCTGACGTGAAATCGACAATCGTGTGAAAACTGGAGTAATTAAATAAGATACAAAGCGAGAGGTTCCAGTCGACGCAGAATAAAACGTGTTTCCTAGTATGTTGGCCCACACAACTCAAGCCACAGCCACTCATAGGAATGCTTTTTTTATTAGAAATTTCGTTTTCGTGTGCTGCTCTTCTGTATGCTTGTTCTTCTTCCCAATGAGGGCTGCTGTCGATAAACTATCATCAAAATGCCGCGTACAGTTGTTGGACTCAAAAAAACGTCGCTGCAGAAGTTTCGCCAGCAGAGGGGACGAACCCGGGAGCCTCCGGCCGGTAGGTCTCCGCCGTAGTCCATTCGACCAATTGGGCTTGGTGGCGTTATTGAAATGATAGACCACATAGCACTTGCCACTTTCTCGCCGTTTCGACTTCATTTCAAAAAATGACTCATGAATTTTTCCCACTACTACTCGGGCAAATAGTAGGGTGTTTTTTCGAGTACCCGTAAGGTATTCTAACAGAAAAACATGAATGCATGGGCAGTTCTGGCAAACGGGTCTGGTCATTCCCTTGTAAGCACACGACAGGGGGTACTGGGAGATATTCTTAGAAGTTTACGGGAGATGGATTGTTAAAAAAAACATGGAGTGTAGTTGGCGATTTAAAGACAATTGCGAAAGACTGCAAAATCATCTGCTTTAGCAGCATCATAGCTGTTTTGAGCTGTCTTCGCCCACAATTATTTTGTGGATCGGTACATATTTGTTTAACTTCCTATAACCAATGAAGGAGGCTCCGGAAATTTTTTTGATGCTGAAAGTCTTTTGATCTTGGTGTTCTTCAAACGCATAAGATGAAGATCTGTCATCTGGCAAACGTGTGAATATCCTTCTGAAAACAGTTGGTGGGTAATAGCGCAAAGCCATCTCCGTTTCTCCTGACTCCGTCCTTTCTGATCACAAAATATGACTAGTTAGAAGAAATCAAATTGTTCATAACCATCGAGTTTCAGAACGAAGAGTTTTTTTATGTGGAAAGAAAGTGAAGCAGATATCGAAGCTTTTTAAGCAGACTGTGGACATTCAAGAGTGCTCTCGGGCAGCACTGAGAATCGGGAGCTGTCCGTTTCCTGAGCTCCTGTTTTTAGTGGCCTTAGCATCGGATGCATTAAAGGCACAGTACACCCTCAGACATAAATTTTGAGATTTTTGTTTGTGTAGGAGACCTCTTCTGTATAATACGTGCTAAATGCGAGATCTCAATTCTTTCAAATAGACGAGATATAAGCGACCACCACAGGCCCGACCCTCTTCGCTCACCACCAAAGGCCCGGTCCCCTACCAGATTTACAAACTCGATAGCGGCTAAATGGATGGATGAATTCTCAACATGTCGTCGTTCTTCAGTCCATCTCCGCTCTATCTTCTCATCCTGTTTTGCTTGCGTGCATTGATTGCGAATGAAGAGAAATACAGGCCTGAGACAACTCGTCCGCGAAATTTTCGCCCTCAAAATGCAGGCATTTTCAAGGAGCCATATCTCCGTTCGTAGGGGGTCTTGGACGCTTTCAGAGATACCATTTTGATCAGAGAGTGGCTCTCTCCAAGATAAGCATGGAATCTGAAAAATAATTTTTTGGGTGTCCTGTGCCTTTAATGATCTCAAATTTAACGACAACAAAAATGCGCTCACCTCCTTGTTCATTATAATTCTTTTCCTTGGCCTTGCAAGCGGCGCGTTTCGCGATCTTGACCGCTCTCTGCAGCCGTCATCGATCGTCTGACGAACACATTCCTGGACTTTGAACGCGATCTCAGCCGGGAAGATCTGGCTAACTTATCAAAAAAGGAAAGCGTAAACAAAAAAATACATTTAACTAGCCTAGGACCTTTATGTGAAGAAGCTCCCATCCTGACAATCTTGACCGGTCTAGTCTCAATGTCTGAGACGTCTAAGATTTCACTCGCAAAACTTTCGGTGATCTTCTGTTGTTCTGAGGGCGCCATTGATTTATCGGACTCGGGAATACCAAAGAACCACTGACCGCTTTCTCTTCTGTGCTTCGACGGCTTCCGCTGCCATTGAGAGCACTTTCGCGACGAACTTCTCCAGTAGCGAAATTGATTTCGGGACCTTCGTGGTGAGAATTTTGTGAAATCTGTCGAGTAAGGATATGGCATCATTGTCCAAAATGGTAGTAGAGGCGATATTGGCGGAAAGAGGGGATGAAGGCTTGCGTTTTCTGGCAAGACTGCGGGCAATGGCTCTGGCATTCGCTCGCGTGTAGCCCTACACAAACTCACTTGTTGCCCCGTTATACCTGGGCGACGAGTCATTTTTCTGGGGCCCGAAAGGGAAAGTGTGGAGCGATTGTGGGCATTTGTGCCCCCAAAACCACTTCTATACCCCCACTAAATCACTAGTCGCCCCGTGAATTCACTTGTTGCCTCGAAAGTGCAACTGCTGCCCCTAAAATCACTTGTTGCCCAGCAGGTTCACTTGTTGCCCCGCAAAACCACTTGTTGCTCACATGATCAGTTGAAGCTCAGGATTCCATTTTTGATAGCTAAAAGCTGCACGACACTATCATGAATCCCTTCCCGCGTCAGAGCAATATTGGCTCTATCCTCGCCCTCAACACACCAACTGAAAAAGTCTTTGATTAACAACGGAGCACTTTAATTGTAGATCAAATTTATTCATGCAAATTCTCCATAAATCCAAAGAAAGTCACTTGTTGTTTAGCGACAACCTAAAATGTTCTACCAAATACCATAATATGAAGGCACTGGAAGCACCGATACATCTTCAATAGAGATAGGAACTTCGTCAAATAGATCTAATAACAAACAAAGCACCGATACATCTTCAATAGAGATAGGAACTTCGTCAAATAGACCTAATAACAAACGAAAACCTAATAAGAGACCAAATGGAATAGTCGTAAATGTGAAAAAAAGGAACACACGTTGTCAACCTTTGGTGATATACCGAGAGAAAAATATGAGGCTGTATGATCACGAGACACAGATAATACATCAGACTTCCAAGAAGAACTCGGCATCAAAAGTAGATTAGCTAATATTCACTTTTTCGCCTCAAATATTTCTATCACGTTCAATATATCAATAGAAGACAAAAACTGAATATCCCTTCTGCTTGGCATTATTTAAAGCATCGTGGATGAAAAAGCACCACAACAAGTTCACAAGATTTTCCCAACGTCAGTCAGAAGAAGTACTTAGCGTTCGAATTGTATATTGAACACGATAGGAGTATCCTAAACGAGCGAGCGAAAATTGGCCAACCTACATGCTAAATTCTCAAGGCTGTCTAATGATTCAGCCAAGCGTCCCAAAGTGATTAACCACCGGAGGCCGGCTGGCGCGACGCGTGCGACGCAAATCTGCGGCGCGCGCGTCATTGGAGCACGATTATGCACTCGACCAAAATCCTATACAGGCGAGAGAATGCGATATACAGGCGAAACGAATCCTAGCTCTTCTTAATACCTTACTGACAAACCTCGGGAATTAAAAATAATACAGTAAAAATAATACAATATGTGGTATGAACACTTAATTTCACATTTCTCTATAATTAAGAGGTGAAACTAGCCTCAGCTCTTCCTATTACAGAAACAACATCATTACCAAAGAAGGGTTGCACACATAAGATGAAGTTTCGAGATGTAACTCTGATATGTTTAAGGGGGAGGACAGTGCTCCAATACTTCATACTCAGAATGTGCTAATTGCCTTAGAGATTTACAGGGGATGAGAAAAATGAGAAAAGAAAGGGGACATCTCCATAGCTTCGCCAAGAGGAAACGGTTACAGAAATCACAATTTTTTGGGCGTTTAGAAGTAATTGTCTTGGACTGAGCCTGAAACTTGTTTCTATAGGTTATTTTGGGTGCTGATTACGAATCTGAGGCCGATTTGTCAATGTTTGAAAAATCCATCTGAGGTGGTCCGAAGCTTCAAAATGAGGGATTTTTTGCTGCCCAAAAGCGTTTTTTCACGATTTCGAGTACGCTACATTCAAATCGCCTCAAAGCTTGTAGGTAGGGGTTATCCGGGCCTCCTAACACGAATCTGCAACCCGTTTATCGATTTCCGATAAATTACCGTAGGTTACGGTGAGTCCGTCTGGGATTCGTGAAATGACCAACACCATCCGTGCCATATGGATGAGCGAAAGGATACCCGATTCGTGGAGACATGCGATCATCGTACCTCTTCACAAGTAGCTATCCGTCACGGATCCTAAGAACTACAGAGGAATCTCTCTACTTCGTGTCATGTACAAGGTTTTAGAACGTATCATTCTCGAGCGACTTATCAAACATCGTGAAGGAACGAGCACAGATGAGCAGCCCGAATTTCGACCTGCAAGAACCACCATCGACCAAGTGTTCGTCGTGAGAAAGTAATTGAATCGTGGCAGCGGTTTTCGAAGCCATTACAGCTTGCTTTTTGGACTTTGAAGCCGCGTTCGACTCTCCTCATCGTGATCGATTGCTCAATGCTCTGCGAGCAGATGGAGTCCCGGAAAAGTATGTTCGGTTAATCGAGGACATGAACAAAGGAACAACAGCAGCAGTTCGTACACCTGTCGGATCTACGTCAGCTTTCGAGGTGAAAACAGGAGTAAGGCAAGGAGCCGTTGCAGGACCTTTTCTTTTCAACTTCGCCGTTGATGACATCATGCGTAGAGTTGCAGAACAGTTTCCTGCGGATGTGATCCTAACACCATCAGGACGCTCCCTTGTCGACCTGGAGTACGCCGACGACATTGTGTTATTCGCTGAAAACAACGCAAAACTGCAAAGGATTGTGAACCTCGTTTCGAAGTATGCCGCAGCCTATGGACTTCGTCTTCGTCCCGACAAATGCAAGCAGATGTGGGTCTCTCAGAGGCCTTCAACTGGAGTTTGTGTGGACGGACAACGTATCGAACTGGTGGACGATTTCTGTTATTTGGGCTGTTTGCTGAAGAACGATGGTAGTTATGCAGTGGATATTCGACAACGATGTGCGAAAGCTACGTCTGCATTTAATTCTCTAACCAAGTGTTTGTGGTCTACCACCATCGCGAAGTCAAGTTGCGCGTCTACCTATCCGCTATTCGCCCTATCATGATGTAAGGATCGTAGACGTGGGCAGCTCCGAAGACGCAGATGGAAAGGTTGGATTGCACGGAAAGGAAGCTTTTTAGGCGTTTGCTTGGATATTTCTGGCCGCGTGTATGCCATAACGAAGACCTTTACAAGGAAATCGACGCAGTACATCAACGCTTGACACGAGGGAGGTGCCAGCATCTCCTAACGCCATCTCAAGCAGCAATGGAAAGTCGACTTCGACTGCTCGGGCATATACTAAGAAGAACGCCGGATCGTCTCGTACAACACGCTTTAAAAATGCTTCCAAATCCTGTCTGGAAACGGCCACCTGGGCGTAGGCGAAAGTTCTGGACGGATGTGGTTAAAGAGGATTTAAAGTCACTCGGCATCGAAAGACAGTTCAGGCGCGATGTTTCGTTTCGCAGGAAATGGAATAGTGACAGCTGGATGGAATGTGTTCAGATTGTGGCTGAAGACCGTGAAAAATGGACACGGCTGACTACTAGGACGGCACACCTCGGTGAAGATGCGGAATGACCGCGTCAGGCGAAAGCCAACCGATTAAGTCAAGTAAGTCAAAGTACGGTGAGTGTACGGTAGCTCGGTCAAATTCTCAGATTTGGCTGAAAATTTCACTGTGGGTGTCATTTGGGACGCTGAACATGAACTTGAGATCCGTTTTTCGATTTTCGAATCTATAAGGTAAGTAACTCCAGTTAAAAAGAATTATGACTACCGCAACCCACAGTAACCCAAAGTCTGGCGAGGAATAGACCCCAGATTCCGGTTCAGCGCCCTAAATAACCTCCACTTGGAAGTTCTGAGCCGATTCTAAAAGTTTTTCCTTGAAGCCCTAAAATTTCTCTGATGAGAATACCGTTACCTTTTTGTGACGCAATGGAAATGACATTTTCTGAATCCTCGCAGCCATTTATGATGAGAATTTCAAGCACGGGTCATTTATTCAAGGTCACGGATCCACAGCAACGACAACGTTGTTTCCCAAATCGCCACCTGAAGGTGGCAAGCCTCCCTTGTAACAGGACCCACGAGACCAATCCCAACAGCTGTTAAAAAGGAGTCTATTGCTGCTCTGCTGTGCTGGCGAGATTTCTTCCTTCCCTCTTTTCCTAGGCGCACTGACTTTGTAGAAATGGGAAAAATCTACACTGATAATGCGAGAAATTATTTCAAAAACCATAATTGCGTCCCTCAATTTCCTCCTAGATTCCCATGAATGCTACCAGAGGAAGTTGTTTCTGATCTGTGACCTGGGAATACGTTCATAGGAAAAACCTTCATACACTATAATAAATTTTTGTGTATAATTGTTTTAATTTTTTTTCCAGAGTTTAAATGTTGTTGTTGGGTGGTGAAAAAAGTGTAGGCTCGCACACTAGGGTGCGTCTGGCATAAGTTCTTCATGAGAAGCACACATTGGCAGAAAGGGTATACTTACACTGAGTACGACTTTGGGGTAAGATGAGCTCCTGTCTCAGCTCATGTCGCTCAAGCTCCTTCCCATCCGAATCATTGAAAGGTGGCATGCTATATTACGATGAGAAGGACTCCGGTGAGAAACTTCAGAAAAAAGTGACAATGTCGACAAATTGAGAGAACTCCCTTTAAATACCTGGGATTGTGAGACAAAGATCAGAAATGAAAAAGCGAGTAAGCTTAGCAATCGTGTACAATGAAGCAATGAGGGGCTAGCGAAATTCCGACCCGAGTGTCAATATTGATTTTCTCCAATCGAGATTCCTGGCGTCAATGGAAAGATAAGTAGTGGCCGCGGACTGTTTAGCCACCCAACCACGATGGAGCGGTTGTGATTGCCGGTTTCCGGTTTGGCTAGGGCAGAGGTGACTGCCCTAACCAAACCTAAACCTAACCATCTGCGTCCATGAATTCCAGCCTTGATCAGCGCAGATGACCGGAAATTGACTGCATGGGAGGGTACGCCTTCCGTTTTGAGATGTTGCCGAAAAGAGTTGATCGTTTATCGTTTTGATCACCGACATCGTCAAATCTCTCATAGTGAAGCAACTCTTTCTGGGCGCTGATTGAATGGGCAGATGTCGTAGAATAACAATTCAACAGTATTCATTGCGCTCCTCACGATCTGGGTGTGCACACACTCAAACAGTAGGAGCCTAGTACGTCGGCACAATAGCGTTAGTACGCAAGGGCAAACCTAGCGTACTAACGCTCGTTGGTAGCCGGAGCTGCAGGCAACGGCAGCGTATCCTGCCAATGTATGCTGGCGTTCTAACGCTCATTATCGACAGCCTGTTCTGCAATTGAAGAACGAATTTGGACTGCCACCCTCTCCACCGGTGTTGGGTATGATCCTTGTCACGGCCAGCAGCAGGGAGGCTAACCTCGCCGCGGTCCGCAACAAGGACATCATCTTAGCCACGGTCCACTACGAGGACGATTTCCTCGCGATGGGCCATGGAGATGATCTTTTCAGTGTTCAAAATTACCGTCCGAAAAGTGACACAAGGTCACCTCGTCGGAGGGAGTAGGTCTCAAAGAATGTACATGAACTCTAATAATTATGGAAAAGTGGCTTTTCAAATGCAGTTATGAAACTAGCAGATCCTAGAAAAATTGGAACTCAGAAAAATCAAAACAAGTTACTTGTAATATACATTTATATTACATGTAACTTAAATTCATATTACATGTAAGTTACACATATGTTACATGTAACTTACATTTGAATTTTTACTATGCGCGGCCATTACGTGACCCAGACGACAAGCGACGCAGTGGGCGCGTCCAAGACCACACACTACGCAAGAAAAAATGCTGTGCAGGGCTTTCCCTGTTGGTGTGGGGTCAAGTACCTCAAACTTGGGTAATAGAACCAGCAGCAACGCCAGTCGTAAGCCTGATACCGCGAGTGCGTCGTACATCAACCTTGGAAATATCTTCTTGGCCGATTCAAGTTACATGCGACTTATATTGTGCCATTCAACTTACATGTAATATATCGGAGGCGCACTGCACGCAGTAGCCTCTCAGAAATCAAAAACTTATGTTGCGGGAGCGACAAAGTCGCAAGCATGTAAGTTATGAATAATATTCTTCCTGTTTTAATTAAGGATCCTTTAGAAAATTTTCCTTTTTACGACTTTTTCTCTTGGGCCCTTCAGAAAAAAAATTCACTCTACTACTTTTGCTAATACATTACATATTTTAATGCAACAATATTAGCCAAGAGTTTCAAACGGATGAAACAGTCTTCTTCTTCACTGAAGAGACCCGGGAAGACTGTACCAATAAAGTTCGTCTGAAGTAGGGGTCGGAACGAACTTTATTGACCTTTTTGCAGTTAGATTCCAGTGAAATGATACTAGATTAAAAGGACAAAAAAAGTAATACGGCTAGTTTTATAATTGCAACATATCTAAGCTGATGTAGGTTACTTGAGACTTATCTCAAGTCATTTAAGTTACGTGTAACATATCGAAGGTGCACTGCGCGCAGTATCCAGCCGATATGTTACATGTAACTTAAATGATCTGAGATAAGTCACAAGTAACACACATCGGCTCAGATATGTTACAAGTATCTTGTTTTCGGCCTTTTATGTTCCACGTAACTTGTTTTGATTTTTCTGAGAAGGTGTCGATGAAACTCCGCTCAAGCAGACAGGAATATCACAGATATGGAAAAGCGAGAACTCCTCAGGTCGGAGCGTCCAAAGGGCATTTTATGTGTCAATAATGTATGCGCATAAAATTGACTCATTCTCATCATTTTATCAGGGACCTTCAACACTTTTGAATAGGTTACTCTTGTTTATGAGGACATTCATATTGAAGGCGGAATTCATAGTGAAAACCTCGTCCGCGTTAAATTCTTGAAGAAATAAATGTTCGTTAGATAGAAATTCTATTTCAAAGGCAGGGTTTGAGATAAAAACGATTTTGAGCTGTCTTAAGGAGAATGTAAATTTGACCATTCGAAAAGTAAAATTAAGTGAAAAAAGGAAAATTTTCGGGAAAAACGCACAAAGACTAGATAGAACGGCGAGTTACAGAAGCCCGCACGCCCTTCCCATTTACGAGATTTTCATGAATCCTTGTTTATACGTCTTTTATTTATTTTTTTGCAAAATAGAAGATGTTGAAACAGACATTTATAGAAATCTCGATAATTGAGGACGAGCAGACACTAATCAATAACTTATTCTTGAGCCTTTTTTCTGCAACTTTTTTACGTATTTTCACTTTTGTGATTGCCAGACGTACCTTCTCATAAGGATAGCCCGACAACCGTTTTTATCGCGGACCGTGCCTTGAATTGCGTGTTGGATTGAACACCCGAGAAATCTGGCACTGCAATTCTCAAATAAATGAATAATTAAAAGTTCGCGAGCATGTAAATCATGTGTTTGAGTTCTTTTATAATCAAATTGTTCAATTACTCTCTGATTAACGGCTCGATTCTGTCCCAAGTACATACATACTGTGCTTCTCGAAGCCGAAGGCCGGTCCGCGATTGCGACATCGAAGCTTGCCGCCGCAAAGCGTGTCGAGACGAAATCGCGGACCGGGATTTGGCCCCGAGAAGCTCAGTAGATACCTATGCACATTTACTAGCCCCTCCCCAATCATTACTTTTTCGGCTTCTTCTAGCACCTGCTTTCGGGATCTCTTTTTTGAAGACGGAGTTAGGCTTCGGTGCACAAATGCAGAAAAAGGAAAGCAACTCAATTTTTAGGGTACAGCTCTAAGTTCATCCAATACTTTTTGTTAGGATCTGTGCATATCCTTGTTACACCTTCTATGCACTATAAGGTCATTCGGCAGAGAAATCGTCGGATGCGCTCAACATTTCTTGTGATGGGGAATATTTAGAATTCTAGTGAATCAACAACAACATTCGCTTCCAGGCACGATTTGGCGGACGAAGAATAGACGTTTCAGAAATAAGGATCCGAAAGAATCTTCTGAGGTTTTCCAAAGTTTTCAGTAAACTCTACCTCTTTTAGGACAACCCTTAGCTAAGCCAAGAGAATGGAAGTTAGTTCCTTTTAATATTAGAGAGGGAAGGATGCATTTCTCAGATACTGGTGCATGAGTGAGTGAGGCAGGATTCGCGACAAAAACGATTGTTGAGAAATCCTCATGACAGGGTGGATCTCACCGTCACAAATAAGGAAATATATGAAAAGTCGGAGAAAAAACGCGCAGGATCAAGTTAGGACGGATAATTAACTGGGCCCCAATTAACCAGATTTTCATGAATGCTTGTTTCGTCGCCTTTTATTTGGCTCCTAAAGTAGTGGTAAACTTCTTTAATTAACTACTCACTATTTTAACAATTAAACATAGCAAAAGTTGCATTCCTACAATACCGCTCACAGGATTTGGTCAGAAATCGAGCGAGGCCGGGTTTTCGCGTCTTTTTCGTCTTTTTTGTATAACCCGCTTCAAAATCAAATGTGAGCGAAACTAGGAAGATATTCATAATCCAGGCGTGGACTGCTATCGAATGATGTAGCTATTGTAAGGATTTCGTGGATAACCATGGAAATTTTGCAATCAACCAGCTCTCAATATACGGTAGATACAGGAAAACGCAGGCGGAGACGGTAGCGCACCATCCATCACGGTACCGTAATCACAAATCTGGATGATTACGAAACTTCTGTAGAACTCAACGTAATCACCACAAGGGCTAGACCATTGGGGTAGCCCTCAACGCGAGGATCACCAATATATCCCTAGTTTCGCTCAAAATCGACTTTGAAGCGAGTTATAGGCCCGTAGTCAACCCAACACTCAGTCAGGATCATTTGAATGAGTGATAAGACGAGCCTGAAACGATTCAGACAGACTCAGACGAGTCCGAAATCGTATCGAGCGATAGATTGCATTCAAGCGGTCGGTCTTGCAAAGCCATGATGAAACCTGTGATGACATTATTCTCTACGTGGTCGTTCACGATTCGACCAACTCCATGCTCCGTTTCTCAATAAATGAAATGCTGTTTGTTTCGTGGAAGCTGATATTGATGCATTGATACGGCCCCGGTCATAGTTGGTGCTATTTGCATCTGCATCCCCCCCGCACCCCCCAACACCCCCCCCCCCGCACCCCCAACACCCCCCAACACCACCCCGGTCGATACGTATGTTTAAAAAGATGGAGTGAGGTTGAGAAAATCACTCGATGCATCCAACTAGATATGACGATGATTACGTGGCCAACAGGATTGCACCTGTTCAGAGAAATAGTGAAGGAGAGGATGGTGAAGTAAAGGAGGTAGCAGGAAGGTTAGCTTTCTAGTGATACGCAATGTTTTATCTTCGACCCGCCCACCCGGTGATTTTCTCATCCACGTATTGCATGGATATCGACCGCGTCGGATACATTGAGTGATTTTCTCAACCTCACTCCATCATTTTAAACAAACGTATCGACAGGGGGTGCGGGGGTGTTGGGGGTGCGGGTGCGGGGGAGCAGGGGATACACCGAGTGATTTTCTCAGCTTCACCTCACCATGTTGTTCATACGTATCGACCGGGTGGGTGTTGGGGGGTGTTGGGGGGTGCGTGGGGGGTGCGGGGGGGGTACACCGAGTGATTTTTGCATCCCATTTCCAAAGCATTCTGTGTGTATCGACCGGTCTGGAGGCATCGGCTCATCCAACTATGACCGGGGCCTAAGCCGACATCTCTGCTGAATTATTTAAGTTACTCCTTTGCTCCTCAAAAAAGTCTCGAGCGCACTCCTGACCTGGCACGCTGTTTCTCTCTTCTCTAGCCAAGAAGCCAGTCAGATCTGACTGAGCGATTCAGCTTAACTTGTTTGTTGCTGACTTTCTCTGTTTAGCCTAGGTCGCTATCCTACAACACGTACATCTGAAATGTGTGCGTCTCATCTGAATTCTTTTTAGAGCATGAATTCAGATAGGCTGAACTGAAATTTTCGCCGGCTTTACTACGGGCCATACAAAAAGACGAAAAAGACGCGAAAACCCGACCTCGCTCGCTTTCTGACCAAATCCTACGAGCGGTATTGCAGAATACTCGTTGATTGAGCCTAACTTATTCCTGCGCACTATTACTGACATTTTTCATTCGTTTTCGCTTTAAAGATGGCCAGGTTCACCTTCTCATGAGGATCGCGAACCCTAACTGTAGGCGGTTCGGGGAATAATGATGTGATGAAAAAAATTTAAAGGGCATACGCGAAAGATTGAAATGAAATAAGACTGTTTACCGCGGGTATAAAACGATATATCTAGACATAATTTCAGGCCACTAAATACCTTACTCCTTCATGTATCAATATCCGTCTACCACATATCCTATAGGAAGGCTGATCCGTGGATGAACATTCCGAAGCAGCTCTCGTAGCCACGTCGATTTCTTGCCTGCGGCGTCAATCCTCCAGATGACAACGCTGAAGAGGGGCGGAGCCGCGCACCACCGTATCGATCCTCCTCGAGCTCACTCAGCGAGCTCGCGCTTCTTGTGATGCTCGCCCTCCTTCCACTACTGGTCGCTAATGTCATCGCATTTGATTTTGGTGAATCGGTGAGTACTTGCTGAAGGTTGATACATGTGTTTTCGAAACGTAGTTGCTTTCTCTCTCATAAGGTTTGGACGGAATTCCCGAGTCATAGTCAGTGAAAGATGAACAAGAGAAGTCAATTGGTGCATGTGTTCCTTCCCGGCAGGTGAACACAAGGTCGACATAGAGAAATTTCATGAGAACTCTGTAGATTTATTGTGATTGTCCGACTCCAGCTTGAATCTTGATCAGACTCCTCCCTAATGTCCCACTTCCGGGTTGTAAATTTTTTTCTACAAATACGATTTGAGATGGAGAACTGATCTCTAGTTAAAACAGAACACAAGACTTTAGTCGGGCAAGAAGTGCTAAACATCATAATGGATCTTACCTCTGAATACCCGTTACCCACGAGGCTCCCGTATTGCCTAGCCGCTTCTACCATTTGCGAATGGAATCCGTTTAATACCATTGGTTCTGGCTCACTCATGACAACGGTAGTCTCACTAGGGTTTAGCTTACATTTGCCGAGGGCTTATATAAAACCATGTTTTGATAGTTGTAGGTATGGGACACAGCATTGATAGTCCGTTTTCCAAAACCCCTAGATGCCTCAGACAGGGATTACATTTACAGGAGATTCTCAAAAACTGGCGTATTCATTGCTACGCGTAGAGAAAAAGGGTACGCGAATGGCAGATCTCACGGTGTTCAGAAAAATTGTCGCGGATAGAGTTTAAAACTTTTTTCTAGGGTTTGACGAGCTGACGAGTGTCCAACTTTGGGGCCGTACGGAATTGTTCCGAGCTTATTTTTCTTAGTTTTTTCAACGTTAGGGTTGCGCTAGGCCCCGCAGCTGCCGATCTCCACCAAAAAATCAGACATGGTTTTTATCGAGGACACTGCCTTTAACTATAACAAAGGTGATCGGGCGATCAAAAAGACACTTACATATTGGCCGCTACGAAAACCCATTGATGTGTTTCTATGGGCTTGAAACCATTTGGGGAGGGGCACTCGAGAAAATGAAATGATTCACCCACGACAATGAAGACTGATATCGTATGCCTGATAGCGTTATCAGTCATTGTTTTCGTGGAGATTCCATGGAAATACTTCGACTTCTGAAATCGGTATCATTCATTCTCTAACTGAAGCCTGAGTGCCTCCCCCCCAAATGGTCTCATACCTATCTATGTGTGCATTCCTAATCTTGTCACTTCTTTAAAAGTTTTCAACGAGATCAACACTCATTGTCTGGTGTATCGTACGATTAGATAGGGATCGAAATCCATCTCATAGCGCAGGCTTATTTTGAAGTCAAGAAGGGACTTTTGCGATTTTCTGAGTTTATTTGAGAAGTAAACTTCTAAATACTAAGAATATGGTATCTTTCGTACTAATCAAAATCCAGGCGACAGGGCCTTCCGTGTTTCTCTAGCGGGCATTTATCGACTGTTTTTTCAGGCGGGCGACATGGCGCTGCTGCCCTCCGGTGACTTCATAGATCTGATCTCACGAGATGCCGAGAGCGTGCCCAGTCCCGTTGCATTTGGAAGCAAGTACATCACCGGTGAGATATTGCTACCTACTTACCTGTCATATTGCAGTCGCAGCAAACTAAAACGAAGCCAGAAGTCGTATACTCTCGAAAACAGCTTCTTAGGGAATCCCCAGGAGTGTCTTCTTTGAAACCATACGCGCCAGTGATCCACTACTTGTTCGTTTTCGGCTCACCAATAGTCAGAAGAAAGAACTCCTTACATGCAGATTCCAAGCAGCATTTCCATAGGAGCGTGAACTTCACTAATCGACTTTGAGCGGCTTTAACGCTTAAGAAAATCATTGAAAATAGTTCAAATTTCCTTTCTATTTCTCTCTTGAGTAACAAACAAAACGTTAGGTGCGACAGAAGCGGTGTCTACTTTTGGACTAAAACGTAACACCAGTAAATGTTCAGTAAAAGAGTGTCCAATACTACTGTAACTGTAGGAAAGACCTTATTTGAACCAATCTGGCGTCTTTCTAAGAATCCGTGAGCCGCAGCTGTGGCTTCTTACTATATTCAATAGCTCTAATTGAAGGCTAGGCGTTTTAATCGGGGATTCGTGTTGCCGAAGAATTTGGACGCAGAGAAAATCTTTTCGACATACATACAGTTCACCTCCGCACTGCCGTTCAGTCCGCAAAGTGCACCCTGATTGCGAAATCTTGCTGCGGCGTGGTTGCGAACATCCTCAGACAAGGATGTGGGATCACCCGAGCGCTTTTGGCCTTTGGTGCCCGGGTGATCCCACCGCCCGGATGATCCCACATCCCTGTCTGAGGATACTCGCAACCGCGCCGCAGCACGATTTCGCAATCAAGCGCACTTTGCGGACTGAACGGCAGTGCGGAAGTGAAGAATATGCTTCATTTTGGTGGGCAAGTTCATACATCTCTTCATATATGTATGAACTTCAGGAACATTTTCATAGCGTTTAGAACGGAATTCATGGGTTCAAAATGAAAATGGATAGGAACCCATCAATTTTATTTGAAATCCTAACAACCAAGATCTTCTCTAAACACAACTATTTCGAACGGAGAGCATTAGCCAGAATTTACGAAAAAACGTCCGATATTTGTAAGTTTCTCAAACGAGGACCTTTCCGAATTTCCGAAATGGAGTTGCTATCCACATTGTTGTGCTGATACTGATGTGCAGTGTGGACCACGGCCAGTGAGAACGTCCTGCACCAAATGCTTGTCAGCAGATTTTCCCTTTTCCATATGTGTTCTCTTGATCAGGTGTGGTATACCACTGAACTACGCAATTATTCTTCCTCATAATGACCTCTACTGCTTATCGAAAGTTTCGTACTGCTTCAAATTTCACATCGAAGTGCAGAGCAGTTCTCTTGCACAAAAAATGTCAAAATTTCTCACTTCATATTCTTTCCTCCCATTACCAAAGCTGGTAATGTTCAAAAAGCATACGAACACTCTGCGGACTAGATTATTGAACCGGATGGAATTTCTCCAATGGGGCGAATTTCGCGTATTCCGAAAAAGGCAAACTCTGTGATAATCTCATTAGACAACGATTTTAGAGCACGCAGCTCCATAGTTAAACGCTATGGTGCCTTATCTAACGATAATTATTTTTCAATTATCGATTTTTTTTTCAAAAATCCGGAAAATTGCAAAAATAGATTTTTTGAAAAAATGGTCGATAGTTCCAAAAAGAATTAACATTAGACAAGATAGTGTCCATAATGCTCAAATATAGAGTTTGGTGCCCTGAACTCGTTGGATAACGGAGAGTTGATAGAAATTATCATTTTTGAAAATTCCTGAAAAATTCGAAATTCGCCCCATTGAAGGAACCTTTTGAGCCCGTTTCTGTACTGTAAGTAATCTGATCTTCCAAGGGCTGCGTTGTTCCATAAATTCAAACAGCCTTTATGAATAGAAAGAAGAGAAGGAGGGGCGTTTGAATTTTCTCGTGCCCAGAAGCATCCTTGGCAGTTTGATGCGAAATTCGAAGCTGGTAAAGTTTTTCGATTAGCGATGAACGCCAAAAGATAGAGAATTTATTGAATTTCTCAATAGTATGCCGCACTGAGTCGAAGGGTAACATATGTCCAAAAGGAAATTTTCCGACCAACATTGGGTGCAGAATTTTCTCAACAGTATAATACTCTTTAACTACGTGTATGAAACCGAATTTTAGGAGGAGCTGGCGAAGGAGAACAAAAACTGCGCGAAGAGGAGAATTTCCAACAAAGACAAGAGGTGGGTGCTGATATGTAGTGATATGAGCTTTGGACTCTTGGAACTTCCAGTTTTCACTTTTCCAGCTTGTTGCAACATTGTCACGAAAGAAAAACAAAAAAAAAACATAGGCTGTTGATGATGTTCATCGATTCCACCAACACGAGAAAATCGGTGAACTTCAAGACATCTTAAATTAAGGTGAAATCTGATAATGTTCTGCCTGCCTATTGTGAACCACCAAATCCATGTCCTGTTGGATATTCGGGCGCAGACGGCTGTCTAGAGGAATTCGAAAATAGGTATTTTTCGATTTATGTATGCTCATTCTATTTATAGGTCTCTACTATATCACTGCATTTTCACCGAAGCACTAACAGAAAACCACTTCTACAAAGTTTTTAGTGACTCATTTTGCACGTCGAAAACACACATACATAGTGGCATGTGCACCGAAAACACTTGAAATATGTGTGAAAAATTTATGACTAGTCATCAAATAGCCATCAATTGCTCTGTGTTTATGACGAATACGTCGCTTTCTCAAAATTTATGAAAACACTTTCCATCGTCTTCTTACTATCCGCGTGTTCAGAAACCCATCGACGGCGCGAAACATTACTTTAGTTATTCCATGAAGGTATCGAGTGCATTCGAGTATTCGAAAATTCCGTCGAATCAACAACGTTTCGGAATATGATATTCTAGAAGCTTCGAGTAAATAATGAATCAAATACTGCCTTCGAACCGTTTCAGGTGATTAATTTCGAGTTTTTTTCGCTCGCGCAAAAGATTTTTCAATTAAAGGCAGTGGTCACGATGAAAAACGTTATCGAAAAAACTACAAAAATCAGCTTAGATCAAAATTAGCTGAAAAACTATGAAGGTAGCGCGGTGAAAAACGATCTCCAAATAGAGTTTCTAGGGCCCAAAGAAGCTAGTTCGTGCACACGTGCACAGCGATGACGAAACAGATCGCAGTCTCATGCCGAGCAGTCAAAAATCATCGACATTCAGAGGACGAAATAAATGCAAATTTAACGAATAAAAACAGTTGAATAATGAAAGCATCACTTCAGTCAATGTTTTTGACTAGATGTGTACATAAATTCGAAGGTTCATTGATTGACATTTAATTTCAAGCTAGCTGATGTTCTTGATATAAGAGGTCATCGATGTCTATGATGTGTGGTGGGCTCGTCCACCATCAAAAGACAAGAAAGTTCAGGTTTCAAATTCGGCCCAAAACAGTGGTTTTTTCGCGATTTTTTCCTATAGGTCCTACTACTCGAGACCCAGGAAAGGATTTGGAGAGAAAAAGACGACAAGCATATTTGATCGCTACCACTGCCTTTAACATATGATCACATACCGTCGGCATGGATCCTAGTGACACTTTGCGTTCCCCCATTGAAGTTTGGCGCAAACTCGGTGCACCTATATAATAGCATAAGGCGCCGAGTTTCTGCCAACCTTCAATGGGGAACGCAAAGTATCACTAGGATTTATGCCGACTGCATCTAACTACTTGTGAAAATGACTGAGTAATGGAGAAAACGAATATTTCGACTTTCCAAATTCAATGATTTTGAAAACATACAGAAACCCTTCTTCAAGAAAACAGATTATTCGAATGCTGAATATTTCGGTATTCTTATGAACAGAATATTTAAAAACGAAATATTTCGGTTTTTCAAAAAAGCAAATTTCTTTTCTTTTATCGAAAACTTCTTGATTTTCGTTAAATTTGGAACAAAGTATAATTGCAAAGTTACTGTTTTCTTTTTGAGGAGAAGGAGTGTTGGTTCAAGTAGAGCTTTCGGAGTCTTCAAACTTTTAGGCAGTCTACGCACAATTGAGCGTCAATGGCACTAACTAGGAAGTGACTATTAGCTACAGTCGCCGTTCCAAATGATATGTACATTTCTAGAACTAATTCCAGACGTGGATTCCGAATATGCCCATCTGAGCAGCCAAGCATAGCATTGAACAGAGTTATAGGCTCAATATTTATTTATTTATTTATTTATTTATTGAGTACTCCACATAAGGCAAGCGTAAGAAACATCGATTCTGAAACTACTATAATACAAGTAACTACATAGAACACGAACTAGAGAAAAAAGGACAAATACTGTTTTTTCTCAATGTGGACCTAGGAACACAATAGCTTCTTCCCTGCAATGCGTTTGAAACTCCAGAGAGCAGAAGGTACTGGTACCGGTGTAATATCCAGGTTAAAGGCAACATACACGCTCGTAAACGTGATTGAGATAACTGCCCTTTTCCTGCAAGGCAAGGTTGCTGGGTCACATTCACCGTCGGTACTGTTGGTAGATTGCCGAACAAGTAATTTACACACGTCACTGACGGCGAAGATGGCCCAACAACCCTGCGTTGGAGGAAAAGGGCAAATACGGGGGGCGTGAAAATACAGGGCGGGGCCAACTTCTAACTCATGTAGCGGCGTTGTGGGTCATTTTTGACACTTCAAAATGCATAGGCATTATGTTGTAAGCCATACGGCTCGATCCACATTGTTATCCCAACCACGTTTACGAGCGTGTATGCTGCCTTTAAGAGAGACAAACGTTGATCCGTCTCTCTATTCCTTGCTCCCACACTTGGTATTTTGTCATAGGGCTGGATTTGAGATCTTACATATATTTTGCGTGTAAAATTGTGTTGGATTTTCTCAAGTTGCAAAATATACTGTGGTTTTCTGTACCTACTGTACCTTACAAAACGTGCAGTGATCTTTCGAAATTCTGCAGACGAACCTCCTAATCGTGTTTAGCGTAAAAAGTAACCCCTTAGACAGTGTTGGGGGGAAACCCTTTTTTCCACACTTCCGACAGAGCAATGGCGTCTTCCACTTGAACCGATTGTTGGTGGAGCGTGTCCTTATATCAATTAAGTGGTTGTGGGAGCGTTGGAGAATTCGTTCCAGATCTGTCCTAAAACGTCCTTCACAGAGGTGGTTTGGGATGCTGATCACAAATCTAAGGTCCAACTGTCTATTTTCGTAAATCCTACGCATATTTTCCTCGAAGCTTCCTATCGGGGGACGATTTTGAGGGAAATACGCGACTTCTGGAATGCTTCATTAGATTTGGCATAAAAATAGTTTTCTGGGGGTGATTAGGAGTGCACTACCCTAATCTGAGAGTCGTTGATAGATTTTCGGTAGTCTACAGAAAGTTACGGTTGTATACGGTAGGTCTGTCACAGCTCCAGAATTGCCTCAAAACTTCTTCGCAGGGGCTACTTGGTAGATTGATTACGAAATTGAATGTAGTTTGTCGATCTTCGAATGATTAAAGGCAGTGTTCACGATAGCTTTCACTTCCGATATCTCCGCTGTTTACGCGAGATCTGGTGCCCTATAAAGCAAGGCTTGCTCAAAGGCACAGTCCAAGCTCAGGGACGAAATCCGATATTTTCACGTAATTATGAAGTAGACCCACCCTGTATAACACTTATCAAGTACGAGCTCTCAATTCCTGCGGATAAGCGAGATGTAAGAGGAAACCACCCTGGGGCGCCCACCTCGAGAAGCCACTTTGGCACGCCCCTTTTATAATATTTCGGACTCAACCGTGGCGAGAGGAGTGATGGTTTCCGATCTATAGCCCCGTTCTTCCCTTCATTCTCAGCCTCTCTCTTTATTTGGGTGGGCTCGCGTACATTGTTTGCAAATGATGGAAGTTACAAGCCTCGGACAACTCGTCCACCATGGTTCCGCAGCTCAATTTTCGAGGGGCCATAACTCCGTTCCCAGTGGGTCTTGTACGAATTCAGAGACATCATTGGAATCAGCGTGGGACCGTTTTCAAGATAGGTAGAAAAAAAAACAGAAGATCGTTCTTGAAGTTGGACTGTGCCTTTAAAGGCAGTGGTCGCGAAAAAAAACTTTATTTAAAAAACTATAAAAATCAGCTCAGAACAACTGAAAAACTACAAAGGTAGCGCGGTGAAAAACGAGAATTAGAGTTTTTAGGGCCCAAAGATGCTATGTAGTTCGTGCACACGTGCACAGCGAAGCAAAAAAAGATCGCAGCCTCATTCCGAGCACTCAAAAATCATCGACGTTCAGAGGAAGAAATAAATTCGAATTTGCGTAATGAAAAGAGTTGACCAATGAAAGCAAGCACTTCAGTCAATGTTTTTGACTAGACGAGTCCGAAGGATAATGTTCATTGATTGAAACTCAATTTCAAGCCAGCTGATGTTCTCGATATCAGAGGTCATCGCTGCCAACGATGTGGAGTGGGGTCGTCCACCATCAAAAAACTAGAAAGTTCAGGTTTCAAATTTGGCCCGAAACAGCGGTTTTTTTGCGATTTTTTCTTATTGGTCCTACTACTCTAAACCCAGAAAAGGGTTTAGAGAGAAAAAGAAGACAAGCGTTTTTTATCATGACCACTGCTTTTAAAAAGGACGCGAGAGCCCCGTTTTCACATCAAAATAGGCCCTGCTTTGTTTACGTTGATTTTTTGAGCGTGGAGGAATTGACCGTTATGAAGGATGATGCCTACCAGTGCAATCAAGAGATCAGCTCACTTAAAGGCACAGTACACCCTCAGATATGAATTTTGAGATTTTCATGTAATTATGTAGAAGACCCCTCCTGTATAACACGTGCCAAATACGAGATCTCAATTCCTCCAAATAAGCGAAATATAAGCGACAATCACAGGCCCTACCCCCTTCGCTCACCACCACAGGCCCGACCCCCTAACAGATTTTCGAGTTCCATAGCGACTCGATGGATGGATGAATTCCAACAAATCGTCGTTCTTCAGTTCATTGCCGGGCTGTCTCCTTATCCTGGCTCGCTCTCGCGCAACGATTGCGAATGAAGAGAAATACACGCCTGACATCTTTGAAGAGCTATAACTCTGTTCAAAGGGGGTTTTGGACGATTTCAGAGATAACATTGCGATCAGCGTGTGACTCTTTCCAAGATAAGCATAAAATCTGAAAATTAATTTTTTGGGTGTCCTGTGCCTGTAACAGCACTTCCTTGACTTGGTCATTCCTTTCAAGGCAGTGTCCACGATAAAAACCATGTCTGTTTTTTTTTTGGTGGAGATCGGCAGCTGCAGAAACGTTGAAAAAAACCATAACGTTGAAAAAACTAAGAAAAATGAGCTCTGAACGGTCCGCTACGGGCCCAAAGTTGGACACCCGTCAGCTCGTCACCCCCAGATGCACTTTCCACGCCCACCGACGTGAAAAATGAAAGCTCGAAATCGTGAGATGAGCGATGATTTCCAGTCATTAGCCCCGTTCTTCCCTTCATTCTCAAGTTCTCTCCTTACTCAGGTCAGCTCGCATACATCGGCTGCAAAAGACGGAAGTCACGAGCCTCGGACAACTCGTCAACCGTGTTTCCTTAGCTCAACTTTTCAGGGACCATAACTCCGTTCCCAGAGGGTCTTGTACGATTCCAAAAACATCATTGGAATCAGCATGGGACCGTCTTCAAGATAGGGAGAAAAGCAGAAAAACGATTCTCATTGTCAACACTGCCTTTAATCTGAGTGTTCGTTTATTCATAGAGGGTACAAAATGGGGCTCGTGACTGTTCTGTGACTCCAAAGCGCTTGTTTGCAGCCGTTACTGTGCCACTCCTGGCTCGTTTTCTTTTGGTACTGGGAGACTACAATTCTCGTCTGTCAGTTTTCTGTGAAAAGTCACCAGGGATGATCGCCGTGAACGCTGCCTTTAATGTAGATTTCGCCAGAGAAATGACATCCTTCCCACCGTAATCTACAGGAGACTTAATACTATCGACCAAAGATCATTAGATTCGTGTTCAGTACCCTAAATTACCTCTACATACAAATTTTTCTCAGAATATATATTTTTTTCGGGAAACTCGAAAACTTCCCTTATGAGGTACCCTTGGCTCGAGGCGTAGAGCTAAGGGTACCCCATAAGGGTGCATAGGAAGACATATTCGCATTCTACGTTCATTAAAAGTTCTGGAGAGGTACATTTCATTATCAATGACCTCTCTGATCAAAAGGAGTTTTCCTTCAAGAACTAGGTACATCAACATTTGCTAATATGGAACATTCAATTTTACATACATTAGAGCGATTTCGGTCAACAACATTTGAACACCTGGATATCAAAAATCATGTCCAAATGCACTTGTGTGCTTCAGTCCAGTACTGATTCGGATATTCTGATTATTTTTCTAGCGCTGCTGTCTAGTTCAAAATATACCTAGTGTATAATTCTTACGAAATTGTATATGCTTGCATTTTTTCGGTCCTAATTTACAATGTTTCTCTGAAGATTACTCCGAAAAGGAGGGTGTGCTTGCGTTGTTCAGCCCCTTCTATCAAATATAGAGCACGAGCCAGTAGTTAAGTAATCGAAATCATCAGGCTTTCCGAAAACGTTTCATCCGGACCTCATCTCCCTGTGTGGTAAGCATTTAGACAAGCTCTGCATCTGTGTCTCTGCAGCAATAAGTAAGCAAACTCTTTGAGCATTTTTACTTTGATGAACTCGTTTATCTATCATAGCAGTACCTAATGAGCAGAAGAATATAGTGCTACTTTGTCTAACTACATAAATACGTTAACGGTTCCAATCAAAATGTCCATTTTAGCGCGGATTTTTCCCGGAACTATCAAGCTCAACAACATTGCATTTGTGATCAGGAACACATGTTCAAGTGAGTTCATCAATTGTTTTCGTCATTCTTCTTTCCATTAGTACATATCTCTCAGGATATAGTATGTTCTCTATGATCTGTAGTCGAATGCAGTAGTGTCCACATCGGAGCGAAATTCTGTTCCGCACTTGCGAACCGCCAATGTTGCGGTGTGCAGTGGAAGCAAAATTGTGCTGAGACTACGTCCACCCTCTTTGTCACAGCATAATTGTATTTGAGCTGCATGTTGCAACAGCGGTAGTCTAGGACTTTCAGTCCAAAATGGATTGGCTTTATGTCCGCATCAAAGGATTTGTGAGCGCAATAAGTTGCATCCGACCTTTTGTGTGCGATCCCGAATTCGGGCAGAATAGGATCAATCACAAAGGTTGCAAGATGTCGGTCGGGCAACTACTGTCAAATCAGAGTGAAATATTATGCGGATTCAAGTTGACCAATTTCAACTACTTCCTTCAGACGTCGTAATACCGGTTTTTATTTACAAAATGATATTTTTGTGTGGCTGCTATTGAATTTCTGGCAACTAGAGGGGATTATGTGCACAAAACATGAAAATGGGGTGTTTACTTGTGACGGCGTTGTATGGGGCTCTTCAGTTGTTTACGAAAAAGCGCTCTTCCCTTCTGAGTATGTATTCACGCGCCGGTCCTTTCAAAAGAACGTCTGGAGCCGGAAGTGGAAATGCGCTTATCCGAACGATAATATGTGACGCCGATTCATGCTTCTGCGATCTTTAAAATGAGTATAGCTTCAATCCGGCCTTGAGAATTGAAATTTCGGTCTGAACGATTAACAAAAGCAACGCTGAGGGTCTGCTTTCAGCTGTGCGGAAAAGGAAGCATCTGATTTGGGAGCATCATTGCAAGAGCTGTTGGACGAGCACTCACTGCATCGTAATATGATTGCAAAGAAATTCCACGAGGAAGCCAGCAGAGATGAGGTACGAACTGGAATTGCAAGTAGTTCTTCCAACAAAAAAACAATTCTCTGAGGTAACCTTTTCAATAAAGTAATTTGTCACTAACCGAGCCTTCAAGTGACAACGTGTGAATACACACAAACTCTGGGGGCAAACTAAAGGATCGTTCATACTCCCACCGCCAAACGGCGCGCCACAGTGCATTGATGAAATATTGGTCACGCGACGCTACACGATCGATATTATGGGATTGCGCTCCGTCGCGTCGCTCGGACGCGAAAGAATGAACGACGCCTAAAGGGCTGAGAGAGATGTCTGCCGTTAGGCCGGGACCACACTTTGCGCAACTAGTGACAGCGAAAGTGCATATCAGGCATGCCGACTTTTCCGTTGTGTCGCTCGTCGCTGGAAGTATGACCCCGCCCTTAGCTGCGTAGGGTCGCGCTGCGTGCTTAATTGTTCTGTGTGGGCTGCGGCAATTGAGAGCTTACTTCTGAGGTATTCTTCCTAATTCTTCATTTCATTGTCTGCTACCTTGGAGTCCAAAGGTTACTTTTACTCTGCATACTAAGTGATTCTTCATTTCTCCAGTATACTCAATTTGATAAGTTCTTCCGGTCACATGCAGAGTATTGTTGCGATGTTCCTCTTTGAATTCGGGACCAACTTTTTGCGTTTATTTTCTAATTTACAACTAATTCTTATATTTGAGTCGCTGAAACTTTCTTGATTCCCTGTTTAGGCCCGAAAATAGAAAACAATGGTGTCTTTCTCCGACTTGCGGAAGAACCACTGAGAAGAAGGACGAAACTCCACAAAACATTTTTGAGACAACTTTTTACTTTTTCGTATGGTAAAACTGGGATGTTGAGCGAATTCACAACGCGGGAACGTTTCGGCTAACACACGTGACGCGAGCGTCGCAGAATCGCCGCGTGCACGTCTTCTTCAGAGAACCAACGGTTGACGTTCCTCAACGACGACGTGAGCCCAGCGGTTTTCCGCCGCGCGCGTCACGTGCGCCACCCGACCTGCTTCCGTGCTGTGAATTCGATCAACATCACGGGAAAACTAACGTTTTTACTGCAATAGGATGTTGATGGAATCTCTCCAAAACAAGCTACCATGCGCCGCAGCCCACCCAGCCCCGCACACAATTGACGTCGGCGTCTCTCCCAGCTCTTTATGATCGCTCCAGTGTTTATAGTTGTTTCACCATTTCTAGTCTAACGAAATTACAAGAATTAATAAATTTTGGCGATCTGGGCTGCGTTTATGACACCACCAGTCAGCCGAGTTTCAATTCAGTTTTGACGATCAACACCTCTGCCCTTTCTATTCAATAGGTTTAATTTTACGAGGCAACCATACGCTTGTCGAGCGAGATTTATTTGATTTCTTCGCGTGCATGAGCAAAGAGAAAAGATAGAGAGAGAGCGCGAAGGGGGACAGCGTCGCGCGCCCGCAAACGCACGCGGTGGAATCAAGGAAATCGCGCGCTGAAATAGAGTGTCTGTAATTCTTCGTTACATGTTAGCTTGTATGCCTATGCAAAAGTGGGTGGCGATCGATATTAGAGGACTCTTACTCGTTGCAATGCTGCTTCTCTGATTTTTTTTTGGATGCAGCGTTGGCAATTCTACATCCGTGTATAAAAATTTTCTCTGACACCCAAACCGTTTTTTCAGCATGCTTTAGGTAACACCTTTCAAGTTCTTATTGTTTTTAGCTGCCACCACGACGCAAGCGTTCCATCCAGCAGCCAATAATTCACCATAAGAAGTTGATGAACGTCCACCACAAGACCAATCCATATCTGCAAGGGGAAGTTTTGAAGACAGTGTCGAAGAAAAATGGCAAGAACGTGTGGTAGATGATTATCCGTCAGTGTAGCCAGCAAAAGATCTCCCATCCTCAATGTGAATGTTCTCCAAAGGCTTACTCGGAATCGCTGATCTCTAGCCATTCACCATCTATACATTCATTGATCAATCCAACTGTAAGGGTCAAGCATTTAGCGTGTGTCTGAGAATTCTATGTGTCTGAAGTACTGTCTAAATAAATCTTTGTTGACATGATCGTGGACGAGTTATTTTTTTTGGTTGTTGTTGTTGTCCCTTAGCTGGCGTCTGGCTCACTCAGAACAATCAGAACAAGTTACTTGTAATATAAATGCAAAATACTTGAATGTATCAAGTAACTTACATTTATATTACATGTAAGTTACACCTATGTCACATGTAACTTACATTTGAAATTTCGTTATGGGTGGCCATCACGTAACGCAGACGACATGCGACGCAGAGGGCGCGTCCCAGGCCACACACTACGGCAAAAAATTCTGTGCAGGGCCTTCCCAGCTGGTATGAGGTACAGCACCTCAAACTTGGGTAATTGAAACAACAGCAACGCCAGTCGTATGGCTGACCCCGCCTGTGCGTCGTACATCAGCCTTGGAATTATTCTCTTGGCCGATTTAAGTTACTTGCGACTTATATTGTGCCATTTAAGTTGAATGTAACATATCTGAGACACTCTGCACGCTAGGTGTAAGTTACTTGCGACTTATCTCAAGTCATTTAAGTTACATGTAACATATCAGAGGCGCAGCGCATGCAGTATCCCACCGATATGTTACATATGACTTAAATGACTTGAGATAAGTCGCAAATAACTGACGTCGGCTGAGATATGTTACACGTAACTTGTTTTCGGCCTTTTATTTTACAAATAACTTGTTTTCATCTTTCTGAGGCGGGCCTACCTCTCCTTTACCATCGATTACAAGTATTCAATTTTTTTCTTTCGCTCAAAAGGATCCACTCAAAATGCCTTTGGCCACTCAGATGTGAAGACTTTCTTATTATTCCAGCTGTTCCTCGGACTATATGACTTTTATGCTTCTGCAATGGTGTAAATCGTGCTTGCGGCTTTCTGTTCGTTATCTCCGAAAACGACTTCGTCATTAGCAAGCATTAAATCGGTAAGGGGAGGGAAATCAAGTGACTGCCGGACGTTTCGAACAAATCGTAAATGTTATCGTTAATCAGGGATTAATGTGTTTTATTTACCGCACTTCCGTATACTTTTGAAACGATCTATCAAAGCATTTTTTCTTCAAAAAATCGTGGGAAATTTCTCTCCGCCTGTGGCTCTCTAGTTTTCTGCCAAGTATGGCAATTTGAGTTGCAGAATCTGAATTCGGCATTCAATTTGAGCAACAACGTTGAAATTGCTGCGAAACCAAGAAGTTTGAGACTTTCCCCTACTTCTGATGCGTTTTGTAGAGCCCCTGAAATGGTGTAAAATAAATGAAATACAACGAACAGAAATTCTGGGATGAAAAACTAAAGCAAAGACCTCTGTCTAAGGCTAGCCTCTGTAACCCTGAAATTCGTTCAGGGAACCCTCTATTCTTTGTGAGGGTGCTGATCTTGGCCTCCCCATGTTCCTCGTTTGTTCAGAGAGGTCGGAATTCCATCAGTATGGATGCCATTTTAATGGGCACTTCATAATAATTGTACGGAAATCTAGTAAAACAAGTATATAAGTGTGCTGCGCCTCTGAATTGAGCAAAAATCCCAAGCGCATCAACATTTTTGTAAATGCTGTCCCCTTGCACTAAATTATTTCCTAGGTATTAGTCCCATAGTGGATTGACAGAGATACAGGTGTTGTTCACATGAGATGTGTTTTTGTTGCGACCGATTCTGCGTTACTCCTCCGCCGATGTGTTGAAAATCCGCTCAATTTGATGGTTACCTCAAAACAACAAAACACTAATTGAAGTGATTAGTTATCGGTGGTATATAAAGTGTGCACGAGGGATGTGCAGTGTTTCCTTTTCCTTATTCATAAACATCGGTATATTTATATTATGACCAGGGAAACTACGCATATTGTGGTAGCAATGGTAACACTCTCTCCCGAAAAGCGATGCGATACTGGTTCGATTCCTGCCTGATACCTAAGTTTTATGCTCAACTCAGCTACTTTGTGATATGTATCTTGTTGTCATATACCACGTTATAAAAAGGCATTAAATATTGAAAGATATCAAAGTATGCATACTGTTTTGATCAGTGCATGTATAGTCCACGAGGAATTGCTCGTCCATCCGATGTAATTTGTCGGAAAAACTTGTAAAGATGAAGGTCGCATGGGAACATAGACTGCTCGCCGCAAGCATAGTTTCATAGGGCCGCATACTGCGGGAATATGCCACGAAACGAAGAACCATTCTGCGCCCGCTTGATATACATACATCTCTTTGTCTTTCTATGCACTACAACATTATTGAAAAAGTTGTCGGCAAGAAGCAGAATATTCAGAATCGTTTGCACTTTTTCTTGCAATTTCAAAAAACTTTTCGAAGCGTCGTAACTTTCCATTTTGTTTCTGAGTTAGTCTGCCTCCTATTGTTTCTCGGAATCATCATTCTTCAATTTCTCGATCATCTCTGACCCACTCACCTCCACAACCATACCAAAAAGAATCTGTTGCCAGGGCGCAATGTTCTTCTGCTGTGTGGTCCTTCTTGCTGCTCTCGGTTCAGCGAACGCTGGGTGCTCGGCATCCTCACCTTGGTCGACATGTGCCTGTGGACCACTGGACTTTCCAGCGGGGATTTATCAGCTGGTGACCGGATTCGTCACCACAACAACCATAAAATCGGTGAGGAACGGAATTCGCTTGATGAAAACCGTCAATCTGCGAAAATAGTTCGACTTACGTTACCTTAGATCGCTGATGGAATAATGGACGACACTTGTGCCCAGAAGACTATGCAAACGATTGTCAACAGTGAGTTTAGTTTTGGCAAAAGAAACGGCAAGTGGGGTCAATCTAGGAAAAAAAAGAAATCAGCAGTCTCTGGAGAAGTGTGCCCGAACGAGAGTGTCACAAGGTGCAGTCGGCGAGTGGCTGAACAGAATCGTGCTATAATATACTCCAAGGCGCCGGTGGGACCGCGTCTTCTGACCTTCTCATTCGGGTAGACTCCATGCAAGTTTGACTGCCAGGAGAAAAACCAGATCGACCGAAAGTTCTGTAGGGCAAGGAGCAGTTCCTGTTCTGCCTCACTTTTAGGGTAATGCCACTTTAAGGTCTCCCTACATCAGGGCTGAGCAGACCGTTGTGGCGATTTTTGTCGCGGCTACGACCCCCCCATTTTCCCTTTTTTCAAAAAAAAAATCCCAAAATTTTGCGACCCCTGGGACCAAAATTTTTTAAAGCTTTATTTAGTGTCTAAGTGTCAAGTTCGTCAAAACAAATGACAATTTTCTTATATACAGCTTCTCTGTATATAATCTGCTTTTATATTGTTGAAAATGCATACAACTCGCACGCGACTGACTATTCCTACCTCATTTTACCTTAGCATGTGGTTTGAAAACATCTTTTTTTTTTCAAAAATTTACGTCCCCTCCCCAAATTTCCATTGTTGTTTCCGAAATTTCTAGAAATTTTACGATACCCCGTTGTGACCAGTCACAACGCTGCTCAACCCTGCCCTCCATTCACTGATTTCTTATATTTAGGTACGTAGAGTGAACAGATTATTTTAAACTTTAGATGCTGTTAACAGCTTGTCAACTAAGCTGTCGGCCAGTCAGTGGGGGCAGCTAATGACCATCCAGAACAATTTGAATTCATGCCTAAAGCCATATGGTTCAAGCACCAGCACAGTGATCTCCAAAATGTCCAGCGGATTCCAGGCAGCGCTTTCTTCCCAGTACTCAACGGTTAGACATTGTTATATAATATCATATCAAAGCATTCTAGCACGATATTATAGAATATTAGATTCTAGATAAATCCATTGTGAAATGCTAGAATATCCTATTCAGCGATTTCTGCAACATTGCCTTCTTTTCAGCTCAAATCGTATGGATCCGGCCTGACCAGTGGTGGAAGTTCGTGCTCATCTGTGAGACAAAACATTTATACCAAGGTTAGTGCATAGGTAGTAATGTGCTCCATTTTGAGTTAGTTGGGAGAATCGTGGGAAGGTGAGCACTGAAGGTGCTTGATTAAAGAACCGATTTCAAGGCGTGCCCTATGGTGACATCCAGTGCGGCGCAATCATGCATAACAGCAGTGAAGAACAAAATGTCATCCGGAGAGTGGTCGTGAGTTTCTCTAATACTGGGCCATTCACAACGTTGCATTCCCTCTGCCGAAGCCGGTTTTGAGAAAAAAGCCTCGCGACCAACGATACTGCTGCGACCTCAAATCGCTGTATCAAGCGATTTGAAATCGCTCGTGAGGACGCTATTCCGCGTGAAAGAGACGAAGATTTGTGGACTAGGCCGCGAGATTGTTTCTTTTGATCGGGTGGTCATTTTGCTATCGTTCCCTGCCTTGATTTTCAGAAATTCGCTCTAACTTATGCATAATTTGTTTTGCTCGCATAAAATTCTCTCAACGCTCTGAAGCTACATTCACATTGAAATGAGAATTGTGGATGTAGATACCAGTTCGATTCCTTATACACATACACAAGTCGGAGCGAAAAAGTGGGCTAGAGAGACACGAGGCCTAAATATGTGACCAAGACGGTGTCCGTACACCTTGGTGAGAGCAAGTTATCTTCAATGGCCTGCAAATGCTGCTTCCATACATAAGCTCTGGTACATCCCTAGTGACCTGTTGATTTCGATCATGACCAGCAGCGGAGCCGTGGGCCTCGGTGAAATATAACTAGTGATGAGGAGGTTTCGACGAAAAAGCCACCGCTCCGCGCTGTGATAACCGAAAACAGGAGTTCACTTGGGATGGAACAGAGGTGTTAAGAGCTTTTACGGTTGCTCGGAAAAATATCATCGAAGTGCTCTAAACCCTTCTCGTTTATCGGAAGATGAGTCAAGTTAAAGGCAGTGTTCACGATGATTTTCATTTCCGATTTTTTCACATAAAACAAAGCGTTGGCCTCCAAGTGTTACCAGAATTAAGAAGAAACTGCGAGAAACTCATTAAGCGCAGTGTTCACGATAAAATCAGTCTCCGAGGTTTCATCGGAAATTGAGAGGTCCGAGTCCAACTTCACCAGTAATGTTGGAAAAACGGCTCGAAACAATCAGAGAAGAGCCCTATAAGGTCCTAAACTTGAGTGTTCCGCGCACGCAACGCCCACTCCTTTCAACCGACTCTGATCCGTAAATAACTGGAAACCCATTTTAAGGAAACAGGAGACATTCAGGGAGCTATAGTCCACTCCGCTGAACTAAACTTACCCCATTTGATGATCAATTACTTTCTCAAACTGAGATTTTGAGTTGGACAACTTTATCGGTAGTCGTTGAGGGAGTGGGCGTTGCGTGAGCGGAACGCCCAAATTAGGGCCATATAGGGCTCGTTCTTAGGTGTTTCTCCAACGTTTGTGGTTAAATAGGGCTCGAACCTCTCGATTTCCGGTGAAAACTCGGAAACTGATTTTATCGTGGACACTGCCTTTAAAACGCCGTATTTCAGTGGCGTTATTCTCTGGCCTGGACTAGTTGTCCGATTGGATGAACATGCTCCCTGTGGTTGTGACCGATGAAAAATGGGGTCAGCCGAAAATGGAAAAATATTTTATGCAAAACAGTTTTAGTTAGGGTCCGAAGGAGGGGACGGAACAGTAGATTGCAGAAAATGGCAAAGGACGGGTCCACAACATTTTTCATCGTCACAACGAACAGTTCCTGTGAGAGTAAAGTGGCGGGGTGAGAGTAAAGTATTTGGTGCCCTTCTGGTTCGTTTTTCTCAGTTTCTCCGCTATTTCGGTTCTACCCGGAGGTCAATTAATCGATATAGCGCATAATCTCAAAATTGAATTTATCGTGAACACTGCCTTGAAAGCATTTAATTGATTGTAGCCCTAGTCAGCGTAACTGTTCTCAAGTGGGTTAACAATAAAAATAGTGGGCATTTCAGGTGCATCAAGCAAAACGCTGGCTCGCTTGTTCGATTCAACCTGTACTCTTCATGATTCGTCAGATAGATTTGTTGGGTTAGACTGTCTCTAGCGCTATTCACTTGTTCGTATACAAAATAATGATAATTTTTGAAATTTTGCTAATATGAAATGTGTACAGCCCAGAAATATGAAATGCGTACAGCCAGACATGCAGTTCAACATATTTCCGATTTATTACAGAACCCTCACATTTGAAGAAAGCTACATACATGATACTGCCATGCAACAGTAGGTCCAACTTTGGAGTGTGGCCAAGGCTTGCAGAGAAAGTGATAATCACTCACACGAATTCGTAAACTTTTTCTCTGGGCAGTGATGAGAGCAAAGTACGGTGGCCTCAGAAAGTCTAGTCCTGTGATTGAACGGAACTGTCACTAATGCTACGCAGCCAAAACCAGGTAGCCGACGGGGTAGCAAATGAAAACTAGACGGAAGTTCGGGTGACAGGCACACTCCGGCCAAAAATCCACAGGTATCCTCTGGTTCCGAGTCAAATTTACTCTGTTTCCTCGCGCACTTGTGGGGAGCAAGGGAAGAAACAGCGAGAAAGTGTGGGGAGAAAGAGACGCAGCTTACGCGCGCCGAGGCACGAATAAAAAAAACTAGATTTCACTGGGAAACAGAGGATACACGCATGTTAGTATTAGCCATGCACCGCGTGCATTTTTGCAAGCAGAGAGGCAGCGACAAAGGGACCAGAAGAATTTAGAGGCAGTGTTCACGATAAAAACCGTCCCCGAGTTCCCAATGAAAATAGGGTACTGAGGGTCTGGCCGTAACAGAAACGAAGAAAAAAAACGAGAAAGAAAGCTTGGAAATGAGCAAAACTGGGTTTGTAATTATTGCAATGATTTTCAGTGTGGACGAGTTTTGCGCGAAAAGTTGATTTCGGACGACTTATCGCACTCTCCAAGTCAGCTGTTCTTCGCAACATTGAAGTCGATCTGGAGTCATGAAAAAAAAAGAATAATGAAAATTCCCTAGACCAACTCCAAAAACACAGTGAATCAAAAACGAAGAAAGAAGAGGACGAGGATGGAGCTTGCAGTAGAGTGTTGGAACAAATAATTTTTTGAGTATTCGAATAAACGAATAATTCGAATAATCTACTTCTTTGAATATTCGATTATTCGAATAAATGAATATCCCACTTCTTTGAATATTCGATTATTCGAATAACCCGAATAATCCACTTCTTTTAATATTCGAGTAATATTGGAATAAACGAATATTCGGGCAGCACTTTATTGCGTACTATCCCATTCAATCCACTTAGGAAAACTGGGGCATCAAACAGATTGATAAGTTGTCATCTCAGAAACTGCACCCTCTCAAAGGCAGCAGACAAGCTCGCAAAAGTTGTCGAGATAACTACGTTAGTGGGGTTGTGCACGCCCTAGAAGAGCCCTCACGAAGTTGCAAGCGTCAAAAACGAGGTAAAATGACCGTATTTGAGCCGGATTGAGTCACCAAATCATCCTTTCTCCGCCCATCGATGCGGGCTCCGCCCTTCAAGTCAGATATCCCATGCTCGACTACGGTCTTTTTGGATTACTTTTCGGGCTTCTGAGGGCGTGAGCATCCCAGAAAGGGCTGTACGAGCACATAAGCGTCGTTATCCCAACAAATTTGACGCTAGCTCCTCTATAAAAGCCAATGCGGTACAACTCGTCCACTTTCCGACCAATATAGAACGAACTGTAATATCTTCATTTCAGTCGAATTTTTTTCGGTTTTTTCGTTATTTTTGAATACTAACAGCTTCAGACCTTCAATTCGTTCCATAAAATTGATATCACTTTTCAGCGTGTATGCTGCCTTAAACAACTCAAATCGCTCCCATTGCCAGCCTGAGACCTGCCCGTTGCACAGCGACGTCCGCCTGTTGTCGGGCTGTTGACACTTTAACGTGTCGCGTTTGGCCGCCTATTTAGCAGCAGTTCTCATCCTGCAAGACCTTCATCTAGCTTAGAAACTACTTTACACCGACACGCGTCGCGGTCGGTACACCCACGCGTCGCGGCTGAGTGTCCCAACCTCCACTGGGGCCGCCACCGGATGGGCAAGACTTCCAGATGCTGGGCGGGGCCAATGTGCATCACACTTGGGTAATTGAACCGGCTGCACTCTTTTCACTTGATTGAATTCAGCGCACTTGCTGGTGAATGTGGTCGAGATACTAACTACGGAAATTGAATGGTATAGCTCGGAACACAACGCCTACGCAATCTGAAGCGTCAGAAACGACCTACAATGACGCTGCACGAGTGAGGAGCATAGCTTTGTTGGGTGGAGCCATGTACTCCACCAACCTTCACCCCTGGGCAGGTGAAGTGGGGAACCTTCACCATTGGGAAAACCGGTGACAACCGGTGAAGCGCCCTGAAAAAGAATGAAAGTGACCCAACACTCATGAATGTCATTTTCAAGGTTGGGTGGGTGTCACTGCCAGTTTTTCGTCCATAACTTTTTTACCCTGAAAGATAGCCCTTTGTAAAGGTTGTTTTCGGAATCTCGATGGAATTCTGCGTCGACTGGTGTTTCCAGTTTGAAAAAATATCCTTCGGCCTAATTCATTTTACGAAACACTAGTTTTTCGCCTATAACTCTTCAACCATTGAAGAAAGGGTTCTGTTAAGGGTTGTTTTCGAAATCTACGTAAAATTCTGCGTCGAATGATATATCGGGTTCCTAACTTTGCTTGCTCCATAAGCCAGCCAGGTCGGTGGAGCCGAGCTCCATAGTTATCTCCATAGGGTGCTCTCGCCTCTATGGTGTAAGTAGGAGACGCAGAGTTCTCCTGGAGCCTACAACGGGGCTCGGCTCCACCGACCTGGCTGACTTATGGAGCAAGCAAAGTTAGGAACCCGATATATCATTCGACGCAGAATTTTACGCAGATTTCAAAAACGACCCCTAAAGGCAGGGTTCTCGATAAAATCGGTTGTTGTTCTATCACCGTAGAATGGTAGATCTAGCCATCACAAAAGTGAAAATAAGTAAAGAATCGGAGAAGAAAAACTCACGAGAAAGTTATGGCTTGGTGTCCTCCCGCCCCCAATTGTCGAGATTTGGGTAAAAGCCTGTTTTGTCAACTTTTAATTTGCTTCTAAAGTATTTTCTGAACATTTCCGGAAACTACTGATTACTTTAATAGCAAAATAAATGTCGGATAAGCAAGCGTTAATGAAAATCGCGTTAATTAGGGGCCGACCGACACCGGTAATTAGCAATTATACTTTGTTTTTGAGCGTTTTTCCCTCGAATTTCCGGGTTTTTTCACTTACTTTTACTTTTGTGATGGCCAAATCTACATTCTTATGAAAATAGCTCAAAATTCGTTTTTATCGCGAACCCTGCCTTTAACAGAACCCTTTCTTCAATGGTTGAAGAGTTATAGGCGAAAAACTAGGGTTTCGTAAAATGAATTAGGCTGAAGGATCGAGAAAACATTTTTCCAAACTTGAAACACTAGTCGACGCAGAATTCCATCATGATTCCAAAAACAACCTTTACCAGAGATCTATCTACAAGCACAAAAAAGTTATGGACGAGAAACCGATAATTTCAGGCAAAAAAATGCACTTTATAAACTGAAATCGGCTGGTAGAAGGGGAACGTATTTTTTAAAAACGAAAACGCGATTCGATGCAGAATTTTATGAGGATTACGGTAACAATCTTTACCAGAGGGCTATCTTGCAGGGTAAAAAAGTTATAGACGAAAAACTGATTGCTTTTGGTGAAAGAAACGTTACTTCATAAATTGAAATCGGCTGAGAGACTGGAAACGTGTTTTTCTCAACATGAAAACATCATTCGACGCAAAATTCCATGGAGACTTTAGAAACAGCTCCGTTCAAAGATTCGTCTTAAAGGGGATAAATTTTTTGAGCGAAGAACGGGTAGTTTCTCGAAAATCGTTTGGAAATATTTTCCGACAAATTTTGACTCCAAGATAGCTCAAAGGAAATTTTTCATGACCTAGGCAGATCACTTCATTAAGAATAGTGAATTTCAAAAGGAGGTCATCTAACGAAAAAAAAACGTTTCAAAATCAATGGTCAAAAAGAAAAATATACTGAATGCGAAATAAGAGGATTGAGAAAACGTCAACTTTCGAAGTTGCAAGTCTATAGGGAACCTTAGCCATTCCTCACTCAGGTGTCCTAACCAGTCTTCACCTCTCGGATCGCTGTCTCCACCCAACGAACCTATGGAGAGAAGTTGGCCCTCACCTGTATCTGTCCGCCCCCTGTATTTTCGTCCTCCTAAACAGGGGTGCTGGGCCGTCTACACCATCGGCGACGTTTGTGGTTTACCTATTGTACCTATTGTACCACCCACAAGTGTCGCCGATGGTGGGAATGGTACAGCACCCCTGTTTTGGAGGACGCAAATAGAAGGGGCGGGTAGATACAGGTGCGGGGCCAACTCCTCAGTCCCATTGCTTTTTGAACTTGATACCTTAACTTTGAAGGGTACCTCAAAATCATGAGTTTACATACTAAATTAGCCGTGGAGCACGAAAACTGCTTTTTTCTGCTACGGCTGTGGAGACCGGGTTGTGCAGCCAATCAACACAGTTCGTCGGAGATAAGTACTGAACTTGTCAGAATGCGTACTCATGACAATTCCATGACAAAAATCTGCAGCCAATCAACACAGTTCGTCGGAGATAAGTACTGAACTTGTCAGAATGCGTACTCATGACAATTCCTCGATCGATAATCAATATTATCGATTTTGCGCTTTTTGCACAAAATGCGGTGAGGAGTGGTGATTGCTGATGGGATTGGTTTTCTTGGTTGGGGAATTTCGCTCTCCAGTCATTATCGATAAATCCCAATCAATAATATTGATTTCTGCGCCTGTTACACAAAATGGCGCAATGATTCTCGACTGTTGATGGCTCTAAGTCACTTGTTTAGGAAATTCTTCTCATCATGCAAGATCAAATATTGATAATCAATATTATTGAGTTCTCACATGTTGCTCAAAATGCGGCAATGAGTGGTATTTTTTATGATTTTGGGTCATAGGTTATGAAAATTCTACTCATAGGACAATATCGTCTGTTAGATGTTTCATCATTCCAGAATGGAAATCGTTGAGCAAAGTTGAAGTCAGAAAGGGAACCTTCGGGGAAAATATGTGAAATTTTTGGAAATTTAGCTTCCTGGCAAAAGTAACGATTTGGTTATGCCACTTATAAGTCAGAAAAAGGTTTAAAAAATATTTTGAAAATTTTTTAAAAAATGATTTGGCGTAAAATAGCCTGGAAAAATAAAAAAGCTACGTTTCTGAAGTTAAATAACTAAAAATGCGATTTGGTGGTCGATCATCTCACAAGCTTCTCCGTTAAACTTATCAAAACGAAATCAAGCGAGCAACGGAAATATTAGCCATTTTTGAAAGCTGTAATAAGGGAATCAGCATAGGTCAAGCTAGGTGAACTCCATTATATCGTGCTTGATTTCGTTTTGGTAAGTTTAATGGAGAAACTTGTGAAATGATCGACCACCATTTCACATTTTTGGTTATTTCACTTCGTTTCCTAGTTTTTTCGTTTTTCCACGCTATTTTACGCCAAATCATTTTTTAAGATATTTCAAGATATTTATGAAGGTTTTTTCACCATTACCAACTCAGGCAAACCATCGCTCGGAGCGGAACCGAAGAGCGACTCGAGCGACGCTGTCTCTCCTCTCCGAGCGAAAATTAGCCATCTGCTCGGGCCATAGCAGCCGCTCTTCGGGCGACTGCAGTCCCGCTCGGAGCGATATTCAGCCGCACTTGGCACTGCAGTCGCTGTCTGGGCGATTTTCGCAATTTTCCTCATAGTTTTTTGTATTATCCGCCTCTTCTCGAGAGGCGCGTGAATGTCGCGGTCCACGGCAAAGAAATCGCCGCCTCGGTCCGCAACAAGTGCGCAACCTTCGCCGAGGTCTGTGGTGAGGAACCACCCTCCCGCCCCCCCCCCCACCCCCCCCCCCCAGCCGTGGGATCCCCTATCCTTCAGCGGTAAAAAATATGCTGGCCTCCGGAGAAGTACTCCAAGTCACTTTCCAGAGCCGGCATCAGAATGCCGAATGAGGGCTCGACTGAGATGAAGCACCTTTTATACCGGCTGTGCATGTGATAAACACATTGAGACGGGATCATTCGCTTCACCTTCATGTCTGTCACTGCACCACGCACTCTTCAACGGTCCCTCGGAGGATGGGTAACGAACTTAAGCTCGGGGAAATCGCAGTGGCTGTATTCGGGAAGGTGAAAGAAGGCAGAAATTCGCCAGGTGATCCGATATTCCTGCCTGAGTAGTCACAGAAAGCGAAAAGCGAAGAACAAAAACTGGAAACCGATTGTGCAAGTGGCACCGTGACGGCTCTTCTTGGCCTGCAAACACTTTATGACATCCTGCACACTTTTTCACTGCGTCTGACGTATTCCCATTTGGGTCCCGCACATTTTTTATGGCGTCTGACGCACTCCCGCATACGTTTTCTGGCGTCTGACGTATTCCCATTTGAGTCCCGCACACTTTATCCGGCGTCCGGCGCGCCGCCGATTGGGCCCCGTACACTTTGTTTGGCGTCCGGCGCACTGCCACTGAGGTCCCACACTTTATCACTCTGAGAACAACCAAGTCTGCTCTCTGGAGTTGGCACCGCTGTCGCCCTGAGAGCAACCGGAAAGGGGCCGAGGGGCGAACTGGCACCGGACAGGGACCGCGGTGCCAGTTCGCCCTCGGCCGCTGTCCGGGCTATGACGTCATAATTGGGAGGAGCCGGTTTGGCTCCGAGTAATGTATTGTCTGAGAAATTGTTACTTTTGCCAGGAAACTAAATTTTCAGAAATCTACTATTGAAAGGGAACTAAGCTTTCTGAAGGAACGATAAAAAATTGATTCCATTTCGTGGGTGCGCAAAGTGGTCACGCGGTCTTATAAGTGTTAAAATGTTGCGCGAAGTTTTCGGTTTCCTATGATAGGCTGCTTTCAAGGAAGGAAATTCAAAGTTGATTTTGAAACTGAAAACATGCCACTTCGAAAAGGATTATAGCGATCCGGCGCTCTGTGTGCGAACTGGAGAACGCCAATTCCACGAAAAAAAATTCATTGTGTTTGTGGTGCTGCTGCATATGACCTTTCTCTAGATGCCAGTTTTTATTATCTTACGAACCAATAAACAACAGAGGTTTTCTAATGAGCTACAGTTTTTTTGCCGTAATCTGCGTTTATGTCGAATACAAGTTGAGCCGGAGGATTGAGCCACAGTACTTCTTGACACATCTGGAACAATAATGGTCTTCTATGGATGAAATGAACAGACCATTGAATTACTCTAGTTGTGGGGGCACCACGTTCAGGTGAAAATAGGGAGCTTTTGAGAGATTGTTGTCTAAAAACTCACGACCACTCCGACGATGTCATTTTGTTTTTCGCTGCAGTCACACATGATTGCACAGCATTTGAATTCATCATGGGGCATGCCTTAACATGAGATTGTCAGCGGTGCTCTGCATTAAACAAATTCACGCGTCTGCTTCTGGAGGGTGTCCATAGTTAGCAACACAAGCGAAAACGTGTAGGTGCGGTTATCGATCAAAAATCGCAGCTCGCTGGTACGGGCTAGCTAAAATCGCTTTGAACTTTTGCTGTTAGCTATGGACGCTCCTCCAGTGATCGCTCGCGTTGATAGCGTCCACAACAATTCAGTGAGGGAATGAGTCTAACACATTTAAGAAGACCAACCTTGTTGTACATGCTGGGTCGTACGGATGAGCAAGTGCTTCCGCTCTTAGTCAGGCTGGCGCCATATGATTTCATCTAAAAAATCAGTTAAGTATTGTTCCAGTCATTCAAATACGAAGCCGCGACCCTTCTTGGTGGTAAAAGTTGCACGCGGGAAAACGAGGATCTGATGACTGTCGACCAAATTTTTTTGCTCTTAAAACCTGAGTGCAACTCACTAAGGTATCTGGCATAGTACGCACCTCAAGGCGATCAGGACAAGCGGTGAACTATAAAGTTTTTCACCGCGCGCCATGCGTGGGGTGCGCAAAAGTCAACCGTGAAACCTCCGTCGGCACCACCATGGCGGTAGGGGTAAATTAGGTCTCAACTGTACCAAGCGGAGAAATTCTAGATTTGCATTTGCATGGACGGTGGCGTAGGATAGTGCTTTAATTATTTCTGATGGAGAGGGCCTTAACTGAGAATCGAGTAAGGGGACAATTTGCAAGGCGCTATTCATACTCCTCAACACTAGCGCGTCGCGCGCGTCACGCTCTTGCGGAGGCTATGAATAGTTCAGCGGTGACGCTGTGGCGGGGTGGATTAAAGTGGGCCTAAGCACTTTCGAGTAAGCAAAATCTGTACACGCGTCATCATTATAGCAGAGGTTCGTAATAAATGGTATGAAACGTAATGAAACTGGGGATGGAATAATGACTAAAGCGATGAGAAAGCCGTTACGGCCGTCAATGCCATTGTGGAGCGGGCGCCCAGCGTGCACAGCACGGGTGTGGCGTCAAGCCATTCATACTCTAACGCCGAACCCGGGCGTGATGCGCGTTACGCGCTGGCGTTCAGGAGTACGACTAGCCCCAGAACCACCATGGCTGTCTGGTTGGTGCCTCAATGAGGGGATAATGGGCGGTGGGCTCCTGATCCCGCTCGGTGAAAAGTTTCGTGAGTCCAACGTGTGTAATGCGCGTAAGGAGCGCGCTGCGCCCACGGTGGGTACTATGAAAGATGCCTAAATGAGTGATACGCTTTACAAATGATATGTTTAACAACGTCCATCACGTGAATATACGCGCGTGCGCTACTCTGCTCTCTCCATACTTCCTATCAGACCAGCTGCCGCTACTCCCTTTTCCATCTGGGTGCAGAATGGACGGAGTAACTTCCAGATCAGATTAAAGTGCTGGCATCTGACAGTAGTCGAAATCGGTTCAACATACCGTTGAGTATTGGGAGTAGAGGGCTGACTGGAATCCTGCAGACATTTTGGAGAGCACAGTATCCATGTTGGAACCATACGGCTTCAGGCATGAGTTCATATTGCTCTGCACCGTCATCAACTGGCTCCACTGGCTTGACGTTAGCTTCGACGATGCGCTGTTGGACAGGTCTGAAATCGGAATGTAACCATTGTTGGTAGCTCGGTTTTAAAAAAAGTAGAGCAGGTGTTTGGAAAGTGATTGTCCTTGTTAGCTAATATAGCGGACCTGCTCAGGTGGACCACGACTCCCTCAAGAGATTTTCGAGAGAAGCAAGACGAGATAAGCAGCTTATGTATTTCAAAGTAAAAGTTCGATCCAAAGTCGCGTACAACCGTTGTTGCAGCACACAGATCGAAAGTGATTGTGCTTTGGCAAAGACCAGATGTGCCGGTACCCGTGGTCTCAGCACAATTATCTTCGAGCTGCCATCTGCAACAGCGGTGGCCTGCAACTGCGGACCGGAATTTCACCCCGGTATAGAGAGTATAATTTTCTCCAGGTGTTGAGTTGCCTGGTCGGATGCAGGTTCAAGGCGTGTCAATATTCCTCTATAAAATTGAATCGGGCGCGGAACTATTTCACAGCTACATACTTATATGTATGCTCTCCGTATTCGATTTAGTCTAACGCATGGACCAGGCGGCTGGTCGTGCGGTATTGGCGGCATCACAAGCCAATGGGGTTTCGATAGCGCGCTGTGAGCTACCGTCGCAGCCCCGTCCAATCATCAGACATGAATTATTACGTGAACTCTATGTGTACGACCTTCTTTCGGGAATACCGGCTATCCATTTCTCTCGGCGATATTAATTATTCGGATGATGACTCTGAGAAGTCTAGGATAGTTTAAACTCACTTTCTACCACTTTCTGCTGTGAAAGTTGACCACAAATGTCGTCCAACATTCCATCGCTGAACTAAAAAATGTCTCCAGAAAATCGTGAAAAAGGTACATAGCTAAATGTTTGATGGAATTCTTGATGGAACAAACTCGTTCACGAATCTTGGGAAAGTGATAAGAATATATCGAGTACTTACAGCTGAGGGAATTTCAGCGTAATCCGATGTTGGCAAGGTAAAGTCTCTTGCGAGCATCCCCTGTGCTGCAGCGAAACTCCGCACCCGGGGGTTTGTCCAGAAGGCGAGCGGAGACGCGTTTTCAAGTCTTTAGCTAAGCATTGAAATACTGAACAGCGCTGCACACCTGGATTTTAAGTAATTATTGAGTTCCCGCGCACATCCTAATGAAAACCTACAAGCGGTAGTGTATAAGAGAAAATGTGAACTTCTCTTGCCTTATTATAAATGCCGAAAAGTCACGTCTCATCTACCATAAGTCTGAAGAATCGTGAGCGGACCATAGCGGAAGTCGTGTACAGCGTACCAAATAACCCCCATGGGCGGAGTTTTAATAATTCATAGGATGCGATTTAAGCGAGAAGCTAAAAACACGAAATCTTCCCGGCAGGCGGTACCCTGCCTGCTCTTAGCTAAAACGAACCAGACGCCCATTTTCAGATTTAAAAAAAAAACACTGCCTGTTATCCGTTCAGCAACCCGGCCCGACCACTAGGCGAAGTTTGGACGGAGCTCTAACCCAATCTCCTTTTCGGGGATGTGAAACTTTTCAATTCCGCTAAAAATTGCCCATATGCGTAATTTGGAGTATTGAACACGAATATGAGATCAGTCTTCGGTTCTCCGCATTCTTATGATAGGTTACGGTAAATAGAACGGAGAGTTGCTGTTATGACCTACAGTTCCGAGCCTGTAACTTTTTCCGACTCTGGGCATGATAAAGGAACCTCACAAATTTCACAACTCATGTTTAAGGCTTCCTCGCAAGGTACTTTAAATAACCCACTCCGGAAAACGCTAAAACTGTTTTCCATTCCAAGAGAAATTGTGGAAAAACTATTGTTCTTACCGATTTGACCTGTGATGTTGTGGCGAACCCGCTGACAAGTTGATAAAAACCCTGTGGGAAATCCAGTGGTCCACACGCGCATGTCGACCAGGGTGATGAGCCGGCACACCCAGCTGAAGCCGTACCGACAAGAGCAAGAAGCAGAGCTGATGGGAACAGCATAGAACCCTGCGAAATCAAGTGATGTTAGCAAAATTTCATTTGAATCAAATAGAGAAACGATGCAATTTGAAGTTCAGTTGAACTAAATATTTGTAAACTCTGGGAATTCTCTAGTGAGCGCTCGAATTCGATTGTCAGCAGTAGCAGAGCGGTGGGTCTCGGCGAAATATAAGTGGTGATAAGGCTGGCTATAAGCGAAATTGAGAACCCACTAGAGATGCCCCAGAGCTTATGCGGTAAGAAGTGCGGCAAGAAAGAAATGTCCAATGCATTGGAGAACTGTCCATTCTTTTCAGTTGCTTCTGAACAAAAAAAAAGAGAAAAATGTGGTCTATGGCAAGTATGTAGGCTGTTTGGGACTACCCGATAAATATGTGTTGTTTTCAGGACCTCGTTGGACCTTTTATATCACTCGGATAGTCCAATTAAAATGTTTTGTTGCTGCCTGTTGATCCGCAATTGAAGGGATTCTAACAGGTCGGGTAATCTCGACATGTACACGACGTTTGTCCCCTTCCCTCGCTCCCAAAAAAAAACAGGAAGTTTCCCATCACTGGAGTAAATCATCTACAATGATCTGTTTACCATACCTCGAAAACCCTCTTTGTAACAACTCAAATGACCTTAAGCTGCCCACTCGATTACACTAAAATCTTGATTTAATTACGCAACAAGTTCAAAAGCTTGCTAAAGTATAGCAGCTTGTGCATGTTAGATTCTAATGGAACGCTTTTTTTTGTATCCATCAAGGAAATCTTGAATGCGACTTGTCCGAACTTCTGTCCGGCCTCTAAGAAATACTTTTGATCTCAGCTCGATTCCCTTCCAGCTTGAAAAATGAATCCCGAAGTTCTCGGGTCTCAGTGCATCCAAATTTTGGAATGGCAAGATCGCTCGCAGGATTTGGTCAGAAGTAGCGCGATGACTGATTTTGGCGTTTTTAGCGTCTTTTTTTGATAATTTTCTTCAAAACTATCGTTTCACCAGATCGGAAAAGTTACTCAGGACCTAGGCGAGAAAGGCCATCCAACAGTACAATGTTTGCTAGTGTTCAGTTCAAATCTAAGCAAAAAAGTTTGAAATCTAATTTTCAAATACTTACACAACACACTCCCTCTGTTGTGGAGCCAAGCATTGTGTTCGAAATTGCTAACATGTTCTCGGAGAATGCGGCACATTGGGCTCATACAAGCATCTCCGCCTGATCAGTTGACCGTGTGGGTTAGTTTCAAATTTTTAGTATTCTCATTTCTCAGACCTTGATCCGGCTCTGTCGTATTCTTTTGTGTTACCATTGCTAGGTGAACCTCAATTGTCACAATTTCTATTCCAGGATAGCGGGAAACTTCGGAAACGGATACAAATTCTCAATTTTTTGTAAGTTGTTTTTGTAATTTTTGGTAAATAGGGTACGTAAAGCAGAGCAGCCGCATATTAGATTGTTAGGAACATTTACACTTAGAGGGGGTACGAGAAGCATTGCGCACCCACAACAGAACTTTGCTTTGTTCTAGGATTGCCATAAAATACGACATGGGAGCCAAATGTCACCCGTTTCTTTGTACTACATGGCACACTAAAAATGTCGCCTAAAGCTGTTTTCGTTCAAACTTAAAAACTGGCAACCACCAGACTGTTGGAGAGCACTTCTCACGAGGATCTTAAATAGTTTTTCCGATACAGTAAGATCTAAATTGAAGTGAGTTATCAAAAATGGAGGCTTGAGACGCGAGTCACCTTCTGGCCGAGCAGTACGAGCAATGTTGTAGATTCAGGAACGAGCAGGGTTCCGTGCTCCTCTCCGCAAAACCGTCATCCTGATACTTTTCTGTTCCTCAGATATTAGTAGCATATCAAAGTAGAGCGCGGGAATACTGATGCTTTCCGCTCAACTCGTTTGCTGGTACGTTAAACGGTGATATTGGCAGTGGAGTAACACGTCGCAGTATTTTTCTTGACCTGACTTCCTCCGATATTTTCTCAGAGAGTTTGGTTAAATATCCGTAGGGAAAGTTGTTAGGTCATAATGCATGTCTATTAGATAGCCATTGAAAGCAAAATGAGGGACTCTCATGAGATTTGCATCCAGATGTCACTTGTGGTAACGCTGATGAGTGACGAAAAATGAAGATCATATTTCCAAAACGTCGTCAAAAAGCCGCTCGATCAATGCCACCCAATGCACTTTCGCTGACACTCTCCGCATGGAGGGTTGCCTTCGTCTTCCTTCGCGCTCAGTTTTTTCTGTTCCTTAATTCTTCGAGAATCTTCCTTGTTTTGATTCCCTAAGCCTTTCATCGTCCTCTTAGCATCTGGTTTGTCTGGTAGTCCAGCCATTTGAATTTAACTGACTTCTGCGGCCACCTATGTAAGGTCGTCCGTCTCTAAAGATGCGGACGGACCCTCGCATTCTTGATTCAACGTTCTCGGGAAAATCATCCGAAACCTTTTCTCATCTCTACATTTATAATCACTCATATTGAATTTTACCCTGCAGCCAAGTTTTCTTGAATATAATTTAGTTTGGACATGCCAGCCGTTCTGGGAATTCGTACATTTATCTCATGTACGTTGGCAGTTCAAGTGCAAACAATCGTTCTTTGAAGTTCAAAAGTGATTGTTGGGTGGTTACTGAGCATGCGCGAAATTCTCTAACGGCGTGAAGAAGTTTGTGTTGCTATCTATCCCAAGTGCTCTGAATCTCACCAATGCGTTCGGTACAGGAGGAGCTGGAAGTACGGGGCAGGATTATTACCTTCGCCGACCAATCGGCAGAAGTCTTCTCACCCTAGGACGTTAACTATTGGCCAACGCAGGGAAGAACCCCCGCTCCGTACCCTTATTTTCCCGCGTACCCTGCGGCGCTTCCTTTTACCAACACGGGTCTTCTAGTTTTCCCTCAGTAGAGATTTTTAAGGCGATCATGTTCGCCGAGATCTTTTTTTGCTGGCAAATTCAGATTTATACTTCAAAAATGTAGATGTCCAATGTTCTCCAAAGAAAATTCAAAATTTCTAGAGATAAAACGTCAAATTACCTAACTCTCATAACACTATGTAACAAATTTTCACTTTTTTCTATTCCTGGATTTAAAGGCAGCGTTCACGACGATTTTCGTTCCCGAGTTTTCCACTCAAAACAATGCGTTGGCAACCAAGTGTTACGAAAATTACGAAGAAACGGCGAGAAACGCACTAAAACGCCTTATTGCAGTGACATTATTCCATGGCCTGGACTAGTTGTCCGATTAGATGAACATGTAACCGGTGGTTTTCACCGGTGAAAAATGGGGCTAATCAAAAATGGAAAAATATTTTAGGCATAGCAGTACTAGTTAGGGTCCGAAAGAAAGAGCAGAGCAACAGACAGTAGCGAATTGCAAAAGACGGGTCCGCAAAAGTTTTCATTGTCACAACGAACAGCTCCAGTGAGAGTAAAAAGGTGAGATGAGAGTAAGGGATTTGGTGCCCTTCCGGGGCGTTTTCTCGAATTCTTCGTCATTTCAGTTCTACTCGGAGGTCAAACAATCGACTTAACGATTACTCTCGAAATCGAAGATTATCGTGAACACTGCCTTTAAATTATGTTTTCCTAACCCGTCAGATCTTGAACAGACAGGAAATCGCTGTTATCCCAGGGAAACTTCGCTTTTGTGACTAGGACAAAGAAGTTTGGATAATCGCGTGTTTATGTAAGACAATACTTGCGCCTAGCTTCTAAGTGTTATATTTAAATTTTTTATGTCTAATGTATGAGTAAAATGACTTCATTATGCACAAACTTTGCTTACACGACGACAGTAAGAAGAAAACTCGTTTTCTTGTAAAAATATAAAGATTTTTGTTCATTTTCGGCACTATGATCAGGTAAAAACAAAAAAATGCGCAAGGAATAGACAAACACAGTCGGAAATCTTTCAACAAGGTTCAGAAATTTGTAGATTTTCTAGATTCACGATTTTACAGTGAATCACTCACTGGAAGTTGCACCCAAATGTAGTCCCCCCTCATGGTTTCGTTATACTGTTCTTGGTAACGACGTTCAAAGTCCAATATATTTTTATGAAAGGGCTAGCCTTGCTCGTTGAATTTTCAAGATGCGAATCAATGATATGGACTTTCAGAGACATTCTGCATCCCGTTTTGGCGTAATTCTTTATGAGAGTGCACCAACTCCACATAGCTTTCAGCTTTGTGATCACCTAGGAAGCCGTGAACAACTGCAACGAAATTGCTCCAAGCCGTTCTCTCCATCCTGTTCAACAGCTTTGCGGAATGCTCACATTGTATAACCCTCTTGATCTGTGGTCCGACGAATATACCAGCCCTGACCTTAGCCTCGAACAGAGTCGTTATCCAGGACAGTATAACGAGACATGATGAGGGACTACATTTGGGTGCAACTTCGAGAGAGTGATTCACAGTACAATCGTGAATCTAGGAAATCTACACATTTCTGAACCATGTTGAATCCGTTCCGACTGTGTTTGTCTATTCCTTGCGCATTTTTTGTTTTTACATATTCATAAAGCCGAAAAAGAATGAAAATATTTCCATTTTCACGAAAAATGGGTTTCCTTCATGCTGTTGTAGTGTAAGCGAAGTGTGTTGTCAATGAAGTAATTTGTTCACATACTTTGGACATAAGCAATTGAACTAGAACACTTAGAAGCCAGGAACAAAAATCGTGTTACACAGTGTAATAGCAACTCTGAGATTATTAGGCAGCTGACATGTTCAGAAAATTTTTTTCGGGTCTGCTAAAGAAAGAATAATAATAACTTCCCCACATAGAATTGGCCTTCGGAATTTGTCACTTTCTCCAAATCTCGTTTCAAGCCGTTCAATCGCATCAAATCAAAGTGCATGGGTAAGCTAGCGTGTGCGCTCAGCTTGTCACTTTAGGTTAAGTTTCACTATGGTAATAATTGTTACACACTCGCACCACCTTCGCGTGCTAAAACACTCACAGCCTTTTATTCCTGGTTAGTGCACATACACTTCAAATATCGACTATTTCGGAGGGAAGTTTAGTGCCGTTGATCGCATGCGTGTGCGCGCTTTGGCTGCACTTCCTTTTTTCCACGCTTTCTCGCTGTCTCTACTCTCGTCCCACACAAGCGCACGAAGGAACAAACTGAACTTGACTCCGAAACAGAGGACATCATTTCATACTCAAAGGATTCCTTCGCATAGGCAAGGACTGCAAACTCTCAAAGTAAGAGCATATATTCTCTCCTTCAAAGAAGATATTCCTTGGACCGTTCGCGTGCGTGTGCGCGTCTATGCTGCGTTTCCCCCAACACTCTCCCGCTGTCTCTCCCGTTGCTCCGCACACAAACGCGAAGAAACAAAGTAAATTTTGCTCCGAAATAGTGGGTACTGCAGATGCGAAGTTTTGAACCCGCCTCTCCCGCAGGGAGCGTGGCCCTACCACAACAAAGAAAACAACCTAGCCGGGTTCACATTAAGGCAACTTTTCTCCCCGCGCACAATGTGCAAAACTCTGCTAGGTTCTGATCTCAGCACAAGGAAACGGAAGAATCGCGATGAGTCAGTCACCTGGATGCGATGTGCGCATCGGAAATCCGCTTCATTCACGTCGTCGGTAAAGCACGTTCATTATGGGCTCCCGAGAAAACCATTAATGTGGACGAAGCGGATTTTCACCGCGCGCGTTGCATCTAGGTAGCTAACTTGAACGTGGCTTTATGTACCTTCTTCGAATGCTGGGATCATAACCCGGGTCTGCCAGCCAACAGAAATCTTCTAGACAGTAACCCACAATCACTACCAGAATCATAACCGAAGGGCCAACTGAATAGGGAAGTAGTACTAGACGACCCTGCCGTTTGTAGCTAAATATAGTCGAATCATGAGTACTTCTGAGAATGTTTCAAGATCTAATCCAGTAGCAGCTCAAAGGCAGTGTTTACAATGAAAAATCTTATTCGAGTTTTCGATGTTTTTGAGAAGGCAAGTTCACAAAGTAGCGTATTAGAGGAAAAAGTCCCTATAAACTTCTCAAATATTGGAGAATAAACTGTATAAAAACTCTTGAATATTTTATTATGCCTCTTCGCTTGTCTCGCTCACTGCGGACAGAACAACGAACCATACGCCGGAAATTCTTCCGTGCTCTGAAATTCTTAGATAAGTGACTTTATTTTCTGTTTCGTGTACTCTAAAAACTATTCAAAAATAAGAGGGTTCAATGCACATGCTTTGATATGAGAATTAATCGGGATAAAGAGTATTAACAATTCGGTTACCGCTCCTTTGGGGAGATTTTCACCAACTGTTCCGACACTGAGCAGGACAACTTTTATAGGGCGTGGGCGGGGTGGCCCAATAGGTCGGATGGCCCACGAGATTTTCATCCACTACCCAACCGTTTTTCCTCGGACTTCCGTTCTTACTGTTCTTAGAAGGACCCAAAGTTTACATTTCCGCCAAAAAACGGGCATCTTTTTCATCGTGAACACTGCCTTTAGGAGATCTCCAAGCCGGGCTACCAAGGGGCTTTTCAATGGGGTCAAGACATTCAATACGGGGAGCCACACAATTTTCAGGGTTTTTAGAAAAAACGCTTCGGGTTTGTCTCATAACTCAATTCTGGTATATATTTAGGGTCCACTCTGTTGATTTCCACAGAATTTCGACAGGTTTTTTCTGAAGCCTGTTACTGGGGCAAATTTTCAGAGTGAGGTTATTCGGGATTCTAAACACGTGTTAGGCTTATTTGTCAATTTTCGATAGAATTCGGTAGCGTACGGTCGGTATAGGGTGCTTAGTGAAATCTAGCTGGAAACTTTTTTGTGGTGGTTATTTGGGGTGTTAAACACTAAATTGAGGTCCACTTATCGATGTCCGGATAACTAAGGTATGTAGATTACGGCAGCTAACTCGCATCATATCTTCCGTAACCTACCAAAAGCCTCGGAATATCGAGAAACGGAGTGAACAGTGAAACAATATTCACGCCCAGCTTCCTATATATCCCCTAGTGAGAATTTTTGAGCCAAATCCGAGACATGTTGAATGCCCTGAAATTTTACCGATGGGGACTGCACAAACACACATCAACACAAAGTGTCAGTGCAATCCCAGTCAACTGTACCTTTTCGCCCAACTGATAAAACCTTGCTGTAACTCGGTTCGAAACTCTCTTTAGCATCTGCAAACTTATATTTCGAAACACTCTAAACCCAGTTGAGACGTATTCCATTACAAATGGCCAGAAAGACCAGAAAAGTTTTCCTAGGGATCTCTCTATAAGAGGAGCCGCCTTATATACCCGCTATTTCGTGGTAAAATTTATTCCCGTCCATTACGTGCGTCTGCTGCATCTCGCTCTCTCTCACTTTTCTTGTCGGCTCTACCCTCGCTTCGCACACGCACGCGACGGAGCAAAGTCATTTTAACTTCAAAATAGAGGATACCGTTTGATTACCATTCACCTGCATCACTGTCGTTGTGCACGCATGTAACGTAGGGGGAACACGTCGTCCTATTGTCGTAATAAAAGGTATCTGACCAACTTGTATGCGCACTGCACTAGCATTAAATTTTTCATTTGTTGAAGTACGTGCTGCAGTTCGAAGCACAATAAGAGGACGTGCATCTTTAGCAGCGCGCCTAATTATTAGTCTCAAAATCGTCTACAGTTGACCGCAATGTGAAAAGGACATGGTGCGGTTGCGGACTCGCACTAAAACTACGGTAGAATCTGGCACAATGCCAGATTTCGTCATCGATCGGCACCACAGCTGATATTTACGTGAGCAGAGAGACGACGGCTGGCGCCGGTCGATCACGAAATCTGGCAAAGTGCCAGATTCTACCGTAGTTTTAGTGCGAGTCCGCGACCGCACCATGTCCTTTTAACATTGCGGTCAACTATATTCTACGTGGCGGACATTGGGTAAGGGCATCAGGGATGGGCGGAATTCCGATTTCCGATTTCCGAATTCCGATTTCCGATGGTTTTTGGCCTTCCGATTTCCGATTTCCGAAAAAAAGCCTGAAAATGCGGAAGAAATCGGAAATATCCACGAGATAAAAAATTTTTACGCTCTCCCTGGCCAAATCCCCAGAGGGTTATTTTAGGCGCTGAATTCGGATTCGAGGTCCGTTCTCACTTTTCACAAAGCCAGAGTTGATTGTGTTTGCATGAAAACTTTCAGTAAAGAAGGATGAGTTCAAGTTTTTTTGGTACGCGCAGTCACCAGGGGGGAGCGTTAAGAATTTCACTGAATGTATTTCCGATTTCCGATTTCCGCATTCCGATTTCCGATGGTTTTTGGCGTTCCGATTTCCAAATTCCGATTTCCGAAATTGAGAAGGTCGTTCCGATTTCCGATTTCCGAAGTTCAGAAAAAAATTTCCGCTCATCCCTGAAGGGCATGCTACATAAAAATCTGTCCGAAGGGGACCAACCGCCCGCGCGGTCGGCATGCGTGTGGAGCGATCACTACATGGGCATTATTTCGGATAAGCCTTCCCATGACTGCAAGCAGCTGATTGAGATAATATTAACCATTCATCAGCTATGCCTGCTAGTCGCTTTCCAAGTTCGAAAACTGCCTTCACGAGAGCCGTTCGACAAGCACGCCGACCGCGTGTACGGACAGTCTCCTTCGGACAGACCTTAGCTCATGTAATATGGACGGTCAACCCAGTCAACCCAGTGTGATTAGTTGAAGAATTAAATTCGATCCCTCCCTAGTACTGACTTTTTGTGATATGCAAACGACGCAAAATTATTCGTCAGTCCGGTGCATTTATGCTCAAGAAACTGTTACATGGCTGCACGCGAAGGAACAGCTCCGAAATTAAGGATGCATAGTTTCGTAATATGTCTCCGTCGACCTGTACAAATCAAATAACCTGTGTAATGATTGATATGGCAGTAAAAAGTTGAATAGATTTTAGTTCTGAAAGCGCTTTCTGAAATTTGTCGGTAGGGTTTTGCCGAATGAAATCCTATGTGTACTGCGATACGTCATAATCTGATCAATATTCACGTGATGGAGTGACGGTGAAAAAATTAATCAATTTTAATATACAAAGGCTATTTAGACAAGTGTGATCAGCCGACATAATATCCGCCAACAACGTCATGATTTCCATTTTACAATTATCCCACTACTGTGAACGTTTTAGCGCAATTTCCGTTATGTAATCATGGTTAAACGAGTATAATTTTCATGGATAAGGAGAATTCCTTCAGATCCGTTTCTGTTTTTTTTTGTGGCAAGCAATTTTTTGTTTCGGAAACTGCGTGTGAAAAACATTCAATCGACTCTGCGATATTCATTTTCCTATCAATCTAGGCGGGGAATCTGCATGAGTTGAAAATCATTTGATTGTTAGATGTTTTCCGCTACTCGCAATTCTGGTCGCAAATGGCCAACATGGTCATCCTCCAAAGGCAATATTTAGTCACAATCGGACTTTTCCAAAACATGTGCTAGTCAAAAGGTCGACCTGGACTGGTGAATTTCATCTGGAACTTTTGTGAGCTATGAGCTGGTACTCATGGAGAAAATGGCCTGTAAGTTGAAATCGCGGAATCCACAGCATGATTATGCCATCAAGTTATCGGTATTCATACGGCATGTGGGTGGTCGCCTCTCTGCCACGCGGCGGGGTCACCGCACTAGCGGCATTGATGGCATTGCTGGGAGACGACTGCCACCGCGCGCCATGAAGAAAGCACGGACAATGGCTGAAAACTCGGACGGCTTCTTCACCTTTGTGGATGAGTGGTTCCAGGAAATGGCTGAAATACCTTGAAGAACACTGTTTCTTTTTCTTCCGCGAATCCCTCACGTTTTCAGAGATAGCCGGGAGCATGCGCTCAGATTTAGTGGAAAATCTCGAAACTGAATTTCTGTCCGGACCTTAAGCGGAAAACTCGGAAACGAGAATCATCGTAAACCTTGTACCTGGAAGCAGGTTCCGGCGGAAATTCAGTTTTGAGATTTTCCGTTAAATCTGAGCGCTTGCAACTGGTTATCCCAGGAAATGCGTGAATTCGCGGGACCAGACGGTGTTCTTCAAGCAGTTGCAGCCATTTCACTTCGCCACTGTTTCACAAATGTGTGTCCGTCGCCCAAGTTTTCAGTCATTGTCCGCGCTATTTTTCACCGCGCGCTGAGGAAATCGTCTCCCACTAGGTGAAAGGGGCTCTCTCCACTCACAGAAAGGAGTTGTCCCGTTTTGCAGTTGGAAAACTCACGTTACTCAATTAAAGCGAAGTGGTCCCGAGTGGAATTGGAGCCGAAAAAGGTGAGACAACTCCTCCATCGGTGTGTAGAGAGCCCCAATTCCTCCCACTACCGCCACGAATGCCGCTACTGCGGCGACCCCGCCTCGTCGAGGCGAAACGACCACCCACATGCAATGGAAACATCGATATTTTGACGACCTGATCATGCTGTGAATACCGCAATTATTTACTTATAGGCCATTTGCTCTATGAGCACAAGCTCATAGCTAGATGGGTTCGCCTACTCAGAAAAATGAAAACAAGTTACTTGTAACATAATAGGCCAAAAACAAGTTACTTGTAACATATCTGAGCCGATGTAAGTTACTTGCAACTTATCTCAGGTCATTTGAGCTACATGTAACATATCGGCGGGATATTGCGTGCGGTGCGCCTCCGATATGTTACATGTAACTTAAATGGCACATTATAAGTCGCAAGTAACTTAAATTGGCCAAGAAGATATTTCCAAGGTTGATTTACGACGCACTCGCGGAGTCAGGCTTACGACTGGCGTTGCTGTTGGTTCAATTACCCAAGCTTGAAGTACTTGATCCCACACCAGCAGGGAAGGCCCAGCACAGCGTTTTTTTTGCGTAGCGTGTGGTCTTGGACACGCCCTCTGCGTCGCGTGTCGTCTGCGTCACGTGTTGACCACCCGTAGTGAAAAATCAAATGTAAGTTACATGTAACATAAGTGTAACTTACATGTAATATAAATTTAAGTCACATGTAATATAAATGTATGTTACGTATGTAAGCGGTGAATATAAATGTAAGTTACTTGAGACATTCAAGTAAGTTACATTTATATTACAAGTAACTTGTTTTGATTTTTCTGAGTAGTCCAGGTCGACCACACGCTTCGGAAAATTCAAAATCTGACTAAACTGCGCACTCAAGTGTTCCCTCGCCTCGAAATCAACCCTTCTTGTTTATCCCACAAAGGAACGGACCCTTGAGCGCCTTCATAGAAGGCGAGAGCGTCTTTATACGGGGCATGAAACGGGAAGCATTTTAGTGATGAAGTGCACGCTCTGTCTGGCTACACTCCCTTAACTGGAGGGGTCTACACTGAGATTGCAACTATAGTTGTACACGAACGAAATTTTCTAAAGATTTTTCGAAATTTTTTTCGTTCGTTTTCGTTCGTTCGAAAATTCGTCGAACGAATTTTTTTCAGATTTCGTTCGTTCGAAGTTTTTTGAACGAAAATTTTTCAATTTTCGTTTGTTCGAAATTTTTTGAATGAAAATTTTTCAATTTTCGTTTGTTCGAAATCCGATTTTCCGAATTTTTTTCGGAATTCGTTCGTTCGGATTGCTTTCGAACAAATTTCGAAAAAAAAATTCGAAATTTCCGACAAATTTCGAAAAAAGTTCGAAACTTTCGACGAATTTCGAAAAGTATACGAATCTTCGAAAAAAATCGAAATTTTGATTAGTTTTGAATTTCGTTCGTTCGACCTCCAAAATTTCGAAAGTTTTCCGAAATTCGTTCGTTCGAAATTCTTTCAAACGAAATTTTTCAATTTCGTTCGTTCAGAATTGTTTCGAACGAAATTTTTTCACTTTTCGTTCGTTGGAAATTCTTTCGAACGAAATTTTTTCATTTTTCGTTCATTCGACATTTTCTTCCAAATTGTACAACTATAATTGCAACGTTAGATCAAAGTACCTAATTTTCTCTTCAGGAAGTTCATGTACTTCTATTGCTTCTGTCATAGGTTCACTTAAAATAAAGTCTGTATTTTATAGTTGTACACGAACGAAATTTTCGAAGCATTTTTCGAATTTTTTTTCGTTCGTTCAAAATTTCGCCGAACGATTTTTTTTCAAATTTCGTTTGTTCGATATTTCGTCGAACGATTCTTTTTTCATTTTTCGTTCGTTTGAAATTTTTTCGAACGATTTTTTTCCCATTTTCGTTCGTTCGACATTTTTTCGAAATTGTATGATTATACTGTACTTCTACTTTTTAGTCCCTTCTTGAATATTCGTACAGCAAATTATTTTTATTCCCAAAAATGATAATGGTCTCATAAAAATTTCGAAAAGTTATCACAAAAGATCAATTATTCAAGTAGTGTTGATTGCTCGATTTCGCATGATTGGAGGCTGGGCTCTCGATAAAACCTCCGTTGCATCTTCGAGAAAAGAGGATGGTTTTTTACTTGCTCTTCGTGACAGCACTGTTGAAATAACTGTGACAAATTGACAAAAACCATGGGCTGGAGCAATTTTTTTTACGTTAAAGGCAGTGTTCACGATAATCTTCGATTTTGAGATTAATCGCTAAATCGATTGTTTGGCCTCCGAGTAGAACTGAAATGACGAAGAAACCGCGAAAAACGCACCAGATGGGCACGAAATCCTTTACTCTAACCCCGCTTCTTTACTCTCAGTGGAACTGTTTGTTGTGACAATGAACTCGCTTGTGGACCCGTCTTTTGCGATTCTCGATTTTTTGTTGCTCCGTTCTTTCCTTCGGACCGTAACTAATACTAATTTGCTTGAAATATTCTTCCATTTTTAGTTAGCCCAATTTTTCACCGGTGACAACAACCTCTAACATGTTCATCCGATCGGACAACTAGTCCATGCCAGAGAATAATGTCACTAAAATATGACGATTCAATGCGTTTCTCGCAGTTTCTTCGTAATTTTGGTAACACTTAGTAGCCAAAGCATTGTTTTGAGTGGAAAACTCAGGAACGAAAATCATCGTGAACACTGCCTTTAAGAGTAGTACACATCCTCTTTTTGTTAAACATGAACGGCTTCCTCAAGCCTGTCATTTGCTCCGATCAGAACATTATTTTGCTCTCAAACCCATTTTTTTGGCAGAACTGAGGTGAAACGTCAACACTTTCAGACCATTAACTTTTTTTTCTGAAGTTTCTCCAAGTTCCCACTATTTTCCACTTTTTGAGAACTAGATCAAAATTTAAGGGAAGCTCAGCGTGGGTTACTTCATCAACCTTGCCGTTTGTATCAGCGTCGTCCGGGGATCTGCTACACGCATTCTGTGAAGCGAGTTTCTTCTAGAATCTGAGCGGAAGCAGCATCAATTCTCTTGACGCGTGCTTGCTGAGAAAGGACAGGGCTTCTGGGAATGAATTCATGTGACCTGGTGCAAAAAAATCTGGCTATTTCCAAAGCCTTCCAGAGTGATTAGAGCGACGGAATTTGTCTGCTGCACTCAGCATTAAAGGCAGTGTTCACGATGATTTATTCCACTCAAAGCAATGCTTTGGCAACCAATTATTACCAAAATTACGAAGAAACAGCGAGAAACGCACTAAGACGTCTTATTTCAGTGACATTGTTCTCTGGTCTCGACTAGTTGTCCGATTGGATGAACATGTACACGGTGGTTGTCCCCGGTGGAAAATTGGGTGAATCGAAATGAGAAGGCTATTGTGTGCAAAGCAGGATTAGTTTGGGTCTGAAAGAAAGTACGAAGCAACAGAGAGTGGTGAATTGAAAAAGACGGTTCCACAATAAATTCCATTGTGACAACGAACAGCTCCACTGAGAGTAAAGAGGTGGACTGAGAGTAACGAATTTCGTGCCCTTGTGGTGCGTTTTCCTCGATGTCTTCATCAATTCAGCTCTACCCGGGAGCCAAACAATCGATTTAGCGATTAATTCCAGAATTGAAGATTATCATGAATACTGCCTTTAACTGGATTTAATGCCAGAATTAGGCTATTTAACACAACCACCTTTTGCGAATTCTGGCACATCCAAAGCGCGCAGCTCTTCTCCCGATACCGGAGATGCATCTAAAGTAGACGTGTACTTCTTATAGAGGTGTGCCTCAAATAAAGTGTGCAGTCCTGATTTTCAACCCTATTTTAGATGAAATCGTATCATACGTGCACCTCAAATAGTCGTGTACTTCTGATGAAGGAAATACGATAATCATAGCCCACCTCATTGTCAGACAAAGTGAGTAGCAGACAGCCAGCTAAAACTCGCCAGTTGCTCAACAGCTGGGTGCAGCTGTAATTCAGCTGGTTGATGACAATTACGAGGCGAATAGTTCGCACACACTCTTCATGTTAGGTAATGCCAACAGTGGACCGCTGGCGATTATCTCAAACAATAGGATTGCCGGACCGCCGGCATTTGCCTGGCGAGCAAAAACCATTCCCGCTGTCCGCCAGCTCTCAGCCTGCGGCCCGCCTGAACTTTGCCGCGGTCCGCCAAGACGCTGGCCGATCGCTGGCAGCCTTTTGGCTACTACTTGGCACTTTGGCTGCCAAAATTATGCTGGCGTCCGTAGGGTGACTTCATGTCACCTTTCAGGGCCGGCATCAAAGTGCCGAATGAGCACTCATTGGACTGAATCGCCTCATATCCCGGCTAGGCTTATCAATGAAATCAGTGATCAAACTATAACATGTTAAACGTGGGAAATTGTCAACTCTCTCGAGTGCCAGCTATGTGACGATTCGGCGCCAAGCGAATGCCACTGGGCGGTTAGGAGCCAACCGAGTGCCGATTGGCGGACAACTGCGTTTTCATGCACTCGGCAGATTCGAGGTGTGATTGCCTTTGCCAGCTGATTGCAAAATATCACGCAGCTTTCAGGAAACTGGCACATTTCTGCCAGCGGTCCGCCGCTCGCACTAATTGATATGCCAAGGATGAGCCAGCTGTCATCTTCGTATTTGCCAATTGCCAGCTAAATGCCAGTTATCACTAAGCTGTTATGCAGCTGACGGGTTTTCGCCAGCTCTTCGCCGCTTCCAATCTCTGAGTATGTTTCAGTTGCCTAAAAGATGCGCGATACAATGCATTTATCTGGCTATTACACCTCAAATTTACCGACCACATGAGAACGCAGTTATCCACCAATTGGCACTCGGTTGGTGCCTAGAGGCCGAGTGATATCTACTTGCACCGGATCGCCATTGTTGTCGCTCGAGAGGGATAATGACTTAACATGTTTTGACATGTTAAGGATGCTTTGATCAATGATATCATTGATGAACTCTGCCCGTATATGAGCCGCTCCAGTCAAGTGTCATAGTTGTCCGATTGACTGTAGCCAACCCGGTCGATAATCATGAAAAACATGAATGAGTAGTGGCGAAAAACACCAAGTGTGGCCGACCCGACCGATATGCTCATGATATAGTGTAAAGAATTAATGATATCACTGATTTTATTCCACATACATATTTCATACATATCGACCACATCGGCCACACCGGGTGTTTTTCAACCTTCCTCGTCCTTGTTTTTTCATATGTATCGACCGAGTCGGCCACGGCAAGTCACGGCAGTTTTTTTCGGCCAACTATGATCGAGGCCTGAGTGCTCACTCTGCACTTTTTGTTAGGACCCGGTCATAGTTGAAAAGCCTTCACAGGCTGTGGCCACTGCGGTCGATACGTATGAACAACATGGATGAGGAATGCTGAAAAACACCCGGTGTGGCCGCCGGTGGCTAACGCTATGTGAATTGATTTCGTTGATGTCATGCATATCTTATCTTTCCTCATGTGCTTTTTAATCGGGCCTGCCACACCGTGTGTTTTTTATGATCCCTTCTCATTAATGTATTTCATGCTTATCGACGGGGCTGGCTACACTTGGGCTGGGATTCATGAACTAGTGTGCAACACATCACCTGATTTGGCTAGCGCTCGACTGTGTTTCAATACTGCGGAATCGCATCTTTTCGTTTCTAAACCAAGCCCCCACCAGCACCTCGCAGTTGCGGTTACGTGAGACCCAGCTGTAGCCCAGCGCTAGCCGAGCCTAGCGATGATGCCTCGTTCGCTCGCCTAGTATTTTCAACAAACCTAGCTGGAACCCGCATTCGTTTGTGAATTCCAGACCTGAGCAGCCAACTATGACCATGGTCTTAGATTTCGGCCCTGGAAAGTGACGTGAAGACACTCTACAGGGCTCAGCATATTCTGAGCAGCTTAATGGGAATACCCCACGGCTAGAGGTAGAGAGGGGGGGGGGTAGATCTCCTACGCAACTCTCTAAGGTAAAGGTAAGTAAGAGACCAATCTCGACCCATCGGTGTTCCAGGGGACGGGCGCACTGCAGACAAATGATTGCTCAACAGCTGGAGTGCCAGATAGTAGACCAGAGGCTGCCAGAGTTTGGCCATGGGCCTGGTGGTTCGCAAAAACTTTTCCGCCGGCATAATTGTGTTGGATCGCCGGCTAGACGCTGTCAGACACCGGGATTGGTTTTCGCTTGCAAGGCAAATGTCGGCGGTCCGCCAGTTCCACTGTCTGAGATTTTTTGATGACACTCACATGTAGGATTATAACATACAGCCTATCGTTCAGAGAGTAAGTCGAGGCGAGCGCGCCGCTGGCATCACGCAGAGCACAAGGGAGATTCTCCACTCTCACCGACGACTTTTATTCTGATTCTATTCAGTCTATCGGACCGAAAACTAGGCGGGGAGTTACCAACAATAGAGGAAGTCACCAGCGAGAATAAGAAGCTCACCTGTGATTTGCTTCAAGCGCACGGCACGGTTGCCTGCTCCGCACCACCCGGCTCACTTTCTGGAAGATAGGCTGTACTTGACGTAGCGAAAAAATGCTTTTGAGTAGATCTAGAAGAGTTATAAGGAACGTCCCGCTTGTGTAGTCATGTACATGACGTCATTTAGCCACGATAACCTATTTACCGTAGTTCTTCGATGAATTAAAAATTTATACTCGTATTCAAGCGTTCAGAATGACCCTTGTGAGTGAATTTTGGACGAAATGAATCGGAACCTTTTCGCCTGAGGACCTGGTTGAGCTCAGGCGTTTCCTTCTGCCGGGTTCTTGCAGCGCGATTGCGATTGGTGAGTTCCCGAAATTGGTCTATAGCTGACCTGTCATGGAAGCCAGTTGCAGAGAACCGCCGAGATATGACTAGGCTCCAAAATGAAAAGTATCTTCCCTACCGTAGTCGCAAATAAAGATCATGAAAACTGCACTGAAACTTCACCCAGTGGCTTTCTTCGGGGGCTTTGAGCACGAATGAGTGGTATTTTTATTTTATGAGATTATGTATGGACTCCAATCAGTCCCCCGATGTTGCAGTAGGAGAACGGCGGACAAACTCGCAGGAGTACACTAAATAGATAACTGCTTTGTTTTTCAAATACTAGTGCTTAGACAACAATAATCTCTTTTCTGTCACAATTCTTCCTTCTTGTCGTTTCGTGATAATCACATCCTCGTGGGTGGTGGCTCTAATGTTCCCCAACCTCAGAAGAGGCGGGGAAACGGGAAGGAGCGAGGTGCGTGATTGGGCGCTAGCAGTGTTTCGCCCAATCACGCACCTCTCGCGTTTCCCCCGCCTCTTTTGAGGTTGAGAAATATTACGACCACCTCCCCATCTTCATTACTTAAAGTTTACAACCTGAATGAGCTACTTTTTCAGCAGATTTGTCAGAATGCGCACCCATCCAGACAACAGTCGCGAAGTACCCACATGGCTGAGCACGACGAAAACCCCTCCGGCACGCAAGAGTTCTACTAATTCCGTCACAAATACTATCTCTAAGTGAGTCACAGTCTCTCAATAATGAATCGATAAGGACTTTCACATCACACATATATTTGATCCAAGCTAACAGTGAAATTCCGGATCCTTACAAGGAAGAGGCATGAGTTAGTTGGATGCGAAAAAAAATTTCGAACGAGAGCATGTTTTTTTTCGGTGGAAACGCTCTTCTTTTCGAAGATGGGGATAAGGCCCTAGTAATACATCGACGTTTCGCTGCCGCTGGTTCTTGCGGGACCTCTGCAATTGGTGAGATTTCGAAATTGACCAATAGAGGACAAGCCGCGGGAGGCAGGGGAAGCGAAACGTCTGTGTGTAACGGTATTTTCGGAACAAAGTTCATTTGAGGCAAAACGGTGAAAAATAAACCAGGTACTCAAGGCTAGCCTTTGAAAACATCCACAATTGAACAAACAGAAGTACATCACTGCTTTTGCAGCATGTTAACATACCAACTTCAAGTTTCATATATGCATATTAATAGAAATATGAAAACAAATCTTCTATTACTATATCGTCGTTGGGAGACACAGAATTATCCACACACAGGGTTGATTAAGGATAACTAGCTAGTAAAAAGTATACAAAGCTACTATACAAAAAAAAACTTCCACACAATAACTAGCCACTTGGTCATCTCACTTGACCACGCCCAACGACTCTTCGGATTTCGGAAGGAGGAGGAAAACCCTGGGTTGACGGTCTAAATAGAAGGCGGTACGGAAAAAAATGGGCGTAGCCAAGCGCAATTTTATCCGAATTTATCCGATTGTATCAAAAATTATCCAATTTTATATCATCCAATTTTATCCGATTTTGTCTGAATTATTGACCCTTCGGATAACGATTCGATTCAGATAATGCCGATTTTAAATTTCCCGGATATTGGTTCGATTCAGATAATGTGTTTTTTTTGAATTTTCGGACATCGGATTATCCGAAAAATAGTGATTCGGATCAGGGGTGTGCGGAAATTTATTTTCGGTAAATATTTTACCGAAAGTTTTTACCGAAATTTTTTTCGGTAAATACGGTAAAAACGGAAAATTCGTTAAGAAATCTGATTTTGATTTTGGTACATGTCCCATACGATAGCAAAAATGGCCAATATTATTTATGTATCATTTTGAACAGTGCGTGAGGATAGTGCAAATAATGAGTGAGTTTTAAATATTAAATTGAGCTCAACGGTGGAACCCGTTCAGCGTGACGTTTATTGTGAGACAAAGTAGCATTTCAAATTTTTCTGCCGTCAAGGCCTTCCTGTGGTGACTCAAAATCAGACCAGCCGAGAAAAACATCTTTTCCGCCTCAACTGTGTCAGGAGGCTCGCAAAAGTACTTATTGGTCAGTGAGGAAAGGTGCGGGAGCGATATTTCTGAATGCAGTCGTTCCAGAACTGTTGTGGATTCAGTGTTGTGTCCGGGGGCTCGGAAAAGAATTTTTCCAGTTCCTGAGATATCTGCTTCAGGACTCTGCTGCGTTGCAACCCTGTTGACATTTCTGAATAAAATATGTATTTCTCGAAGTAGTATCTCGATAAGATGAAGCACGTGATACAAAAGGTGAAGAGATCTTTCGGGCATTGAAAAAGTAAGCGCCAAAGGGTTAAAAAGAGTAGAAAAGGAAGAATGAGGAAGGTTATCGCGCTAATGGCATGCCATAACAGTAGCAAACCCATGAAATACCTTACCTTGATACCTTGATGATCCATCTTCACTGCGCGTCGCCGCCGTGTGGACCACATCTCAACCAGCTCGACCGATCCCGAGCAAGGGACATCCAGTGATGGTGATTTTCAGGAAGCCCTCGCTCGGTGCAGAACGTCTTGACTCTGCCTGAAAATACAGAGCTCCATCTTGTGGGAGGACGGCCTAGAGGCCGGTGGCAATCACGTGGTAACCAGACTGTTGTACGGAGGCTCCATCGGTCATCCATGCGGCGCAACACGTGTCCTGCCCATCGGTGTTTAGACTGGGCCATGAACAGAAGAGGGTTCATTAACTGCGACTGCTTTCGAAGATCGGCACTGCGTAGGTCACCAGCTCGCTGGGCACGACGATTAGTCTTCAGTAGTCTGCGTTCCAAGGCCCTGTGAGCTGTCCTTATAGCCTGTGTGGTCGCCTTCGCTTCCGCCCATGTCTCGGTTCCATAGCACAGCGCAGGTAGCACCGTGGTGTCGAACAAACGTGCTCGTGTCTTCACATCCCGCAATTTGTCTGTCACTTCCACTATCGATCCAAGTGCAGACCAGGCCGCTCGTCGTCTCCGTCCGATCTCCGTAGACAAGTCGTTTTGCATGTTCACCTCTCTTCCGAGATAGACGTACCTGTTCGTAGTGGGTAGGGAGTGTCAGAGAGACGAATGGGGCTGTCGTCACACCACTGGTTGCGCATCACTTGGGTTTTCCTTAGATTCATTGTAAGGCCAATCGCTTTTCCTGCAGCGTCCAGTTCGTTAAGCATTCCTTCGACTTCTGCGGAAGACGAACCCAGCAGCACAATGTCGTCAGCGAAGCGCAAGTTGGATAGTCTGCACCCGTCTATGAGGATACCTTTGCCCTCCCAGTCGATGTGGCGCATCACGTCTTGTAACGCGGTCGTGAACAGCTTCGGCGAGATGGTATCTCCCTGTCTGACACCCTTTCCAATCGACACCTTCAGTTTCCTCTCGAATCCTTGAATAATGGTGTTGTAAGCTCCGTTGTTGCACTCTTCCAATGTTCTGATGTACTGAGCGTCAACACCAGCGTGGATGAGAGCGTTAAGAACAGCCGGGACTTCAACCGAATCGAATGCCTTGGTATAGTCCACGAAGACGAGCGCTAGAGGTAGATGGTACTCCCTTGTCCGTTCAATGACTTGCGATAGCGCCTGAATGTGATCAAGACAGCAGTAACCCTTACGGAAGCCTGCCTGTTCTCTGGGCTGGAAGTCGTCCAGAGCCTTCTCTATCCTGTTCAGCAGAATCTTCGTAAAGACCTTGTACGGCACTGAGAGTAGAGCGATTGGCCTGTAGTTGTTGATGTCATCCCGATCACCCTTTTGACTAGGAGAATCGTTCTTGACGATTTCCACTGCGCGGGAACCAATCCTTGCGCGAGGTATCTGGAGAAGTGTTCCGCAAGAACTTTCCATAAAGGTGAACCACCCGCTCTGAGGGACTCGGTTGAAATGCCATCTGGTCCAGTAGCTGTGTTTTCCTTCATCCCTTTGACAGCAAAAGCAACTTCACTCTCAAGGATTGGAGGCGGGTCATCTGCTATTGCAGGTAGTGGGCTACGCGGCACGGACAGTGTTGAGTTGAAGAGAGTGCTGTAGAAATCCACCACAATTTTTCCATACCAGCGCGGGACGTGCAAATGCAACCCGAGGAATCCCGAAGTGCTGACACTTGTTCTCTGCGATCTGACAGCTCTCTCCGACAAAACCTGATGCTTTTCCTCTGGTTCACGGTGTCCAACAACTTCCGCGCTCGATATTGCTTCAAATCGCTCGATACCTCAGCTCTGCAAACTTTGCTGATCGTAACACGCTCCAAGTGACTGGTGTTCGGATCGAGATGTACCAGGCGGCGTTTTTCCAGCAACAGTTTAGTCTCCTTGCGCAGCCTATCAATTGGTTCCACTGCTCCAACCAATGAATTTTTTTCGGCGTCCTTCATCTTGCGACACAGGTCCTCGTAATCGTCTGTGGGATCATCAAAAACATTCCATTGCGTATCGGCTACACTGCGCTGCATCACTTCTGAATCCACGGTTCGGATTTTGCTGCAAAATCTCTGACTAAGATGTTTCCTCGTAAAGTTGTTGTGAAGTCGAAGCTTTGCACGAAGCATTCTGTGGTCAGAGCCTGTCACGAATGATGGAACAGTGCCGACGTCTAGGAGGGCCCATCGCCGATTAACGAGAATATGATCAATCTCATTGGTCGTCGTTCCGTTCGGTGACTTCCAGGTCCATCTTCGACTTTCGGGCTTCTTGTAAAACGAATTACCGTGGAACATACGTGCGCTACACAAAAAGTCTGCCAGGCGAGAACCGTTATCGTTTCTGATGTTGCCTCCATACGATCCGATTCTTCCTTCTCCATCTACTGCTCTTCCGAGGACAGCATTGAAGTCGCCCAGACAAATCTTGTAAAAGCCTCTTTTTTAGCTCCTACATCCTCGAGTTGTCCGTAGAACTCATCGAGCTCATCATCCGCAGCAGCTGGTGTTGGTGCATATGCGTTGATGATAGAGATTGCTGGGTGTCCTTTGGGCTTGAGTCGTAAAACGGCCAGGCGCGGGAGTAGATGAAGTGCGAATCCATAGTATGTCCCATGGTGCTGTGGAGTAAGAAGCCAACACCGCCAACATTCTGTCCCTCCACTTTTTTCCGAGAATCAACAATCTTCCATCTTTCAATTTCTGCACGGAATCTTTGTTCGTCTTTGTCTCCTGTACTGCTATAACATCGTAAAGTATTCGATCCGCAGCTCTCAGAAAGACGTCCTGATCCGCTTCAGTTGAAAGAGTTCGGGCGTTGAAGGAGCAAAATCGTACACAGTCGTGATGCCTGTGTTTGTCCGGTCCAGTTTGTCCGTTTCCATAAAACGTCCTGCGTACTCCGAGATTTGATCGCCCCTCACCGGTTGCCATACCTTCCGACGTCGTAAACGGCTGGGCGCGGTGTGCGGAGGACTGGGGCAGCTGATTGGATGTCGCTGCGTAAAGGCATTCGTCTCCTAGATCTCATCCTTAGCCGGGCAAGGGCGTGGGATGAGCCCCATGAACGCTTCAGCGCTGGCTTGACGCTGACATTCTAGGGGGGAGACAGTTTGGATCTGTTCGTCGTTCACACCAAGGCTTGCCAGGCAACCCTACAGGGTCTGTGAACGCTTCCACCGTACACCAACGAGGAGGTAGATCCCTGTAGCAGCAACCCATGAAATACGAGTAAGAAGTAGGCCGATTGGGCGAAAAACACCCAATTTTACTTTTCGGTAAAAATTTCGGTAAATTTCGAGAAAAATTCGGTAAATCGGTAAACCAAAGTTTATCGTAAAAGACCGGTAAATCCGGGAATTCGGTGAATCGGTAAACGGAAAATACACACCCCTGATTCGGATACTAAGTATAGTAACTAGGGCCTATGAGTGCACTCTATTTCGAAACTGAGCCTTCGCGTGCGTGTGCGAAACGAAAGACAGCGACCGAGTGGGTGGAAAATGAGAGAGCAGCGCATCCTCAGAACTTTTTGAACAATTTGAGAACGACATAAAAAACCGCGAGCAATTATAGAACAACATATCTTTGCGTGAACAATGTTCGGTTAAATTATTTAATTCAAACGTTAGTTGTCGATGGTTGCAACGACGCACGGACAATTAACGTGCGACGAAAATCGAAAAAGTGCCTCGGATACGGGCACGAACAAGTAATCGGGAAAAAAATTTTGGGAACGGACATACTTCTGACTATGTCAGAATTCGCGAAAAAACAACGAACAAATTACCCTGGGCATTGAACCGGCCTGATGTACGGATCACTTACGAACAGCATACTGAAGAACTATTCCCCAAACTTTGAAACGCACTTGTTTTGAACAACAAGGCGGATTAGTTGATCCCTAACTTCTGTAAGTCGATAGCGCGATGGTGACAATACCTGCGCTGCCCCGCCGCTGCTTTATCTCTTCCTCCGCTGTTTTTTTTCTTGTTCTGGGTTCGACCTCCGTGCTTTTCACTCATTTGTTGCTTCAGTCGTCCTTCGACTTCCTTGCATTTTGAATTGAGAAGCGCACAGACCAGGGATGAGCGGAACTTTTTACCCGGAAATCGGGTTATCGGAAATAAGTTCATCTGTATAGATTCCAACTGCGCCTGTTGGCTGAACCTACCCTATTAATAATCTGTTCAATCCTGAGTACTGATCTAGATCTCCCGCTAAGAGGAGATTTCCCGCCCACACTCTCGGCGTCGTCCCATCACATTAGCATTGGCATCAGGGATGAGCGGAATTCCGCGTTTCGCGTTCCGAAATCCGCAGTTTCGCGCATTTTTGGCATTCCGCGTTCCGCATTCCGAACACCGCAGAAAACGCTGCGGAATGCGGAATTATCGGGTCATCTGAGAGGTAGAAACCATTGGATGATTTTCACATTTTTCCGCGTTTCACGTTCCAAAAACCGCATTTCCGCGCATTTTCAGGCGTTTCGCGCCCGATTTCCGAAAGCCGAGAAAAAATTTTTGTTCCGAAACTCGAAAACCGAATTCCGAAATTTCATATTTTTGTTCCGCTCATCCCTGTGGCATATGCCTGCCTGGCCGGCGATTGGCCTACAGCGAGGAATTTGGCGGAAGGTCATCTCCAACAAAAGGTTTGAATTAGTGTATAATCATCTGCCTAATTTTATGTGCTAATTGGAAGAAGCGCTACAAAAAACTGTGAAAGCCGATCAATGCTGCCCATAATTCGCTTCAATTGAGCCTTTCTAACACAGAATCGATGATCTTAATCTTAATCAACATGAAAAAGAAACGATGTTGATTGGCTTCAGCGAGCGGTTCTTCTTACGTGGCTACTCTCACAAGTTTGCCTTCTCTCAGCTAGGGTACATATATACCAATCCTACCCATTTTTAGGTAATTTACTAAATATATCATGATTTTGAGATAATACAATTACTAATTGACTGATTATTCTGTAAATGTGAAAAATAAACATATTAATTGGCTGTAACGGCAACAGTAGGTGTAACCCTTCTACAACAAATTATGGACTTTGAGAATCGCAGTAAGTAGGTCGGAGTACAGATAGGCAAAATTACTGTAGCAGGTAAAGGCCCTTTGCCAAATTTGGTCTAGGGAATGGACGCTGCGCGACTATTGCAGCGGGGCGTGCGGTGTTCGCTATACCAAAAGCTCTTGGGGTTCGATCACGCGTGACGATCTACCGTTGCAGTCCCGTCCATTCGCTAGACTTGATTCTCCGAAAAGACGATACGTACATTCTGTTGATTCGTTTTTTGATCTTCCCAGGTGTATTATGGAAATTTAACAAGCTTCAAAAAATTTCGAAATTCTAATTTGTGCTAGGATTAGGCCCTAGTTAAAGGCAGTGTTCACGAGATAAAAGTTGCACGTTTTTTTTGGCTAAAACGTAAGCTTTGGGTCCCTCTAAGCAGATCAAGAACGGAAGTGCGACGAGAAACCGCCGGTAAGTGGGTGAAAATTTCGTGGGCCAGCAAGCCCATTGATCCAATCCGCCCACGTCCTGTAATAGTTGCCCTGAATTCGTGGTTAGACTAGCAATGGTTTCTGATCAAAAGCCCCGTTCTTCCCTTCATTCTCAACGTCTCCCTCTGCTCAGGTCAACTCGCGCACATCGGCTGCCAAGAACGGGATTTACAAGCCTCGGACAACTCGTCCACAATGCTTCCCTGGCTGAATTTCGAGGGGTCATAACTCCGTTTCCAGGGGGTCTTGTACGACTCCAGGGACATCATTGAAATCAGCATGGGACCGTTTTCAAGATAGGCGGAAAAAACAGAAAAACGAATTCTATCGTGAACACTGCCTTTAAAGGCACGATCCGAGCAGATTTTCGTTTATAAGACTTTCCGCTGAATCTGATTGCATGCTACAGATTATCCATCGAAACTTGCGGAATTCGCGGGATGGAACGGTGTTCTTCGAGCTATTTCGGCCAGTTCAGTGATGAATTGCTGAATTCATCAACAATGCCGTGAAAGGGGTCTGCAAAGTTGCACCGACCGGCGACTGGTCACCGAGCGTCAGCCTAGATGCGGCGACAAAAACGTTTCCGAGCGTTATCGTCGCCGCGTCGGTTGCTGCTCGTTGGCCGTTGCGACGTCAAAATACTCTGCGGTGTCCCCTCCTCGTCCTTTACGCTGCGTCGGACGCCCTCGTCGCCGAATGTGATCGATATTGCATCATCCAACGTTGTTCGTCGCTGCGAGCAATGCGGCAACTTGAACTCTGAAGTTCCCTTAAGGGGCTCGCACCGACGAACAGCACTGGGTGATACAATATCGAGTACATTCAACGTCCGACACGGCTTGAAGGGCGACGAGGGGCACCCCAGAGAGTTTTGACGCTGCGTCGACCCTGCGTCACTACCAGCGAGCGGCAACCGACGAGACGACGATAATGTTTGAGAACATCTTTTTCGCTGCGTCAAGGATGACACTCGGCGACCAGTCTCCGATCGGTGCAACTCTGCAGATCCCGTTAGAAGGAGGAAACGTCTCTTCAGAAGCGACAGCTTCTTTATATACAAAGTACATGAAACGGCAAGCTTTTTTTTTCTAAGAGGTGTGTGCTCCGTCTGGCTAAACTCCCCTAACTGGAAATGTTTCCTCTGATATTGCAACGTTAGACCAAACTACCTTATTTTCTCTTCAAAAGCAACGGACACTCTCAGGATTGGTACCGATTTCAAGACATAATTCGAAGGTTCGGAGCTGGCAGTTTGGAGAACTAACGTAAAAGCAACAAAATTTTATGCAGATAGAGGACTAATGGTTGTTTTGGTTATCGGCTGAAAGTTGACGAGTTGCACCGCGTGCGGTTGATACAGCAAATATTAGCGACAAAACGGTTGAGATAGCGAAACCGATAGACTCTTACAGCCGGTACTAGAACGCTTAACACGTTGGAAGCATCAGATACCAACCAGAGTGACCGTGATCGAACGATTAGTCTGGACGAGTTCTTATTTGGGGGCGGAGCTGTCGAAGCTCATGGGAGGGGTTGTCAAAAATTTTTGGCTTCAATTGCTTAAACATTTGCAATTTTGACTCGTTTTTGACGCTTCCAACGTCACGAGCCTTACTAACCCAGTGACTTGATAATCTTAACAATCAAAGGTTCTCTTGAAAGAGAGCCTGTATTTCGATTCTCAAGACCTCTCTTAAATATTCGCTCAGCAAGTTATTTTTTTTACCATAAAATATAATAGCCACATGACAATCTCGCAAAATTTTCCCGAAAAAATTATGTTATTCAAGCTGTGTTAATTGCTCGATTTCATATAATTGGAGGCTAGGTTCTCAATATAGCTTCCACTACATCTTCGAGAAAAGCAAAAACATATAAATCTCACCGTCGGCTGTCGCAGGCGGTCGCGTGTGCCGGCCCGCTAATCTATTAATGCCGAGAGAAGAGCGCAGCTGATCGGTTTACCATACCGCCAGCCGTCGGTGAGATTGAAACGCCCGTGCCAGCCGCCGGTAAGAGAAATTTTTTCGCGCTAGGAGGCAAGCCACGGACATAACTATACACTAATTAATGAACTGCTTTATTTTTCGAATACCTGAACTTTCTGTGCATAGTCACCTGTAATTTTTCTTCGATGACACTTTTCTTTTCTATCGTTCAGTCATAATCACATACTCACTAATAAAAGTTTGCAATCTGAGTGAGCGAAATTTTCAGCAGATTTTCTAAAATGCGCACCTATCCGGACAACAGTCGTGAAGTACCAACATGGCTGTGCACGACGAAAACCCCTCCGGCACGCAAGAGTTCTACTAAGTCCGTCACAAATACTATTTCTAAGTGAGTTCCAGTCTCTCAATAAGGTCATTCACAGCACACATACAGTTGGCATGAATCCTAGTGATACTTTGCCTTCCTCAATGGAGGTCTGCGCAAACTAGGTGCGCCTATGCTATACTTTATGGCGCCGAGTTTGCGCCAACCTTCAATAGGAAATGCAAAGTATCACTGGGATTCATCCCGACGTTAGATGTTCAAGCTAAGCTAACAGTTAGATTGCGGATCCTCAGCTCAGCTTCCACATCAGGAAGCAATGCATTGCATACGTATCGACCGGGACGGCCACAGCTGGATTAGAACGGAACAGGCGGGCTCAGTCCAGACACATCGGAAAATTCTTCAACCTGAGAGATCCATTTATCACATACGCATCGATCGCGACGGTCACAGGCGTGCTCAGTCCGGCCGCAACGGGTGCATTTTTTCCCTCGATTCGCATGGCGCAGGTGCTTAACGACCAGAGTGGCGACAGCCGATCGGCTGACTATGGCTGACCTTCGAAGTGCAGTGATTTGAGTCGGCTGAGATCTGAGTTATTGGAGGGTCTAAAATGTATGGTCCCTCTATCGTCAGGAGTGTACAGTCAACACGGATCGCACTGATAGTTTTAGTTCCCTATTGACTGTTTTCGCAAACTCGGTGCACATATGTACTGTTGTTATCGGTGTAATTCCGGTCCGCGACAACCGATGTTGCCTCACATAACGCGATAATAATCGTGGTGGGTCAAAGGAACGGGACCACGTGGTCCCTGCGTCATGTTGCGTGATGCAACAGCGGTTGTTCGCCAGTGCGAATTGGAACTTCGCACCGATAACGACACTATGTTATAACATATGCGCACAGAATTTGCACCAATGCACAATAAGGGCCAATTGATAGAGATCCTTTCGCTTTCTTAATTTTATTTCCCCTCTCTTATCAAAGTTTCCAGATTAACTAATCGGCTAACGCTAGGCACGACAACACGATGGATCCCAGCGAGTAAGATCAACCACGAAACGGATGAAGGAAGGAACGAGTTCTTCAATCAGGTGAGCAACCACGTTGTGCATTTCTGTGAGCAACCCGTTCTTACGCTCTCTCTCTCTCTCTGATTTGTGTTCTGAGAAAGGTTCAGTTGCCCAAAGTTTCTCAAAGTCACCTTTCTTTTGATAGCTTTAGCTGCAACGTGTATCAGTCACGGCCTGGTTATGAAAATAGTAGGGGTTTAGTATCTTTTCTTCGGCTCATAAAATTCTTTCACTATTTTTCCTGTGATGTTATAATGCTTAAGGGCAGTGTTCTCGATAATCTTCAATTTTGAGATTATTCGCCATATTGATTAAGTGGCCCCCGGGTAGAACTAAAATGACGTAGACATTGAGAAAAACGCACCAGAAGACGCGAAATTCTTAAGTATCGCCCCGCCTCTTAAGTAACACAGAAATTGTTTGTTGTGACAATGAAATCTTTTGTGAACCCGTCTCTTGCAGTTCTCTTTTCTCTATTGCTCCGTTCTTTCCCTAGGGCCCTAACTAATTCTGTTTTGCGTAAAATATTCTTCTATTTTCGATTGACCCAAATTTCCACCGGTGACAACCACCATGAACATGTTCATCCAACCGGACAACTAGTCCATGTTATAGAATACTGTCACTGAAATACGACGTTTTAATGCGTTTCTCGCCGTTTATTCGTAAGTTTTTCTTAAGAATTGGAGGCCAACGCATTGTTTTATGTGAAAAACTCGGGGACGAAAATCATCGTGAACACTGCCTTTAAAGGCACAGTCCAACCTCAGAGGTAATTTTTGATATTATGGTCCTGTCGCCACCTATAGCAACCCTGCCAAGCGCGAAATCTCAATTCGCTCACATAATCGAGTTAAAGCTAGGAAAAAGTCGGCCACGCCCCTTGAAAGAAAAAATGGGTAACGCCCACCGCCAAGTTTCCGACCTCAATAGGGAAGAGACGCGCGAATGATTTTATTCAAAACCTATGTTCTTCGATTTGTTTTCGGTCTGGCTTTATATTGTGGCCTGCTACAAAACGATGGCTGCGAATAACGAGAAAACACAGGCGCGAGACAACTCGTCCAAGAACTTCTAGCCGTTCAAAATCGAAAATTTTTGAGGAACCGTAACTCCGTTCGTAGTAAGCTCTGAGCGATTTTGTAGACACCATAGTGATCAGCGTGAAATTTTCTCCAAGATAGATAGAAAAACGAAAAATCTATTCTGAGGTTGGACTGTGTCTTTAAGGATCGAATACACTGAAAGGGAAGAGTCATAGACGTGTTTGGGTGGCTAGACGCGGCGTGCGCGGCGCTCCAGCAACAGCGGCGTTTCGCCGCGCTTTCCGCGTTTACCCTACTGAGCGCCCCAAAAAATACGCCGTCTTAAAAAATGAAGATTACAATGGTGAAACAGGCATCAGGCCAGCGGCGGAAAACTTCAAATGGGTTGAGGTCCTCGTGGGAGCAAGTCTTTGTGGAGCTAACCTCATCACCATTCGTGTATAGGTCTACTAGGGATGCCTACCCGGCTTTGCGAACTGTGACGGAGGGGTATGGATCAGGATGACTTCACCTCATCCCCTATTCTACACGGCAACCAATGTCGATTCCCTGTGTCGTCCCGAACTTCTGACCAGATCTGAGCGTTTTTCGGTTCGTTTTGCGGATAGGCCATCACCTACCACATTTGGGCACGCGGGTGGTGGGCTTTGAGACAGTGTTCACGAAGAAAAATTCACCCATTCTCAGGCAAAACCTTAAAGGCAGCGTTCACGATGAAAAGGATGCCTGTTTTTTGATTGAAACGTAAGCTCTGGGTCCTTCTAAGAAGATTAAGAACGAAAGTGCAACGAAAAACGGTTGGGAAGCGGGTGAAAATCTCGTGGGCCAGCCGACCCATTGGGCCAACCCGCCCCCGTCCTACAACAGTTGTCCTGGAACCGTGTTACTGTAGCAACAGACAACGAGTTTTCGAAAATTCTTCATCGCGAAAGGCTCTAATAACCCAGCATTTACGTTGACCCCTCTTGTTTTTTAAAGAACTTTTAGTGCAGGCAACAGAAAGCAAAACCACCTACCAGAGAATTTTGAAGCGCGAAACCATTTTCCCGACATCATGTTCGATGCGTTGTACGCAATCTCCCTGCGTATAACGCATCGAACCTGACGTCGGGGACAGAGACAGGCACAATTATTTTTTCAGAGCTTTCTTCAAACTGTTTTTCTTCTTTATTTGATTGCTCTGTGTTGTTTTTCTCCTATTAACCTCTTCTTGGTGGACTTACCTACCCAAAAACATCAAAAACTATAATACGGTTTTTTATTGTGAACACTGCCTTTAAGCTGTGGGTTCCCCTATAAAGAGTAAGAGCGGTATTACAAAAAAATACATCTAGGAAATGATTGACAATCCCATGGACCAGCCGACACATTTGATCGCCCCGCCCATGTCATATAATTGTTGTCCTGGGTTCGTTTTACCAGCGAAACAGTTTCCGAATTTTGAATACTTTTCACAGCGAAAGACTCTAACATCCAAACGTGTGCATTGGCCCATCATATTTTTTGAAGAGTTTTCGGCGCAAGAAGCAGAAAACGAATTCACTGACTGCAGAATTTTTAAGCGCAGAACCATTTCCAAGGTCTTACCTACACTACCTCAAACATCAAAAAACTAGAATACGTTTTTAATCGTGAACACTACCCTGAAAGCCACAAACAAAGAAATAAATTGCGAAAGGTTTTGCTCAACTGGTAGAGAACCACTTGCTGGTCACATTAGATGCCTCTAGAATCGCTGAAAACCCCCTTTGGACGGAGCTGTGACTCTTTGAAAATCGCCGAAATTTGAGTGGCAAGCAAAATCACACTGGAGGAGCTGTGCGAGGGTTGCATGTGCCAACATACGAAACAGATTCAAGTGGGAAGGCCTGCATGAAGAAAGGGCATGGAAGGCAGGGAAGAACGATACTACTGATTGAATTCCATCTTTCATCTTGTCAATATTGAGGCCTAGATATCGTCCAAGGAGTAGAGGTGGCATCTTGCTGTGGGCGTGCCAGAGTGGCTATGTTTTTTTTATGTCGCCTTGCCGACCGAATGCACAGAATGGGCGAAGCCTGGCACTTCGAATACGCTCGCGGCGCTTGAGAGACGGCGTGAACGCAAGAACAAAGCGTCGCCTGCGCTGCATGTATCCGCTGAACTGCCAGTTGGCTACAGCCATTCTGTGCATTCGATCAACAAGTTCTTAATCTCGCTTGTTGGATGGAGGGAAGGTCTCGCACTTTGCTGGTGTTATATAGGAGGGGTATACTTGACGACTATGCATGAAGCGTCAGATTCGTCTTCGACGACGTGCTGTGCCTTTGTGGTGGTGAGGAGCGCAAAAAGCGGGGAGAGTCGGGGATAAGCGAAAGGCCGTGATTGCTTATTGGTTACAACTGACACTTAGGTAAGTTGTAACCCATGTTCGCGTCTCTCATCCTTCGCTCTTCTTCTCCAACTTGGCTGAAGCCAGCCGTCCATCCTTCATTCCTTAGATGTTGCAGTATGGGTTCGCGATTTTGTGCAAATATGCGTCAGTGCCGTACGGTTTGGCTGTGTCAGAGACGTAGAGAGGCTGCCAATGGCCTGAGTATCCTCCAATTACTCTGAGAGAACTGGCCGCAATCGCCCCGCAATCGTACCGCAATCGGGCCTCAACGGCCCCGGCCGCAGCCGCAGAGGCACGATTGCGGTACGACTGAACGATTGCAGGCAGCTCCATGTTTCTGCCGCAATAGCCCCGCAATCGTACCGCAATAGCGCTTTCGTCTCAGCTTTGGCGCTCCTGTTGAGCCTATAATTTTGTTTCCAAGCCATTTCTGCTATCACCAAGTCATTATTGGCCACGTCTTCTTGATTCGTACACTATCTCTACTGAATAAAATATTTTCTCGTGGCCCATAGATTTAATTCACTTTTAGTAGCATTATCCACACACTGGACGCCAAAGAATCGGCTGCCTAAACCACGAATACGTGCTATGTACTTACGTTGGCACTATAAATCACGAGAAAGCACAGCTACATGGTATTACATGCAGCTATTTGCCCCTACATCTCTTTTCCGATGAACTTGTTGCTATTTTGAAAGTCTATTTACTTTTGGTATGGAACGATTACCCTCAATTTTTTGTCACAGCAGAATTAATAAAATTTTTATTACTTCCACAGAGTAATTCCGAACTATCCGAATCAAACTGCTCGCCCAAGCGGCCGGTGGGCGTGTTGACCGGCCGCCGCGAAGTTTTTTCGAGTCGTGAGTAGATTACCACGAATATCAGACAAATTGGGAGCAATATTCCAGTTAGCTGTATCTCAGTCGTCGGTCAGCTCGTCTGAGAAATGCTATGGCAGGTGTACTTCTAATAGGTGTACTTCTAGCATTTTGACAAACAGACCCCAGATTCGTTTTCAGCACCCTAGATTACTCTTACATACAAGTTTTGAGCAGATCCAATTTCTTTTTCAAAACTTCCCAAATAACTCCTGATGATACCCTTACCTTATCGTTAAATTTTAGCAAAACTCATAACTCAGCGGGGTCAACGTATCTGCGCGTGGGGAAACCACCCTCACTGCCAGGCCCACGATGTCATTTAAACGGGGAATGGCTAAAATTTTACTGAAGTTTTAGATATGCTTGTAATTCGTATTGTTTTTTGAATTTTTGCGACTTTTTCTAGCGTCTGTCTCATACGACGTACTCAATGAATGAATGAATGAACTTTTTGGAACCAGCAGCTTTGGGCGTGGTACTGCAAAGTTTTACTATAGATGCACAAGAGATACTGGCAATACGTTTCGTTTCCGCAGATCCGACCCACGCTTTGTAAACTTCGCTTGTGAGATGGTTATTCGTTTTTCAAAATCCGATTTAAAGGCAGTGCTCGCGATGAGAAAGTTGCCCGTTTTTCACAGGAAAGTAAGCTTTGGGTCCTTCTGAGAATAGTGAGAATGGAAGTAACTCGAAAAACAGCCACGAATCGTGTGAAAATCTCGTGAACCAGCCGACCCATTGGATCACCCCGCCCAAGCCATATGGCAGTTGTTCATAATTTCTAGTACCAAAGGAACTAATGCCGAATTTTCGAATACTTTTTATTCCGGGAAACTGTAAGACCCAAACACGAGCATTCAACTTTTGTATTTTTTTCGAGAATTTCTGGTACACGAAACAGAAAGCAAAGTCATTTACTTAACAATTTCAAAGCTCAAAACAATTCGCGACGTTTGGTTTGACGTTTTGTCCGCAGCGCGCAAGACACACCAAGGGGCGTAAATAAATAATAAATGTTTTTTTGAAGAACTGTTTTATTCGGTTTTCAAAAAGTTCTATAGAGAAGTTTCCCAATTATCCTCTACATCGAGAACTTGCTCACTGAAAAACAGAAAACTACGGCTACGGCTTTCCTTCGTAGACACTGCCTCTAAAAAGCTTTGAAAAAAAATCCGCTTATCCCTGGAAACACGAGAGAACTAAGGGACCTCGGCTCGGCACAGAATGTGCATATTAGAAGAATTCAGGTTCATGAATTCAGGTCAGTGTGGTCGAATGTGCTCAAAAAAACTCAAAAGCTCAAAATTTAAAAAGCTTCTTAAAGCTTAACAATTGATTCTAAACTTTCACGCAAAAATGATTCGAAACGTTGTCAACATAAACAGCTTATAAGACTGAGGAGGATGAATGTGTCAGTGTTCCGCTAAGAGAGGTAATGAATTTTGAGAGAAGCAAGAGACAAGCTTTCGTTTAAACAGATTTGAAAGACGAAGACGAGTGGATGAGAAGCGTGGCAAGCCAAGGTTGACTGGGTCGATAAATGGCATGACTGGTTTCAGTGGCCCTGTGATTTTGCCGCAGTAGCTCCGCAGTAGTACCGCAATCATTGCGGCGCTATTGCGGTATTTGACGCAAGTGCGAGCCCACTGCATCGTCATTGCGGAACGACTGCGGAACTATGGGGACTGCGGCACGGTTGCGGTACTACAGCGGCCAGTTCTCTCGGAGTACGGCAGGAGTCACCGAAAGCATCCAAACAGACGGCCCTCTCTGCTGCTGCGCCATGTAGTGGTCCTTCCGAAGTCCTACTCCTTTCTTCTGCCCTTCCATTAGAGGGGCAGGGACAGCGAATCTCTGAATTAAAACTTCGGCTAGACCTTGCCTTGAAGATACAGTCCAAGATCAAAATCGCTTTCCACTTCACACGCGTGCCATGGAAAGAATTTCGGGCTGGTGATCAGATGGTCTCTACAGAATCGCTCAAAGATTGTGAATCTGATCGGCGAGAGTTTCGTGTACGAGTTGTCTCGAGCCTGTTCTTTTTTCGTTATTCGCAGTCATCGCACTGGGGCAGACCACACATAAAAAGCTAGATCGTTAACCAATCTAAGAACAACCTTTAAAGGCAGTGTTCACGATGATCTTCGATTTTGAGATTAATCGCTAAATAGATTGTTTGGCCTCTGAGTAGAACTGAAATGACGAAGAAACCGAGAAAAACGCACCAGAAGGGCACGAGATCATCAAGTATCAGCACGCCTTTTAAGTATCAATGGATTTTTTCGTTGTGACAATGAAATCTTTTGTGGACCCGTCGTTTGCAATTCTCCATTCTGTGTTGCTCCGTTCTTTCCTTCGGGCCCTAACTAATACTGTTTTGCCCAAAATGTTCTTCCATTTTCGATTAGTCCCATTTTTTACCGGTGACAACCATCATGAACAAGTTCATCCAACCAGACAACTAGTCCAGGCCATAGAATAATGTCACTGGAAAAAGACGAATTAGAGCGCTTCTCGCCGTTTCTTCGTGATTTTGGTAACACTTGGTTGCCAAAGCATTGTTTTGAGTGGAAAACTTGGAAACGAGAATCATCGTGAACACTGCCTTTAACGAGGGAATCCTAGCCGGAAGGAGTGTGCGCCGCCTAGGATGATTGAGTAATCATAACTGCGGTGTTTCTAACGAAAACTATTGTGCGGCTTATCCAGTTTTCCCCTATCGGAAATGTCACAATGGACGACGATGTAGGCAAATCCCCAACAAAAAGATATGGAAGAGAGATGGATGTGCTGGGCAAAGATCTAGCCAGCACCCAGTCTTGACGAGACCGGTCAACTTTGACCATTGCCTTCCCACTCTGTAATGTTCTCCAGCGGCAATTTCGGACACGAGACAGTAAAGTTTATGGGCTCATCTTCGGATTATTGTCTTGATGGCTTGTGGTTTGTCGGCTTGAAACTCGTATCATGCTCTATGAGAGACAACCTGTTCACTATAACTTCCCTAGTTCTGTATCAGATTTTTGTGCATAGTGGTTTCCTTCTCTTTTTTACAGTCTGCACAATATCCTCGTCGGTGAGATGTGGTTATAGAAGAATTCCACTGGCTATTATAAAAGATGAGGCAAGACTAAGTACATAGACAGAGACTAAATATGGAGGAGAATAATATCTGCGTTGATGTGGCTTCAGAGGCAATCTAATTTTAGTCTTTGCGTTCTTAGATTTCTTTGAGTTTCATGCCCAATCCGGTGTCCAAGTACCATATTTTTGTCTTTTAGAGGTACATGTACTCTCTAATACTCGAGCCCCCTATTTTATATGTACTTCTATTAGAGGTGTACTTCAAATAGAGGCTGTACTCCTAATTCTCAGCCCTCTCTTTTGGTGTACTTCTTATACGAGGTCTTCTAATGGAGGGTACGCTTCTGTATTATTTAGCGATTTTCTTTTGATTTTCAAATGGTAGACTGCTCCTTACATTTCCGGCAGAGATTTTCAGTATAACACCGAATGTATGTATTGAAATTCTTCAGACCGCAACCACGAAAACTTCTAGCCACTTTGGCTCCAATCGAATTAAAGGCAGTGTTCACGATGATTTTCGTTCCGAGTTTTCCACCTCAAAACAATGCGTTGGCTACCAGAGTGTTACCAAAACTACGAAAAAACGGCGAGAAATGCACTTTAAAACGCCTTATTTCTTCAGTGACGGTATTATTCTCCCTTGGCCTTGGACTTAGTTGTCCGATTGAACGAATTTATGTTCACGGTGGTTTTCACCCGGTGAAAAATGGGGCTAACTCAAAAAATGGAAGGAAAATATATTTTAGGCAAAATCGTATTAGTTAGGGTCTGAAAAGAGAAGTACGGAGACAACAGGATAGTAGAAAATTTGGCAAAGACACTTCCGCAAAATATTTCATTGTCACAACGGAACAGGTTCCAGTGGAGAATAAATAGTCGGGG